>JAFNEN010000479.1:7500-532500 GCA_019343175.1 Oedothorax gibbosus
CATCTTTCTTCATACATGTATATATAGAACCATTAAAAGAACTCTATTGTGATAATACAACAATCCAAACCGAATTATATCACATAAATAAATATTTTTTCAAAAGTGTATTTTTATTTTAACAAAAGTTTCTCGTACGTTTAACGAAATGGCAACAGTGAAAATATTGAATAAAAATGGAATTTGCATGTTATTTCAATGTAGATTAAATTTTTAGTTATTTAAATTTTAAATAAGCTTTTCTAGTTTAAATTTTTTAATGAAATTTGGCATGTAGCCTAATCTGATTTTTGCTTCAAAATGACGTATCCCACTTGTCTGTGGGAGTTGTGGATGACAACAGTGAAAATATGAATAAAAATAGAATTTGCATGTTATTTCAATGTAGATTTTAAAAAAAATTGTTATTTAAATTTTAAATAAACTTCTAATTTAAACTTTTAATGAAATTTGGAATGTAGCCTAATCAGATTTTTTGCTTTGAAATGACGTATCCCACTTGTCTGTGGGACTTGTGGTTCTTTCTGTGAAAGTGGGTGACAGGCGGACTGAACGATTATAAAACCTTCCACTTTTTACGTTATAAACGTAGTGTGGAAGCTAAAAGGCTAAATCTGCATATATGCAGCAATAGCTTAAATACGCATATATGCAGTCAAAGAAACCAATAAAATCATCACCTAAACCCTCAATAAATACTGGAATGGAAGCTTGGCGGAATTACGCCACATGCAACATGTCAATTATTTTTCAAATAACGAATTTAATTTCTGAATGTAATTGTGACACAATAAAATAAATATTTGCAATTTTAATTATTTTTCTTTTAATTTAATTTCTTCTTCTGATGGCTACACATAAGAAAAAAAATGATCGTATTTGAGAGTAAGTTGTGTATTTTTTTTTTTTTTTTTTTTGAAAATTCGAATTTCTTCCAAAAATAGAATATTTTGAACTCTGAAAGTTCAAAAATCAAAAATTAAATATGAGCAAGACATTTATGCCAAGTTAAGTGTCAAACTAATGCCTAGTTTAAGAGTCTAATACAAGGAACATACACACACAAAAAAAAACTTCATTTTTATTATTTTAGATAATAAATAATAACACACAAATAAATATCTAAAACATATTCCACTTATTCACTAAACTCAAAATGACTTATTTTTACTCAAAAACGGAACAAAAATCCTTGTTATTTCTTCTGTATGTTAGGTTAGGTTGAATAATCGTCGCACTAGAGCTACACGAGGGCTATTGGCGACGGGCGTCATTATTTAGAACCACAGTCAAGTGACGAGACAACAGTTGGGTAAAAGGAATAGTATGTCGACTCACAGCCGTCTCGTAGAGGTGAAGTTGGTTTGTTGGTTGGTACATGTATTTCCGGCTTGTGTGCTTGATCATCAGAGACCCACTTATAAACCTTCGTCAAGTAAGACAGACACAGACAGAATTTTTACTGACACAGAGAGAGAGAGAGAGAAATTACATCCAGGGCGAAGGCGGGAATCGAACCCGCACCCGGTAAGAGGTGAAGTAATCTCTCTATTTGGGCCTGACACTGTGATTTGTGACGTCACACGTCCACAATTGATGAAAACTTTAATGCCCTCAATTGATGGAAATAAATGGTTATTTGTTCATATAGATAAAACTAGCTGTTATACCCGACGTTGCACGGGTAGAGGTGGAAAAATAATTTAACAGTCAATTTAACTATTTTTTTTCTTTCATTTTAGTTACATAAGATATGAAGATTACCCAGTAATTTTCCATTTAATTACCCAACTTGGATATAGTAATGATTAATATTAATTTCAAAAATACCTTTGATAAGAAGGGCAAATTAAAAAGAATACATATTTAAGTAAAAAATAATCAGTAAGAATTAAAAATGTAAAAAAGCTAAATCTTAAAAGGGTCTCAAACATTTATTTTAACGCAATTCAAGGGAGTTCTCCAATAAATTAAGTAACTTTTTTTGGACACTTTGTATATATAAATACAATATAAGCAGTACAAAATGGCAGAAAAAAATGCGTTTAGGACAAAGATTGGTATAATCTGTTCTTCCAAAGTAGTTAAAATTTAAATCTTACTTTAAACTGATCACTCTTGGTCTGCGTGCAGAAAATAAAATATTCTTAATGAAAGTGAATTACATGATCTAATTGTTTAGATGTTATAAAGCTACTCCAGCAAACAGCAAACGATTTGCATTTTTTATATTTATTTGTTTTTTTAACTGTGATAAAGATACTAAAGCAAACGATTTTTATTTTTAATATTAAATATTTTTCTAACTGCTAGAAAGCTAGCAAACGATTTTTGTTTTAGATGTTTATTTCTAATTTTTTAGCTGTAATTAAACTAAATATACTTAAAAATCGTTTTAACAAATGTGTAAAATAAAACTAAATAAACACTCCGAGAAAACGTGCTGTTTAAGGAGCAATAAACCTCTAAGGTCTTCAATGCATTGAATGGGAAACATAAAAACGTTCGAAAACGATAAAAGGAATGGTCTGATTCGAAAAATTCTTAGCCTATGTTTGTTCCGGAGATGAGATGAATTTTTGTGCCAAATTTCGTGACGATCTGTTGCGTGGTTCTTTAGATCTCGTGTCTTAAACAAACAAACAAAAAACAAAAGTTGCTTTTTATGTATATAGATAAAACCTTTTAGCTCATTTGGCACGTTTTGGGAAAAAAATGGCGAGAAAATAGATATAGCTACAAACACACCCATTATACAGCTCTAACACAATGACCTTCGAACAACCAACCAGCTTATAAATTATTTATAAAAAAAAATGTGCCCATTCGGCGAGTTTTAGTTAATAATTTGGCGAGTTTGGCAACGTATTTGGCGAAAAAATAAAGACATAAAACCCTAATATGTAGCTCTAGTGCGACGGCCTTTATTAACCATCATAGTTCAGTAATAGCTTAACGATAAATTTATTGCTTAAATATGCATACATGCAGTCAACAGAAAAATCAATGAAAAAATCATCAGATAAACCCACAATAAAATCCGGGAATGGAGACTGCCGGAATTACGTCACTTGAAACATGTCAATTATTTTTCAAATAATGAATTTAGTTTCTGAAGTTAATGGCAACAGAATAAAATAAACATTTTCAATTTTAATTACTTTTGTTAAAAGTTTTATTTAATTTTTTCAGCCGATGGCATCAGGAAAGTAAAAAAATGATCGGATTTGAGCCAAAGTGGTGTAGTTTTTTCAGAAAAACGTTCGAAACGATAGAAGGAATGGTCTGATTCGAAAAATTCTTAGCCTATGTTTGTTCCGGAGATGAGATGAATTTTTGTGCCAAATTTCGTGACAATCTGTTGCGTGGTTCTTTAGATCTCGTGTCTTATACAAACAAACAAGCAAACAAACAAACGGAAGTTGCCTTTTATGTATATAGATTGTACCTCATGCTCACAGACCTGCCACCATTGTTGTACTTATTGTTTACTTCCTATTTGGGAAAAATACGAGTATTTGATAACTGTTCTATTATTTGTTTTGAGCTTTAAATTTTAGCAAAAGTTAAAAGAAGTGTGATTGGGATTGTAAAATCTCATAATAACGTTTTACCCAAATATTATGTGGTTATTTTATACAAATATGGATAAAGCCTTTGTAACGTATTTGTCACTTCAGTAGTTTCTACGTTAAGACTTAGAAGAGAGCTAGGTGAAAAATGGTATAACGAAACAAGCAGCTTTAAACTTTAATAACGCTAAAACCAATTCGAAATTTCAAAAAGTGCAATGATTTGCAAACAAATTTGTGCTCAGATCTTGAAGAGTTATTAATTTTCTTCCCCATTATTATATTTTTCTTGCAATCAACTCAAGCATTCTGCCTTCCTGCGTTGGTAATCCGTTGATCCTTCTGTTCCGTTTTAAATGTGCTATTAAAAACAAGTCTGAAAAATATAAGAAATACTTTTAAGAACGAAATTTCAATGGGCATTAATTTCCAAAATAAAATTATAATGGATTTTTCATGTTTTTTATTCGCAAATTGGCCATCGTGAACAATATCAGGTTTACTAAATGAAATATTTTGACTTATACCACTAAGTAAATAGCAGTAAATATTCTTTTCGATAAAGTACAAAATGAAATACAAACCTCTGTATAAACTATCTGATGCAAACACGTCCGTTTTCATATCTCCATTGTAGTACTCGATTTTAAATCCGATTTCTGTAACCATGTCTGCGTAATATTCGGGTTGGTAGTTTTCAGTGTGAGACATTGGTACGGAAGAATTAACATCCTGAAAAATAAAACAGTATAAAACAAGAAGTTCATAAAGAACTAAAATAGCCTACTTTCCTGTTACTTAAATACTTACTGAAGTTCTAATCGGGAAAAAAACTAGGTTCCTAAAGTAAATATCATCAACAGCCGTTTCTACACTAGATTTATACACATTAGAAAAAAAAATCGAAACACAGCACCCAGCTATAATTTAAACTTCTAAAAGCCAAAATCAACTATTTTCCTTAATATTCGTTCGCAAATTAATTAAATATTATTTATCATCTGCTCGTGATTTATTTGTAGTTCGAAGAATAAATATTTATTAATAACAAAAGTAATGAAACTACTCCGAACTGCATTAAAAAACAAGAAATGTAAATTAAAACTAAGCATAATTGCATGCAAAAGTATGCCTTGCCGCTTTCTTGGTAGATAATTAATGAATAATCAAAGAATCAAATTGTTCTACATTTTATGACGTCATTCCAAACTGATTCATGAAAATATTATTTTGCTTCAAATATGTTTAAATAAAGTTTCTCATGCCATTGTTGATTTGGCAACAGTGATTTTAATGACTCAAAATTGAATTTCAATGCTAATTCAATGGGAAATTCGCCGACAGATAGTAGATTTATGTCCGTCCGGACGTACAGACAGACGGACAAAAAGTATGAAAGTTGGGTATCTGAGGTCATAGCTTTCTAACAAAAAAAGAATTTTTAAGATCCGATGATTAGAACCGATTTTGGAAGGGGGGTACAGACAGACAGACAAACGGACAGACAGACGGACAGACATACGAACAGACAGACAGATGGACAGACAGACATATGGACATCAACCGCATTTCAATACCTACAGTGATTTAAATGACTCAAAATTGAATTTCAATGCTAATTCAATGGGAAATTCGCCGACAGATAGTAGATTTATGTCCGTCCGGACGTACAGACAGACGGACAAAAAGTATGAAAGTTGGGTATCTGAGGTTATAGCTTTCTAACAAAAAAAGAATTTTTAAGATCCGATGATTAGAACCGATTTTGGAGGGGGGGTACGGACGGACAGACAGACGGACAGACGGACATCGACCGCATGTCAATACCTACTTTTTCATTTTTTGAATTCTTTCGAATTAAAAAAAGAAAAGTAGGCTAAAAAAACTGAATATATAAGTGACTAGATTAGGAATTGCAGTGAGTATCTCAGTTATCGTTACTTCAACAGTCTTCATCAGGGATTGGCGAAAGCGTTATTTGTAGAGTTACTTTTTTCAGGTAACTCTTAGTAACGCCGTTAGATTTTTCAGAAAGTAACTGTAAATTAGTTACTTTTAGCAGTTACGAAGTAACAAAATATTCGGTTACTTCTCACACCGCTATTCACGGATATATTCCGCAGTTCGGCTTTTGACTTCAATTTGATTATTAAAAATTTAACTTTTAACAACATTGAATTTCCGGGCTTAACTTTTTTTCCCAATTGTCCATATTTCTTTAATCTTTAAGGGGGAATGGGCGCGCTGGACCGCGAGTATCCAAACTCAAGTGCATCAGTATTAATCCAATAGCGAAAAAACTATTTTCTCTGCCACATTTCTTCGGCTATATTGAATATTCTTACGAACAGGGTTTTTTTTAAATAATAAATGTAGATAACTTACAGGTCTCTATCTTCCCACTTTTTGAAATTGCTTCGAATATTTTGTGTAAAATTATTTGTTGAAAATTAAAAAAAAAATATTCGAACCAATTTCAAAAAGTGGAAAGGTCGGGACCTGTAAGTCAGCTACATTTATCACATAAAAAATCCGCTTGTAAAAATATTCAATACTGCCGGAGAAATGTGGCAGAGAAAATAGTTTTTTCTCCATAGATTAACACTGATGCACTTTACTTTGGAGGACCCCCTGTCCAGCGCGTCCATTCCCCCTTAAGTAACTGTAACAGAGTTACTTTTTAAAAGTAACTTTCCAATCCCTGATACAAATGAATGTTTTATACGGAAGTCGGTTTCATGTTAGTTTACCAAATAGTTATCCCGGTAAAGTTGTTTTTCGTAGACAGAAGTGCCCTGACAGTGAAACAACTTTTACAGAAATCATTCCAGAAAGGAAAAGTTTGTTAGCTTAACAATTTGTAATCCCGGTGTAAAATTGTTTTTGAACTAATTTTACTTAAACTTTTCTTATAACTTGAAATTTCTAAAAATTACTGCAATTAGTTACTTTTTGTATTAAGTAACTGTATCTGTGAGTTGTGACAGCTACCTTTTTCTAATAACTGTAACTTTTTAAAAGTTACTTTCCAATCCCTATGGTCTTCACAAGACACTTTTTCCTTAAACACTTTCGCTGTGGATAATACTTTTGGGCATTAAGAATTATAGGGATTTAATACTGCTATTCCTATGACATATACGCAGCCACAAAAATGGATGCAGCGAAACTGTTAAGAGCCATTATTTTGAAACTCAAACATCGAGTGATAGTGGTATGTTGTTAAAGTTTTAAGTGTTGTTAAAGTTTTAATGAATTACATGAAAATGAATGAAATGCCCCATGAAAAAAAGTATATTTTTATGAACTTGAAGTCGTATACAAAGAGTATTTTAAAACTAAATTTTTGAATGTTTGTTGCTTTCAAAAGACAAAGCCCTTTAATCATGCTTACATTGCACTTTCGATATTGTAAATAACTTCAACTTATTGTGTTTTTAGCTTTATTAATGGCATCAGCCGTAGTACATGCCGAGAGCGTGCTGGAAAACACCATTGCGCCATTGGCGCCGCTTGGCGATTTTGGCGACATTACGTCATATCTTTTGTCCTCGAAGTTTCGAGACGTTTCAGCCATTATGTAACAGGATATGCCTAATGTCACTGGAATTTTCTAGAAAGATCGCTAACGCCTATAAAAACACCTCGCCATATACTACGTGCGTCATTGGAGTTATCTACTACTTCTGAAGTGAAGAGCTTGGACGTAGCTCTGTTGTGAGGTTGTTGTCTATTGGAGATTATCGAATTTCATGTTGTTATAAAGTTGCTAACGGTGAATTTTGTTAGCGAAAGTGTATTATTTGATGAAATAAAAAGAATTGTTCTTGTGAACTGTTGTGCTTTGAAGAACCCAGAAATTTCGAAACAATATAGGAAGCCAAACAATCTAAAACTACAGCTTTCAAATTGTTCTGTCTGATTTTTAAATAAATGCCTCTTAATCACTAAACAGAAGATATCCGTACAATAACTTTTCCTTTATTTGATTTGCGTCGGTTGTTACTATTTGTACAATCCAAAATAAATTATCGCATCTATAATAAAAAAAAAAGTTTTGTGGGTTTTTTTTTTTTGTTTGTTTCTTTATAGACTCTTAAACTAGCAACAACATCTGTTTGACTCATAACGTAGTACAAATATGTCGTTCATACTTAAATTACAATTTTTGAACTTTCAGAGCTCAAACTGTCCTATTTGTAGATAAAATCAGAATTTTCAGAAAGAGAGCGGAGACGCTATGTTAACTTGATTAAACAGTGATATTTCCGTGTTGAATTGCGAAGCTATGCTCTTTTCCATAACGTATATGTATCTAATAACCTAACACATTACCTTTAAATACTCTGACCACTTAGATTTGCTCTCTATCTCAGAACACATGTCGAAAAAAGTAGACTGTAGAACAAAAAAGAACACAGCGTATCCACCTGGTTTCAGAAGTTGATGCACGTGTCTGAAACCTTCCTTTTGATCCTTAAGCCAATGGAAAACTTGAATTGAGAAAAAGTTTGAAATTTCACCTCCCCATTTTTCGACACTGGACCTAAATATAAAAAAAAGAAACAAATTGTACGATAACATCTTTTAACCAATTAAAACCTATGTGACAGTTTTGTTTCAAGCTTTCTAACGGCCGTATTCACAAGTTCGAGTCACCCGCAGGTTTCCCCCGTCTGGGAGATAGATCGGTGGGTTTCATCAAATTCCTTATTCACAAGTGTGAGTTATGCCAAAAGGGAGAGAAAAGAAGCCCAATCTGCTCTGCTGGTTATCCCACCAATATCGGTGGGTTTTCAGAGGGATATCTCTGAGAAATGTTCAAAATCAAAACAAACATAGCTTATCGGGTTCTTCTTTCAAACTAGTGATTAAAATTATTTAGTTCTAATCCATATTAATTGATCTTTATAAGATTGTTTATTATAGAAGTATAGCATATTAGAAAGTTAAATATATTTTCAACATGATTTAAATTGATGCTAAATTTCTACGTAGACACTTAAGTGAGATATGCGATGATAATTTTTATTGTACAATCCATTTAAATACGTATCTTTAAATTGACTAAAACTGTTTTAAAAGTTGTGTGCTGCGGTATTTATGCAAAAAAAATGTTACAAACCTAATAAAATACAAATAACAGAGGAATATTATAACCATAATAGTATTTACCACTGTAAAATATAATTAGCAGGTTAATATTCTTGGTTAAAGATTTATACATATACATAAAGTTAATTATAAAGGCATTAGTTTTCTTATTTTCCAATATTCCTTTATATTTTTAAATTAAAGTTATTAAAACTTCAGAGTCATCTGGCATAAAGTTTATTTTCGTCGCTTCAGCCATTTTTTAAAGGGGAGTCGGATGGGTGTTTGGGTCAAAAATGTCGATTTTCTGTGTTTCTTTTATTTTTAATCTGCATATATATATAGCTTTAAATTAAGACCAAGATTATCGATTTCTGTTTAGTAGTTTTCTTTTTATAAGCATTTTTCAGAAACTATGTACATCAGTTCTTGCCAATATCTTAATTTTCTTTTGCGTTTCCTGAAATATAAGGTTTTGCAACACTACATTTTTCTCAGGAACTATAAAATATATCAGCGTGTTTTGTTTTATTATTTCTTCCCCTTTCATAGCTATTTGATTTAAACTGAGGAATTTTAAAATATCTCTTCTCAATTTTAAATATCTCTGCTACAAAAAAAGTTATATAACTTTAAATTGGATTTTTGGGGTGTTTTTAAATACATATTTTTAAAAAATCACCGTGAAAGTATTTTTTTATACTGTGAAATATCCTCAGTTCAAATTAAAGAGCTATATGTAAGGAACAGACTATTAAAAAAATTCAAGATCCTGAGAAAAAAACTTCCTAAAGTTAGTAAAATTAACATGGGCGAGATAGAACCATTCGACTCCCCAGAGGCGATTGCGATCTGTCTCACGCTGCAAATAGAACACGTGAGAAATATATCTAGCAGTAAACAGCGTCACGTGATTCCGCTTGACCAATGATATGTCCTGTTACAAAATCTGAGTAAAACTTGGGGAAGAAACTCGAAAGGTGAAACCCAGATAAATCTCGCGGTTGTGAATATGAATTTGAAATAACCCTCAAGTTGTCCCTTCCTCGCAAGATTCATGTTCTGGGGATATCTCGCTACTTGACTCGAACTTGTGAATACGGCGGTAAGTGGTTTCGACCCTCGTTTGTCATGCTAGTGGGCCCAGGTTCGAATCCCGGATAATGCAGTGTGCTGTCCTGAGTACATGCAAGAACGTGCTCGTTAACTCTGCGGGTCCGAAAGTCCTGTAGGCGAACATAGCGTAGTACCGTGGGTGCAGGTTGTCTGGAGAAAAATGCCCCTCCCCTCCATCGACATGCCTAAATTGGGGAGATGGCGCCCTCTCGGAGCAGAAGTCAGACATCCACCCTTACGGGGTACTCAAAGGCTTGTGCCAACGAATGCTACTGCAACCCTCTTACCTTCCAGGCTTTGGCCTGAAGGCACACGACAACAACAACCCCTTTTCCATCCTTACACCGGTCTCGTTTAGAGGAAGCTTGTTCACTAAAATAAAATACACTATCCCTTTTAGCCCCTATACTTCAAACAACCACTGGAAATGAATCCATTTCTTTCTGTTATTCAGAAGAGTCCTTACCATTGTGAAATATCGCCCACGCTGTAGTCCACTTTCGGATGTGAATTGTTCTTTTTTGCAAACTCAATCATATTCGGCAGTATGTCGACAGCAAGGACTTTCTTCAGATTAGGGAACAGGGGCACAATCGACTTGGTCGTGATATTCCCAGGACCACATCCCATGTCCATAACCACTTGGTCTTGAGTGTCCATGTTCGAGAAGGTCTTCGATACTGGTCCGGAAAAGAACTGACCTACGCTCGTCGTTGGCTTCTCTAGGGTATTGTAAAGACTGGGGTCCATGTACAGTGTACTGAAATCTAGTGAAAACCGTAAGACTAAGAATCTTTTAAGATGAAAAATAAGCATAAATTTTAACAAATAAATGCTCTCTAAAGTATCAATAAACGAACTATAAAATAAACTAGTAACATTGTAAATTTACTGATAATTAGTTAACAAATGTAAAATCAAGGTTTTATTTTTCATGGAGTTACGAAAAATATGGAGATGCTTTGCGAAAAAACTAGTGAAGCCCTCAGAAAGTCGCCCAACAACCCTTGTAAGCCCAAACAAACCGCTCACTCTATGTTAGTTCATACTGAAATTAGTTCATACTGAAGTTAGTTCATACTCATCATTTTATTCCTAAAAAAGCATGAATTGAAAATCAAACAAGAATTTCTTAAAGAACTAAATAAGCCTACATTCCTGTTACTTATTATGCTTGGTTTTATTCATTATTAAATTATGGTTATATCATTTGGGGAGGTGAATATAGATCAAATTTGCAACCTTTAATTTCTATTCAAAACAAATGTTTAAAACTCATAAATAGAGAATACTATCCTCTTAATTTTAGAATTCTTAAGATATTACCAATTCGATATAACGCCTTCTTTCGTATTATACTTTATCTCCATCGCAAAAAATCCATTTTCAGTTTTAAAGTTAATCTCCATAGCACTAGATCAAATGATGTTTTTCAAATCCCTAATTTCCATAAAGATACCTTTTGTAAACATTTCTTCTACCTCGGTCCTAAATTATACAATAGTCTTCCCATCGATTTAATAAATATTAATAATTATGCTACCTTTAAACGTACACTTTTTAATCTTCTGATCAATATCGACGACTTAGATCTTTATTTCTCACTTTATTGAAGCTAATAATTTTTTTTTTCCTTTTGTTATGCAGCTTATTGCCAAACTTTTCTGTATATTTTTTTAAGCAGTTTGTTGCATTATTTATTATTTTTCATCATTTCTCTATGTTATTTGTGTGTGTCTGTTCAAATTATTTAAAAAAAATTATATCTCGCCTATACGGGATTCCATGTTTCCCCTTGGCGTTCGTTTGATTTAATTTGCTGTTGTTGTTTTTTGTGATAATAAAATTTATTATATTATTATTATATATATTATATATTAAATACTTACTGAAATTCTATTCGGGAAACAACTAGGTTCATAACAGTAAATATCATCAACAATATTTTCTACACTAGATTTACACACACTAGGAAAAAAAATCGCTAAACACAGCATCCAGCTATAATTTAAACTTCTAAAATCCAAAATCAACTATTTTCCTTAATATTCTTTCACAAATAACTTAATATTATTTATCATCTGCTCGATTTATTTGTAGTTCGAAGAATAATTAAATATTTATTAATAACACAAATAATGAAACTACTCCAAACTGCATTAAAAAAATATATGTAAATTCAAACTAAGCAGAATTGTATGCAAAAATAGGCCTTGCCGCTTTTTTTGGTAAACAATTGATGAACAATCAAAGAATCACATTGTGCTACATTTTATGACGTAATTCCAAAATTATTCATGAAAAAATTATTTTGCTTCAAATATTTTTAAATAAAGTTTCTCATGCCATTGTTGATTTGGAAACAGTGATTTAAATGACTCAAAATAGAATTTCAATGCTAATTCAATGGGAAATTCGCCGACAGATAGTAGATTTATGTCCGTCCGGACGTACAGACAGGCGGACAAAAAGTATGAAAGTTGGGTCTCTGAGGTCATAGCTTTCTAACAAAAAAAAATTAAGATCCGAATGATAGAACCGATTTTTGAAGGGGGGTACGGACAGACGGACATCGACCGCATATCAATATCTACTTTTTCCTTTTTTTAATTCTTTCGAATTAAAAAAAAAAAGAAAAGTAGGCTAAAAATGACTGCGCAGTTGTAGGCTGTAGTACGAGACAAGTTTGCAGTAATTCCCTTCACATAAGAAAAATGCGTTGTAAATTATATTATAGTTTATTTCAGAGAGTCAGAAATCGCCAAGTCGATTTAGTAATTTTTCAAACTGTACAGTAAAATAACACTTCGCCGAAAGCGTTTGTTTGGGCTTACTGCAAAGCGATCGATGGCTTCAATTGGCAAACCGGTTTATGAATGGGTTTTTGCCCGGCAGCATTTCTATCTTCATCTATGTCATTTTTGTATGCCGATGAGTTTATATCAAAATTGAAGTCATTAAATTGAACCACAATTTTTTTAAAGGAATCAAAAACATTAAATCTGTAAAAAAAAAAGTTTAAAATTTGTTAAAGAGAAAAATTGTTGAAAAAACTAAACGTAATTTCTTACATTGGAGTTTAGAAATACTGCCTAAGCTTTAAAAAAAATTTGTGAATAATTATGTTGCCTATTTCACAGCTTATTGTAATTCAATTCTTTATATTGTCGATTTTCATGGGTTTTTTTAAAAATCAATAGCTCTTAAATTTTTAACCTAGTTCCAGAGATGAGGTGGACTCTTGAAACTCATACCCAACGCAATCTGGAATAAGCGTCTGTACATTCGACAACGAACTTATTCTACGTGAGCCAGTGCAATAATCTAGCTATACGGGGTTATTTCTGTGAATTTTTCGCTGACTGTTCGTTTATTGGATGTTTCGTTTATTTGGATGGCAAGTCTGGCTTTCGAAATTATGAATGATTTTTGAATCAATAAAGAAGTAAATTTCTTTTTAAATATACGCCTAGTGATGTTATAATAGTCCCAGGGGCCTAGTGGTGGTGCTTCGCATTGCCATGCCGCAGGTCCGGGGATCGAGTCCCGTATTCGGCGAGGTTGACTCATTCTTTCATCCCTTAAGTGGGGCGATATAAAATTGAGGACCAAGCCTGCTCGTGAGGTTGACCACCTAACCGGGACATATGCCTATCACCCCAGAGCCCTTGGTCACGTAAGGTGAAATGGGCACGGCAGGTCTTGGCCCACTAATGGGCTGTTGCACCGAGGAGTTTAGTTTAGATATTATAATAGTTCATCCGTACACGGAAAATAAAAGGTATGTAACCGTTACCAAATATATTTGGTGATCAGTATTTGCTTGCAGTTACCAAATTATGCTCGCGGTTAACAAAAACATTTGCTACTCCCTAGCAAAATCCTTTGCTCAAAATCTAGACCGCTCCGATTGGCTGGCAGCTTGGAATCCTGGGTGTTTGGCGGCAATAAACAACATAAGTTTCAAGGTAAGAGATAATTTATTGTGTTTTATAATGTGTATATTTAGGTAAAATACTGAAATGTGTAGCTTATATTAGCTAAATATATTTTTAACTTTTCTAATTTTAAGTTAGTCACATCAGATTAATATACTCTGTACACTACTTTCTATGTGCTTCGAAACGTAAGATGTTTCTTATATTTTCAGATTTCCATTTTCATAATCATTTGTTATATTTATAGTTTGGTATTGAATGATTTATCTCAATATACCTATTTTTAAATATATTATTATAGTTATATATATATTTTTAATACGCCATTAGGTTTAAAGTCGGCGTGTCTCGTATTTTTTACTTTTGTTCGGTTACTTCCGCATACCTGTCAACTACTACGGATTGTCCGTAGTTTCTACGGACGAGGGTATCAAACTACGGAGTTACGGAAACACAGTCAAAACTACGGATAAGCTTTGATCAAAAATACAAAATTTATTTTGGAGATTTGTTTCGCCTTGGTATTAGTAATTTTTTAGCATTTAATGAATCAATCGTTCGTCGGCCTAGAAAAACAAGGCTGATGATTTTAATGGGATTTTTTTTTAAATCTAAACGATGTATATTTCATTTGCGGAAATAAAATGCCCAATGCGAATCAAAGTATTTTTCTTATTCGTGCGGAAAGTAAACCTACCCACGACGACTTGTAACATTTGCTAAGTAGCCGCGTAATCACAGAAGGTTAGTGTTCTTTTTAAAGTTCTACTTGTGATCAGATTTTTCAACCAGCCGCTTCGCCTAGTAATATTTGCTAGATACAGTAGTAAAACGTAATCGCAGTAGGATCTCGTTTTTTTTTTTTTTAAGTTTTCTCTCTGAAAAAAATCGCTTAACCAAACCACAACTCCTCGCAATATTTACTGGTTCGCAGCGTAATCGTCGTATGATCAGGGTTTCGTTTCTTTTTTAGTTCAGGATAGATCAGTCAACCAAATTTTAGGTACTTTGTTACTTTAAAAAATTACGATCCGTGGCGCCAAAACCCGCTACTTTGGAATTTTTTTTATTGCTGAGTGAATTTCATTGGGTTTTTAATTGAAACTAAAGAAGTTTTTAAATTCGGAAAGGTTTGCGGTGAAATCGTATTTTTTGTTTGATTTCCCACAAAATGACCGACTTTGGTATTTGATTTTTCCTCCATCGATCGGCCGATTGAAAATAAGAATAACCGGCAATCGAAATTGTTGAGTGATTGGTGATTGGGAAATAATCGCAATATAATTGGTAAATAATCGCCCCCCCCCCCCCCCCCCGCCAAAGAGACTACGGACATGCCTCTAAGGAATGTTGGCAGGTATGCAGTTCCGTTTTAAATTTTTAAGAATTTATTGATGTTTAATTTATGTATTATTCCACTCTTTATACATTTCTCTGTCAGTAATATTTGGCATTTGAAAATTTCAATATATTAAATCCTTTTAATGTAAAATTTTAGTTCTTTTTAATTTTATATTGCCAGGGTTGAAAAAATAGTCAGACTACAATTTAATTTTAATATGAATTTCCTAAACAAAAACAGTTTCGTTTGTGTAGGAATTCAACGATTTTGTGACTCTTACGAAATTTAATTTTTGCAAATTGTACTAAATTATTGCATAAAAATAGTCAATTGACCTATAATTTGACAAAAGCAATTTTGTGTTTTATTTAAACTTAATTATTATATACTTCAGTTTTTAAGATGCTTTTGGTGATTATATTTTTGAACAGCTTTATTGTTTTTTTATATTAAAAATTTTCATAGAGTTTACTAAAGATAACCATGAATCAAGATTAAAATTATATTTAATTTTTACATTGTATATTATGAAATCGAAACTGATTTTTGTTGTTGTTTTGCTTTTAGATGAATATGTGGATGAAGAGTCTCTTAAGTCCTTAACGCCTGATTTATGTGCTATGAATTGGTACCGAGGTCAATATTCCAGGTCAAATGTCTAATTTAAAAAAAAAAAAATATTTTTATGTAAGACATTTCTTTTAGTATCTTTGTTTTTATATTTTTGAAATAAATACTTTTTTGGACTTTTGACCTTTGTTTTAGTATCTTTGTCCTTTAGTATCTTTATTATGTCTGAAATAAATACTCTTTTTGAACTTTCTGGGTTTTTGTTTTAGTTTTTTCCAGCGCTAATGAGTGACTGATAATTATAGTAAAAGATATATTTTAAAGTTCATATTTAAAAAATTAAATGTTTCATATGTTGCCCTTCAATTTAAAACTAACTTCATATAGTTTCACGACTTTTTACTGAGTCATGGATGCTATTTTGGGTAAGTATCGTCACCAGCTTAATAAACTCAATCGAAACAAAATAGGAAGCCAGTTTTATGATGCTTTATTTTTATAACATGCAAAACCTAAATTTAGTTTAAATAACTACTTTTACAATTTTTGCTGCAGGTACCAAAAAATTGTCCATTTTTAAAATTGATTGCTTTAAAACCAGAAATGAAGTAATTCAAATTGGATGGAAAACACTACTTTAAATTACTTTAAAAACAAGATATAGTTCAGTTAGACTTAGTCATAATATTTATGGGCACCTTTGAGCCCAACACATTAGGCAGTCATGAGTAGGCTAACACTGCCTATTGTGTTGGGCTGGAAGGTACCTATAGATATTATGACGGATGTCCAACTAGACTACACCTTGTTTTTAAGGTAATTTAAAGCTCTGTTTTAACATCCATTTTAATTACTTCATTACGGGTTTTTAAGCAATCTATTTTAATGTGGCCCGTTTTAACTTGATTAAATATTTGGTAATATACAACAAATTCTTTTAATTCGTTTGGTTCTGTAAAGTAAATAATTGGTACTTGACAACAAATATTTGGTAGAATATAACATGCGTTAAAATCGTTTGGTAAATCTCACCAAATATTTGGTACTAGATAAAAAAATATTTGTTAACATAACCAATTATTTTAATTGGTTTTGGTAATTTTTACCAAATATTTGGTATTCGATAATAAATATTTGGTAATATATACCTAATACTTTTAGTTCATTTGGTAAATTCGACCAAATTTTTGGTCTTTGAAAACAAATGTTTGGTAATTAATAGCAAGTATACTTTTCTCGTTTGGTACGGTTTACTAAATATTTAGTAACGAAAACCAAATACATTGTGATAGTTACCAAATTTATTTAGTATTAGCTACAAAATTACATAGTAGCTGGTACCAAATTTTCGTTTACCAAATCATTTGGTAACGTGCACAAAATACCTACTTAACTCATATACGACCAAATAATTTGGTACTGGTTACTCAAATTTGGTAATGGTTACTAAATTTTTTTTTCAGTGTATGGATGTGACATACCTTTACTAGATCTAATAAGATTTAGATCTACTTTCTGAAACCGCCTCAGTAAAAGCATGATGATGTTTCTTTGGCTCACAAGTTTTAAAAAAATCGGGAATGAGGTACAACCGGAACAGAGTAATATCCACAAAAAGGGGTTTGAAAAGATAAAGTTTTAGCAGTGGGTATACTGTAATAGATAACTCGCCGAAAGATAATGAAAATAGAATTGCAAAACAAAAGATAACAAAGACAATATTGAAGGCCAAACCACAGAATATAAGGATAAACAAACAATTATGACATTCATGTAGATATAGGAGGCGAACACGTTTTCAGCACTCATCAGTGGCGCCTCCTCTGAGAGTTCATGGTCAACAGATTAATGTTACAGGGGCATGTTTCACAGTGAAATACGCCTATTAGTAACCACTGGCAGGCAACAGTTCCAGGGGTATTGTTTTCATTTTTGGCCTTCTGGAATTACTTTTGTTTAGAACAATGCAATATTTTCTTACAAAACGAATGTTGTGTAGAAACTTTTCTTTCAGTAGAATTAAAGATTTTCTCGGTTCGTGAATCCCGTTAAATAGCTGTCCCACAATTTTGCGTAACTTCTCCGCAAAGATAAAATATCCTCTAAACCGAAGTTTTCTGACAACATTGACGTTTCGGCAATGCTTTGCATACTTGAAATTTAATCGAATTAAAACCAATGAAGTTTAATAAATAGCAGGAATAAAAACAAGTTGTACGTAAAGAACTCTAAAATAGTAAACGACAAAACGATCATTTTGAGAGTGAAATCGCAAGAAAAGCAAATAATGCACATTTCCATAAAGCAAAAATCGTCTTAAGTATTAACTGCCATCGCAATTACACTCATAAATCCCATTGAAACCATAATTGTATAATAATGTTATTTCAAGTAAAAATCTTAATTATGTAGTAAAAAATCTTATTATGCACATTTCATCCCGTAATATAACAATAATTTGGCTAGATTGAAAAAATCACATTTTTTTAAATAAACAATTATTAAAAAAGATTATTTTTATGCTATCTTGATTCCATTCAGTTTTGCAATTTTTTTAAATCACAAAAAAAAAATCTTAAAACTGTAGAAGTAAGGTTTTAAAAAGAAGTAAAACTAAAAAAACTTTTGTTTAAATGAGTTTTTTTAAGTAGTTTATCCCATGTATTTTATTTAAATAATACACAGAGATAGGCTCTGGCCCCTTAAACTTTGTTGCGGTCTACATCTGAAGGAAAGACAAGGAACAAAGACTTCCTATTAGAGTACTGGAAAAGTTCAATTAGGATAAACATGAATAATTGTATCTTCATATTTGTTTAATAAATTTACCAAGTTCATTAATAATAAAATAATTCTACATAATACGCTTTCTTTACAAAAGGTTTATAATTCTTTTTTAAAAAAATTGAAATGCATCACTTCCATCAAAGAGATTTAGTTTTTGCATAGGGAAACAGAATATTTCGATGTTACTGACAATCTAAAAGTCGCTGTATATCCTCTGAATATATGCACAGAAATAAAACAAAAAAATCTAGTATTTTTTAAATGCTTTATTTTTTACAAACTAAAAATCTGAAAACAGATCCAAACTTCGAACCAATTTCCTCTTGGGAACATGACTGAAAGCCTTGTTCCAATCCCTAGTATTCTTCATTTCAAGCAAAATTTCCATTATTTGATTCAGTGGCAAGCTTTTGTTACCTCTACCCCACCTGAAAAAAAAAGAACTTTTAAAATAACGTTGTTTAAATTTAGAAAATTAAATATTAGCGGAGTCTATACTGCATGCAATATTAGTTCAAAAAAATATTCTTAAAAATTTGGTTTGTATTGATTTCGTGGCCCCCCTAGTGTAATGGTTATAGCTCTATACTGCAGAACTGGGAGGCCTGTGTTCGATTTTCGGTTAAGACTTGGTTGTAAATTGTACCTATCTCAAGTCTTGTAATTGGGTAAAAACCTGTAAGGCTGTGTGTTCTAAAAAATTATTATGATTAATTATAATCTGTATAACTAAGTGACATCAAAATCAACTGCAATCCACCATTCCCTCTTACCCAATATAAATTACCTAGCTTGTAGTGTAAATGTAATCCCAATAGATTAGTGTATAACAAATAGATATTAACTATATTGACCCCTTTCTATATTTAACCCCCTTTCCTCAAAAAATACATCTGGATCCACATCCCTGCATTACAAGGTCATTTCAATGGCTGCACAGAGTAGGATTGGTAGAATAGAAGAAAAGCAGGGTTTGGAAAGTTACTTTTAAAAAGTAACACTGTTACAGTTACTTAATTAAAAAAGTAACTCTGTTACAGTTACAGTTACTTAATATGAAAAGTAACACGTTAAAGTTACTTTTAAAAAAAGTAACGAATCACAGTTACTTTTTTAAATTTCAAGTTATAAGAAAAATTGAAATTTAGCCATCTTACCATTTTTCAAAGAGAAGCGCGATAAACGAAACATAAGCTCAAACAAAACACGGAAATTATAATTAATAAAATTTTTTATAATTAATTTTAATCCTTTACCCTGATATATAATTAGAAGACAACGAATCCATCTGTAAACGAGGGGTATCTCAAGAATGAACGCGAAATCTCTGTCTCCCCCTCCCCATCCTTCTTCGAGAGGAAGGACTTTGTTGTTGGTCATTGTTGAACCCATTCAGACAAAACACAAAGGGGTTTGGAGTAAGGGATCCAATCTGCATGGCAGTTAGCGTGATTTATTTTAAAACCCTTCTTTTTCGTAGATGCCTGTAATTGTGCGGGGCTTATAATGTGATACTTAGAAATATAAACAGACAAGGAAAAACATTCGTACTGTAACAATTCTGTCTGAAAGCCGCCGTCACGCTTTAAAGTGGACAATTCTATTATATGCTTTACTTTTTCCCTCCCAAGAAAAGCTCGTATTTCGGGAATGCGAAATGTTTCCTTTTTTTTATTTTTTTTATTTTAGGAGTGGAATTTCACAATTGGCATCAGACAGCCTTCGTAAAGTAACGGAAAAGTAACGACATTTTTCGTTACTTCGTTACCGCTAAAAGTAACTAAGTTACAGTTACTTTCTGAAAAATGTAACGGCGTTACCCAAAAAAAGTAACTGCTACAAGTAACGCGTTACTCCAATCCCTGAAGAAAAGTTAAATGTTCCTCTTTCCATTAAGTATGAATCTAAATCCCTTCTACAAGCAAATTTTTTCAACATTATTTGTATTGGAAGAAGAAGGATATTAAAGTCTACACCACACTAGATTTCAAATGTAACATTTTACCAACTGGACACTTGCACCCAACAAAAATGTATAAATAATCAAGAAAATTCTGCTATAGTCCTTAATATTAGAATGCAAGCCTGCTTCCCCTTGTTAGGTTTTCCAGAAAACGGCTTGAGGGGCGATTGTTTTTCTTCCTCCCCCTACTTAGGTTTGGAGAGCAGTTGCGATTAACATAACTGCAGAGCCTCAAGCAAGGTATATTTAGAACACAATGCTCGAATAGTTTCTTGGAAAACCACACAAAGTAGGGGGGGAAGCGTACGGACTATAGTAAGCCATTATCACAAAGTAACACAAGTAATTAATTACTGATGCACCCATCTTATTCGCCATGGGATAAAAATACAGTTTAAACTGATTTTGTAGAATAAATAAAAGTTAATAATCTTTAAAAAAAAAAAAACACATTAAGGTACTTACATTAGATATTCATCGTATGGTAAATGCACAGCACGGATTCCTTCCCTTTTGGCTTTAGCAAGCACCACAGGTTCTTTAATGCACTTATCAACTAGGCCACCTGAAATAAGATATTTTATTTTTAGGGTTGTATAATTTTGTAGGGATACTCCAACAAAAGGCTTTTGATGCTTTGAGAAAAACCTTTTTTTTTTCAAAAAGTTTTGAAAAAAGTTAATATAAAGTTTCACAGATACAACATTGCTGAAAATAATGCCATTTTCTAATGTTGTCTTAATCATGCAACAGAATTAAGCATATATTAGCTCAGATTCTCTCCAAATAATGATGTACCAATATTTTAGCAATGGTTAATAAAACTACAATAAAATATCAGTTTCTCAAACACTATCCTGTAGGTTCTTATACAGATGTAAATCTTATAATAGTTGCTATTTTAAAAGATATTTCAACTTCAAATTAATATATCCCCAGAACTTTTAGTAGTCGAGATTTGAATTTATACAGCATACAATGTCATACATATATATAAAGAATTTGTTCGCACAGAATTTTTAAATTAAAACCTTGGTTTTGCAATTAAATTTTTTATGTTAACATCACCTAAAAAAGAATTTTGAAATTTCAACTTAAATGGTTAATTTGCAATTTTTCAATTTAACTTTAAAAAATTCAATGATGACAATTATTTAAATTGTTGTATACGTTAAAAACTGTTAACCTTTATGAAAATTAAATTATAATATTGCTTGACTCGTATTAAAAGTTCCGAAATAAATTATTTTGTAATTTTAGGAATCTCAAATACTGAAATCAAGACTGAAAAGGTTTTTCATAAACACCATAAGATTAAGTTATTAATTTAGCTTAGAAATCTAAATCGACATTATAATACCATTCCATTAATTACTAAAACTATGATAGCAGGGAAAACTTACCTATGATATAAACAGCATTGGGATCGTAAGTCTTCATGGGCTCTTTTGCAAATGGAGTGATGTAAACTAGCTTTTCTCTTGGATACAAATCCAAGTAACTCAAGTCTGTCATAGTAATAAAATTATCCGGCGCATACAAATTAGGCATATACCTGCTGAATGCGTACATGGTGGAGCCGTTGTGATCAACATTGCAAAACATAAGATCAAACGGACTCTGATTTCTCCGGTTGACACTATACAGTTCAAGCAACTGCTCGCTGCAATTGTTGCAATCCTGTTTCCGCATGAAACAATCATAATCCAGGTCGATGATGAATTTTTGGCCAAACAAGACAGAGTTGGCCAGTCGTTGGTTGTGGTGCCGCAGATAGCTCTTTTTTCTTACTCTGAGGATCATGGTGTTGTGGCCTATGCCATACTGGATGTGTTCAGAGGGTTTTATGTTTTCTTTCTCTTTCAGCCAGATTTCCCGCTCCTGCTGCTTGATTTCTTTTTTTCTTTTGTCGGCCGCCCTTCTGATTTCCTTCTCGAACATGAAATTCATGTATTTTATTCTAGATGAAAAGGAAAACATAGTGAGGAGTTCTCTCATGTCGTTCACGGATATTTTCTGGGGGACTTTGTTACCGGATAACATGGCGACTTGGTGTTCCATCAGGATCATCAGTATTTTCTTCTTTTTCTCTTCGTCGGAAGCAAGTTCGGCATATTTTGCAGCTTTAGAGTCCAACTCCTCAAGTGGCTGGTTTTCTGAAGATTCTGGTTTGCTTTCTTGTACGTCAACAGCGCTGTTTGAACGCAAGGATGTTGAGATATGAATTGATCTTGTGGTGGGTAAAACTGATGTAACTTTGGATGACGGAGTTGCAACTTTTGCGATTGAATAACTGATTTGCTTTGAAGAAAAAAGTACACCAGTCTTGCAGACATTTTGAAGAAGAAATTTTCGACAAATGTTATTCATTTTGATGTGTTATTAAAAAAACAAAACTAAGATCGCATGCTTTGTCTGTGTTCAATGTTTGGTCAAAAAATTTCTTACTACACAGCTTACAGTTGTTGACACATATTATATAATACTAACTAAAGTAGAAGTGCTTTAACAGAACATGTCAAAATCATAAAATTTTTGTTATTTAAAACTTAATTAGAAATGTTAGATTCTGTAAATATTTCTGGTAGTTTCTTTACATTTAAAAAAAATTCAAAAAGATTTTCTCAAAAAAAACCTCACAGAATTATCAATCCGAAACTAGTTTAGTTAAAACAACTCATTTCTACTTACAAAATTTGTGTTTTTGTTTTCGTCTAATCTGGTTTCTGGTTATATTAGTTTTGCAGTTGCATTTTTTAAAAAAAAGTACAAATATTCTTTATTTAACTCCTGTATCAATATTTTTTAACATTTAATAAATCCAAAACCTGACCATGTAAGATGTAATTATGGTTTATAAAACCGTTAGCAAAGCATAACTCCGACAGAAATGTTAGGTGTAAATTATTTCGTTTCCTCAAGCGTTAAATTGTCTTATACTTTTAAAATAGTAAATGAAATGCATGTCATTGCTTACATCAGACAATGTTCAATCATCCTAGTTTCGTTTTATTGAGTTATTTGCAAATAATTATGTAAAAGTGAAAGAAAATAATTTATAGAGAAAATAAGCTAAATGTCATTTTGTAAATCTTTAAGTGAGTGTTAGGAAAACTTATTCAAGCGTGACGGGATTCGTATGTTTCTCAAGAAAATGTTTCTTTGACTTTCATCATTTCATTCAAAATTGGAATCATATCTGTAAAATATTATTTGCACTTTGGTAGACTATTTCAAACATTTCCCACTCAAGTTTTTTTCCCCCAGTTAATCTGCACTGTTTGTGTCAGTTAATAGTTAATGTCGTTTCAACAGATTGTTGTCGGTCTTTGGCAATAAGGACTTTTTAGTCATTTTCTAAAGATTCAATGCAACAAAAAAAGACTTCACAAATTTAATTTTATGAAAAAGGTAAAATATTTTGCTACTAATAATGTTCCTATTAATATTGCCAACAAACTATTATTTAGGGCATTGCTTTACCCTTAGAATCTCGATTTTTCTTCTTTACAAACTGCACCATTCTATAGGTATTTTCACCAAATTTTAATATGATTTATTATTTCAGGTACAACCTCAATGAATTAGCATTGTAAAATGGATAACGAACACAATTTTGACAGGCTGAGACATATGTAAACCCCTACTTCCACAATACCCAAGGCAGTTACTAAACATGTTCTCAGACTACAAAAGCATCCGCAGAACATACACGCCCCCTGTTACACCAATAAGGGGTCAGAAACCCAGGCCCATATCAGGCAGCGATGGTGATGTAAGGGTCAAACTTAATTTTTCGCCTTCAGGGATTCTGCAAAGTTTTGCTCTTCCAAGGCCATTTCGCAAAAGAAATAAGTCGAAGGTATGATAGATGTTTGTTTAGATTTTTTTTTTTTGATTTTGTTAAGGTATTTTTTTTGTATTTTAATGGCTTTAACATATTGTGTATGGTACTAGTACAGAGGAGTGACAAAAATCAGCACAACCTGGGAGAAGTGGTTGTGAGGATTTCAGGATTTTGGTGGATTTAGGAAAAAAATAAACAAAGTTGCATGACAAAATATGTCTCAATCAAGGAAAATCAAATTGAATGATTTGTCCAATCCTAAAACCGGGAATCTCCAGTGATTCTAAAATAAGGATTCTCTGCCATTTCTGTGATATCGGAAATCTTCAGCGATTAAAAAACTATTTATAGTAACCCATATTTTTCTCTGATGCCACGTCGTTAATCTTTTTTTTTTCAACAGGGCTGCTTTTTGGGTCAATATGTCCTTTGCAAACTCGGCATATTCCCGAAAACTGAAGAGCCTCTTTCTGTGGCGCCATATAGACGGCTCTCGCTACCAATTTTGACGCTCAGATTGCAATGTATCTGAGCTCTTTGTGGATGTTAAAGTATGCCGAGATTTAATTTTTCCGAGAGACCCCAAGCCAAATGGTTACTCATGGGATCTTTTAAATACCACATAATCATATGACATGCGTGCTTGCGATTTTCCCTTCCAGAAAGCCAAGAAGCTGTGTATTGCTTATAAAATTAAATCCTCAGCATTTATGGTACTTTTGCAACATTTCAAACTCTTAAGAAGCCAAGCTCTAGTAGCCCATATTTCGCTCTAGTTCAAGAAGTAATAGTTCAACATTAATCCTGATTACATCCCCAATTTATGTTTCAGGATCGATATTCAGACAGTGATGTAGCGGGATCAATGCGGCCCAGAGAACTGATTGAGCTTGCCAGCTTCGGAGTAGTTGAGTTGGAACCAGCTGAAAGAGGCGTCGGGCACAGATTTCACTTGTCCAATCTGAAGAATCCAACTTGGTGTGACTGCTGTGGAGATTTCATTTGGGGCTTGTATAACTCTACTGACTGCCTAAGATGCCAGAGTAAGTAAAAGTTTCATTTTTAAATTAAATGTATGTAGAAAAATATGTCGATAGGGGAAAATGTAGTTGTTCAAAATCTTTATTGCGATCTCTTTACATGTAGAAAGAATTTTTTGGCCTGTTCACTCTTCGAGATTAAATGGTCAAGTGATTCGCAGATGGCAATTATTGTTGTTTGTTCCATTGGATTGACCAATTTGGTGCGAGGATCCGTGATGGGAAAGGTTATAAGGTCCTTTTTAAAATATTTGCTGACTAAACATTTTCTATGGGAACGCCTGAGCGGCGCCACTAGAATGTTGTTGGGTTGTTAAAGATATTAATAAGTAATATTAAAGATATAATGAAAAAGTTAATTTAAATTCTGAAGTTTAATTGAGGTTTAAAATATAAGTTTTTGAGGGGTTTAAGTCATATATGGCATTCATATAAATTACTTTGGATTAGAGGGTTTTAGGTTCAACATTGAAGATATTCTAAGCACATGTTTGTTTAATTGAAAATGTAGGGAAGTCCTGTGGTTTGCAGTTATCGTGGGTAGTAGAGGGTGTCTGGAGAATTTCTTTTCTTTTTAGCCGTCTAAGTAAAGGTAAAAATTAGCAGCCCCCACTCACCATGTGGCGATTAAATGTCAACACAGGCCTTTAAAATATTTGATATTGGTTGTCACTTCAGTTGACGTTTGGAAAACTCTGGCAATCCCAAAATTGGTTAACTGATCAAAAAATCTAAATATTTGAACAAGCCTAAAACCATAAAATCGGACCATTCTGAAATTGGGAACTACACCTATTATAAAATCTCAGGCTATTCTAAAATGAGAAAATCTCTACAGTTCTAAAATAATGAAACTAATTTTACTTTTTTAGACCTTCATAAATATTAAAATTGAAAATTTTAGTTAGTTCTAAAAATAAAACATTAATTTACAGCAATCCTCTAAATTTTCAGGAAACTATAGTGATTTTTAAAATCATGAAGCTCCCATTAATGTGTATAAAATTGAAAATTAGCGCTTGTTCAGCTTGGAGCAATTTTATATTAAGATTTTTTGCTGAAGTGTTGTGAACAGCTCCAGTTTTGTAGTAAGATAACTTATTGTTTTAATTTAATTGAGTACCAAGTGACCTACATGGAAGAACCTAAAAATAATAAAATAACTTTTTTACAATGGGTGTTAGATAAAAAAAAACTCTGTATACATCACCACTTTTTACATTTTTTTTAATTAATGTGTCTATAACATTGTTTAATAGTCCATGTGTATCTCTAGTAAGCAAAACATTTATTCAACCAAGCCTAAGACATATGTTTGAGGCCCCAGTTATTCCATCCTGTGAACAATCTCATTTCCTTCCTGTTTCCTTCTTGGATTTTAAAGTATCTCCATGCTAACGTATTTCTTTTGTTATATTCCCAGTGCTTCTGCAAACTATTTAGGACAATATTTATATTTTCAATTGAAATTTGACTGTTCAAAGTACTTTTTCATTAAAACTATTAGTACACAATAACGGTTATGCAGCATGTGGAGAAAGCTTAGGAGTTTGGAATCTAAAAGAAGTAATTTTTTGTTTTACTGTTGGACCATTTCTTTTAGGCAGTCTTGTTAGCAGAAGAGCTTAAATTTGCAACGTTTTACTTCAATTGCTGTATATTGTAGTATGCCAATGCATATGTTTCAGCACCTTTTACTTGTTTAAATATTTAACATGTAATGTGAACTTCCTCAACTTTTTATGCCATACTTTTAACCTCAGGCTATACAACAATGCTAAAATTATTTTATATGTTACTATTTTTAAAATATTACATCAATTAAATCATATATATGGGTTTTTTTACTGGTTATATTGTTATATACACAACATCTGTTTTATGGGCAGTTCAAATTTCGTTAATTTGAAACTTCAGATGTATCAAGTATGAAATAGCTTGTGTGTAAAGCCTTGGAGAGGCAGTAAAATCACAAGTTTCATAACTCGCCCAACTTGATTTCTTGCCTGATATATTATTTTATCCATTTTGAGACTGTGGTTTGTGTATGTAGTTAACATGTATTTTATGTTTCAGATTGTCACTACACTTGTCACCAGCGCTGTCAGCACCTCATCACTCTTGACTGCAAAGGCTCAGGAGACATGCAAACCACTGACCTCAGTGAAAGACTGGACAATACTTTGAAAAGTACCACTTCAAACACAGCAAAAGTAGGCCTCAGTTTTTTTTATATTTTAAGGAAGTAATACATGTGTTGTCTTGTCTATGGATAGAAATTTTGAAGGTCAAATAAGGCCCTCCACACAGCCTCAACAATCTGAAAGCAGTTGTCCGAATAAAATCCTTGCTACTAATTTACTGAATACTTGCCAAGATGGCTGGACAAGGTAGGATGTTTGGGGTTAATATGTGCATTGTCACAGTTTTTGCAGCTGGATTATGTTCTGGTTCCATCCGACTGAATTTTCATTCCTCCAAGGTGTCCAATTCTCAGTTTTATTAGAATTTAAGCAAGTGATCTGCTTGTTGTTATTTCACAAATCTGATGTTTAAATTTGATGATCTTGTCCTTCAATTTTGATTTTGTCACTGCATTGATGTTTTTGAGGGTGACGAGTCAAAAATTTTCTTCATTGAGGTGTCCTGCTTCCTTTGCCAGTACATCGGCATCCTCATTCCCTTATATGCCAATGTGTGGAGTATCCACTGCAATGCATGTCATACTATTATTAGTAAATTGTTATATCTTAAATGCTATTAAGATATTGACTAATTTAAACATTTTAGGAAAGACTATCACCTTTGTTTTTTGACAACTTTGACCAAGATGAACTTAGTTATAGGGTTGAACGATATAATGCCTTGCACCAGAGCTCCGAAATGGTCTTGGTAAGTTATTAGTTTCGTAGTTTTTTTTATGTGTAAAAAGTATTTTTCTCAAATCAATTCTAATTCTGGTTTTTACAAGTTTGTACTGTATTTATGTCTGAAAATCCATTGTTGGGATAAATACAATTTTACATTATCATACCTTACATAAGTAACTCCTTCAAAGAAATGTAGAAATACTAGGATAAATAAAACTTAATTTGTGTAGCATTGATGTCATGTCTAGTAATTTTTTTGAAAGGAACCAAAAAAGATTGCTAGGCATGATATCCAACAAAAACAAACAGTAACAAATAGTCTGAGTATAAAAGTTTATATGTTGCATCTAAACTTTTATGAAACCAAGATTCGAGCATAAGTTGAAAAAAACTATTAACTCCAATTGCCAAAGCAGCATCTTACACTTTATGTTCAGTTGGGTTGATGAGATCGAAACTAGAACTACAAGATCTCACAGCCCAACAATACATTAAGTAATTGATTGAATATACTTTCTTTCTGATTCACTCAAATTACCCGAATTTCTGATTATCTGAGTGAGGTTATGTCCCAATTACTTTGAATAATTTGAGTTCTACTGTAGATTATACTTATTCTGCATTTTATGTTTACTCTGCTCGAATTCAGTAGCGAGTGGCGCGTTTGATATCAGTCACTGTTCAATGGTGGATTTCGGAAAGAGTCGGCCCCAGTCTAATAAATTCTCCTCTCTTCTTCTCAGAGGCCCCACCACTGACCCATAAAGCGGTGCCCATATACTGTTGCTGTAGCCTTTCGGCTTTAAGGTGCTAATGCTACCCATTGTCCATTCCGAGTAGCTAGTTCGATGATGAACCCTCAGTTAACTTCCCAAGCTAGCTTGATACCCATTTTCCAACCCAGGAAAGATGAAGGGCCAAATAAACCCATGCCTGCCTACCTGTATACGAAAATGGGGTGGCAGCATTGTAGTCAGAGGCACTGGCGACTACAATGCTGTCAACCTAATATAAGTAACTGACTTAATATAAGTATGAACCACTTAATATAAGTAACTGACTTATAAATAATATAAACTACTTAAATTCTTGTCTTAAGGGGAATGGGTGTGCTGGTCAGCGGGTCTGCAAAGCAAAGTGCCTCAGTGTTAATCCAATGGGGAAAAATTATTTTCTAAACAACATTTCTCCGGCTGTATTGATTATTTGAACAAAAAAAAATTTGTTAAATGATGAATGTAGATAACTTACAGGTCTTCATAATCCCACTTTTTGAAATTGCTTCGATTATTTTGTGTAAAATTATTTATTGAATTTTTTTTTAAATTTTGGAACCCATTTCAAAAAGTGGGATTGTCGGGACCTATAAGTCAGCTACATTTATCACATTAAAAAATCCGTTTGTAAAACAATACAGCCGGAGAAATGTGGCTTAGAAAATATTTTTCTCCATTGGATTAACACTGAGGCTTTGGAGACCTGCGGTCCAGCATGCCCATTCCCCCTTAATAATCAAATTAGATTACTCTTTCTGCATTGAAAATTCTATTTCCACAGCAACCTGATGGTGAGACACTGCACGGTTGTATCCGTGTGCACATGAACCTTACCCGGCCCATCAACGTGATTGCCGGCACCAGGCCCCCTTCCATATACGATATCCTCAAAGAAGAGGACGACGGGGGTAGAAAGACTTTGACGTCTTTCTACTTACCCAGGGATACGGTGAAAGCATTGCACATTACAAGGTATGGTTCGTTTAATTCATTGGAACAAGGAAATGTTTCATGATCTGAAATGTATATTAAATGACGATAAATGGTCTGGTTTACTTGTCTGGTAAAAAACTGGTTTACTTCTCTGAATAAAAAACAAATGATACAAAGAAATCAAATGAAACATATGAAATAATGAAATATAACAGACCCTATGAAGAGCGCAGCGAAAAAAAACAAATAGATACAACAAACCGTATAAGATCAGAAAAACTGAAACATATGAAATAAGAAAATATAACAGACCCTATGAAGAGCGCAGCGAAACCAAATAAACAAAACCGTTATAGGACACGAACTGAAACTTAAATAGCAGTGACGGTCACGGATAGTAAGGCAAATTAAAATATTCTTATGCGAAAAATATTGGACCCGTATTTTTTCTTTTTTTCAAATACCCCATAAAAAGGGAGAAAAATGAATTTTAAAATTAGGACGAAAAATTATGCCCAAAAACACTTTATGGCTGTCACGTGGTATCTATGACATCACTAATATAGACAATAGTATAAACAAACTTTGAAACACCATTTAGGAATCTACTTTAAGCAAATTTGAACTATCCGCTTCTGTAAAACTTTCTTCCATTATCTATATAATTCTTATTTTAATAGTCAATTAGATTCAATCCAGTTTAATTGCAAGCAAAAAAACATGACACCGGTTTGTTTATATATACTAGTGACGTCAGCCAAATCGACGTGTTTGTGATCATGTGACGTACCGATGAAAAAAAAGCTATTTTAAAATGTTTTTTTTAATTATTTAAAGATTTATTTTGCAAAAAAATATACGTTTGTTATTTTTGGGTTCAAACTATAATTAATTTAATATTGGAAGGTATTTTAGCGATACAGTCAAGTACCTATTGTAAAAGTCCTTTAAATGAGAATATTATTGTTGCAGATGGATTTTATTCTGTGAAATTGATTAAGAATGGTGTTGCGATAAACTTTAATGGAGAGATTGGAGGACCAGGGAATGAATTTATTGACTTTAAAAGTGAAGTCATTACGCTTGTCATAGATGGAAGTAGTAATTGTAGAATTATTGAACATAATATCAATGCTGAGGAATTGTATGGAAGAATTAGAGCTGTTGGTTTTCTTTAAAATAAGTTCGTTAGGGTAGATATCACGCCAAATGTTGTTAAAATCAGTTTTATTGAACACAATTAAATCATCGATGTATCTAAAGGCTTTGAAGTCGAGAAGGGTATAACTTTTTTCAAATCAGTGAACAAAAAGGTTGGTGAGGATACTGCTGAAATTATTACCTTGTGGTATGCCTATTGTTTGTAGATATATGTGTTCACCATTGAAAATGAAGTTATTGAAAATGCAGAAGTTGATAAGTTTATTCCAGTATTCTGGACTAATATTGAGGATATTGTTGTAATCATTGTAATATGAGGTGAGGACATCCTCTAAATGATAAAGTGGTATACTGGGGAAGAGGTCTTTAAAGTCATAGGTATCAACGGAGTTGATGTTATTGTTATTTAAAAAGTTAAGAACAGATGAATGATTTGATCATGATTTGTGATGATTTGTATTTATTTCTGTTTTTTAGCTTCCACACTACGTTTATTACGTAAAAAGTGGAAGGTTTTATAATCGTTCAGTCCGTCTGTCACCCACTTTCACAGAAAGAACCACAAGTCCCACAGACAAGTGGGATACGTCATTTTGAAGCAAAAAATCAGATTAGGCTACATTCCAAATTTCATTTAAAAATTTAAATTAGAAGTTTATTCAATACTAGCAAATTTATACCCGTACTTCGCACGGATTAAACAAATATCAAATCATTCCAAATATGTGTACCATATAACCTGTTATAGGATCATAAACTTATCTTATTGTTTTCCGCTCATTATAAAGTATAAAATCCAGTTTCATTGCCTTAAAATTCCAAAATGAAAAATACGCTATAAAATGCACTAATAAATGTCATCACAATTCCCTCATAAATACATAAAACCTTTCAGCTCATTTGGCGCGTTTTGGGAAATAATTTGGCGCGAAAATAGATATAGCTACGAACACACTTATTATACAGCTCTAACACAATGACCTTCGAATAACCGAGCAGCTTATAAACTATTTTTAAAAGAAATTGCCCATTTGGCGAGTTTTAGTTAATAATTTGGCGAGTTTGGCAACGTATTTGGCGAAAAAATAAAGACATAAAACACCAATATGCAGCTCTAGTGCGATGGGCTTTATTAACCATCATAGTTCCAGTAATAGCTTAAGTATACATTTATTGCTGAAATATGCATACATGCAGTCAACAGAAAAATCAATAAAAAAAATAATCAAATAAACCCACAATAAAATCCGGGAATGGCGACTGGCGGAATTACGTCACTTGAAACATGTCAATTATTTTTCAAATAATGAATTAAGTTTCTGAAGGTAATGGCAAAAGAATAAAATAAACATTTTCAATTTTAAATGTTTTCGTTAAAAGTTTTATTTATTTTTTCAGCCAATGGCATCAGGAAAGTAAAAAAAAGATCGGATTTGAGCCAAAGTGGTGTCGTTTTTTCAGAAAATTAGAATTTTCTCTAAAAATAGAACATTTTGAAACCTGAAAGTTCAAAAATCATAATCTAAGTATGAACTACGCATTTGTTTCAAGTTATGAGTCAAACAGATGTCTAGTTTAAGAGTGTATGAGACACACACACACACAAACAAACACACAAAACTTCATTTTTATTATTATAGATTTTCGCTGTTGTCATCCACAAGTCCCACAGACAAGTGGAATACGTCATTTTGAAGCTAAAAATCAGATTAGGCTAGATTCCAAATTTCATTAAAAAAATTTAATTAGAAGTTTATTTAAAATTTAAATAACTAAAAATTTAATCTACATTGAAATAACATGCAAATTCCATTTTTATTCAATATTTTCACTGTTGCCATTTTGCTAAACGTACAAGAAACTTTAAAATAAAAACTTTTGAAAGAATATTTGTTATAATTAAGTTTGGATTGTTGTAATATCACAATAGAGTTCTTTTGATGGTTCATTATATATGTATGAAGACAGATGCATAGAGAATTGTAACTTGGCATAAAAAAATATGCAAAGTTTCGCTTTTATTTTTAAAGCATCAATTGTACTAATTATATATTTTTTGAACTGTAAATTAATTTAACAAACTATAAATAAGTGAATTTTTGATAGAAATGTGAATGGGAAATTGTGGCGACGCAAAGATATTTATTAAAAAAGATTACATCATTATTCTTCAAACAAATTTAGCAAACGATAAAGTCTAATTTCTAAATCTGAGAAAGAAGATTAAAGATAATGTTAATTTTGGCGTTTAAAAGTTTGAATTACAAATAGCTAAAGGCCCTGTTTGTTATTAGAATTAAATCACCATTGCAATTCGCAACAATCGCCCGAGAACTTAATTTTTTGAGACAATAAATTAAAATAATTTTTTTGCGACATCGATCAGTTTGAAATGACGTCAAATATATTTCACTACGAGATTCTTTGTATGTTGATATGAAATATTTTCATTCTATTTAAGAGGGAGGAATATTACATATCTATTCTTTGAAATATAAATTAATTTTTGCAAACGATAAGTAATAATTATTGAATTTTCGAAATAAAATAAATAAAACTAGCCAAATTTAGGATGTAAATGTTTAATATAGAATTAATGCTGTGTTTCGCGCCTTTTTAGTTTACCTGTTTAACACAATTGTTGTGTGGAAGCGGGTTAAGTGACAGATTCTGTTACAAACCTACTTATTATTCTTTTTATTGTTTATTCTCAACGCTGTTTCGGGGCAATGGGATGATTTCTTGACTGTATGTCCATCCCAAATAGAAAAACAGTGTTGTCTTTTGAAGCTTGTCCCTTGAAAACGTGCTAACGTATATATATATACCGGGTGGCCCAGCGGGTAATGTTTGAAACAAATGAAAAAATAAAAACAAATAAGAGACACAAGAAGAATTTAATGACGTTTATTGAATGGACACATTGGGCAATTTATGATAAAGAGGTTCGAAGTGCCCGCCATCTTTAACAAGGACAGCAGTTAGGCGGTTCTCGAATCTAACCATACTCCATAATCCTTACAAATATCTTCCTCCTTCCTCCATATTCCTTTTGTTTGACCAATTCTTTTTGTGGGAAGCTTTTTTTAGCTTTTGTGAGAAGTTCCACAAAAAGAATTGGCTAAACAAAAGGAGTATGGAGGAAGGTATGGGTATTAATTTATGTCAAATTGTATTTTTCTGTTTTCAGCGAGTTTTCTGCTCGAGAAGTAATTAATGCTTTGCTAAAAAAGTTTAAAGTTGCTGACAATTCTCACAAGTTTGCCTTATATGAAAGAACTTGTCCAAAGGGTTCTCTCCAAGGTAAGAATAAATATTCATGAATTTAATTATATTTATCAATACTTTTGGTTCATTAAAGATCTTAAATTTTATAAATGCAAAAAGTTGATTCAACTGTGCAAACAAAAGTCAATTCTATATTGTCACTGAGTTTAAAATTTCTTATTTTTGTGTCTGTAATGTTAGAGTAAAAAACATTGTAAATACTTTAAAATTGTAGTTAAAATATTTTTAGTCTAAATAATTTTTTTGGTAATTAAAATGAACAATTTGAAATGCATGTATAATTTATTTACTGAACTTCATAATTTAAGGAATAAATTTCTTATTTAATTTTTTTTATTGATTATTAAGTTATCAACTTGGGATTCTTTCAAATTTTTTATTCTTAACTTTTGTAAAATTCGTTAAATATAAACTATTTTGTGCCTGAACTAATCATTATATTAGTAATTTTGGCTTTGCTGGTTTATGATTCAGCATTAAAATCCTATATGACTCTTGTATTACTTTAGACTAGATTATTTTTACTCTTTCTGTTTAGTTGTAAATTGTGTAAGGTTACAAAAAAAATATTACTTTTGGCAATAAATTTACAATTGGCAATATTATTTCAATTTAGCAATAAATTTACTATATTTCTTCCTATTTCTCCTCTGTATTTTTATGTCTTTTTTTACCAGCTAAACTTCGACGAATTCAGGATATGGAAAACCCTTTAATGCTTGCACTAATTGATTATGATGAAGACAAGCATTTTGTCCTACAAGAAAATGAAACTGAAGACATTGTTGTAAGACGATTTGAGCTATATTGTCATTTTTATATGATGTTTTTATGTCTGAAATATGGGGAGTTGATTAAAAAGCAAACATAGTGCAAAAGAAACCCCTCAAAAAAATCTGCTTAAAAAGTTTTAAATGCTATCAGTTGAAATACCAATCATAGGAATAAATTCCTCATCTTAAATAAATCTAAACTAAGAACCTGTATGAAAAAAAGGTACAAAATCCTTTGTGTTAATAAGAGTTTTAAAAAAGCTATGTATTGAAACATAATATCTTGTTTAAACATGTTTCTATTTAATCCTTTAAGAACCTATAATTATATTCAAATAGTTTTAACCAATCAATGGAAGATTTTAATTAATAAACCCCCAACTTGTTTTGAAAATTTCTTCACTGACAATATCTATTTGAACAGATCAAACCCAGGAGTGTATGTTTTTAACCAATAAAGATGTAGCTTTTCATCTATGTATATATTGCTTCTGGATTAAAACAGAGAAATTATAAATAAAGTTCAAAACTTTCGTCTTGGTGTAAATGTCTAATGTATCCCATTTTGAAACACTGTTGCTAAATTATAGATTTGTATAAAGGATTAAAACATTTAGTTTTTATATGTATAAATTTTATAAGACATAAAAATATGAAACAACTAATGTTAGGTATTTCATCATGCTTAACACACAAGTGGCTCTACCTAGTTAATGACTTCTCTCTTATGCATCCACTTGACTGCATTTGAACAACCCTTTTGTTCCTTTCAGTGGGAGCAATTTGCCATTCCAGAATTGAAAAACTTCTTGAAGATCTTGGATTTAGAAGAAGAGGAATACGTCAACCAAGTGAAACTCAAATATAAGCTTCTTCAAGAGAGAATCCAGGAGGAAATGAATAAGTTTTCGCCACCTACTAAAAATCTAGAAACAGATTAAGTTATTGGGCTTATTGAGATGAGGGGTCATTGCTGGAACTAATGTATTCCATAACATACATTTAAACCATAACTACTACTCTTACAAATTCCATGATATTTAGCTAGGGAACAAAAAATAGTAAAAGAGGATGCACAGTTTGTTAACCTCTAAAAAAAATAGTCTGTATATATGTATTAGATATTTATATTCAGTGAACAAGTAATCTTTTTCTAGATGTCAGTCTGTGATTTATTCCAAAAGCATTTTTATCATGTGATTGTAATACATGTTTTCAGTTGAACTAATACAGTGTTCCCCAGAGCCTTAGAACAAGCCTAAAATGCCTTATAAAATTGCTTGCTGGCTTTTAAAAAGCCATTAATATTTCACTTATCCTGAAAGGGGCATTATTTTCACTTGTGAATCCATATGGATAAAAAAAATCTTTAATACAATAGCTTCTTGCATGACAATCTCACAACTTATTTAAAATTACATTTTCAATTAAGATCTTTTAAATATTGAAGCAGCCTTCAATGAAGCTTAAGGGGGAATGGAAGGGGTTGCTAGGTTGCCAACCAAAGTCTTCTCTCTGTATTGATCCAATGAAAAAATATTTTTTTTTCCTAAGCCAAACTACTCCAACTGTGTTGAATATTTTCACAAAGTTTTTTTTTTATTTGATAAATGTGGCTGGCTTTATGATTCCCCTTCTTCCAATTGATTAAAATATATTTTGGAAAGTAAAGTAAAAATTCTATTTAGAAATAAGTCAAATCATCTTAAATAAATTGTAAGGAAAGACTCCATGACAACACATCTTCACACACGAGGATTTTATTCGAAGTGATGCCAACGAATTACAAGACATATAATGATGTGATTAAGTCATGCCTAGTTGACAATTGAATTAGTGCTGCCATCTATATAATATTAATGCAAACACAAGGTAAATATACTGTAAACATTTGTATTGGTTACATTTCAACAATTATTTATTGAAAATTAAGAAAATATTCAAACCAAATTCAAAAAGTAGTATTATAAAGCCCTGTAAGCCAGCTACATTTATCATATATAAAAAAAACCTTTGAAAAAATATTCAATACAGCCAGAGTAATTTTTTGGCTTAGAAAATTATTTTTTCCATTGCATTAACACAAAGCAAAGACTTTTGCTTGTAGACCCGGCTACCGTTCCCATTTTCCCTTAAAACTCTGGTGGAATTCTGACTTTTTTATGTGTAAGTGCCTCAAATGCTTTCTGTTTAGTTTCGTGATCTGTGTCGATTTGTGTAAGGCTATTTTGCCTATTGTTGTATTTATTAGTTTGAAAACTTTGCTTTTAAACAGTAGTTATAGTAACAGTTGTTGTTTCATATAAGGTGTGTATCAATGTTTTAAGTTTTATTTCTTTGTTTTTGGGTATAAAATATTCGAACGAAAATTGGACTTGTTTCAATTTAATACATTATCTTCTATAATTTAGTAAAATATATGCTGTATACTCCCTATTTATTTAAAAATTCTTGATTGCATCATTGTTTTTTAACTACTTATTGCATTTACATTAAAATGAGTTTTTACTAAAATTAAAAATATATCATATTGTCTTCATTTTCTAGATACTTTACCTACTATTCGAATAATTAGAAAGTTTTGAATACATTGTTATTTTAATCTAAAAGGTTAGAATATCAAAAGTGAAATCAAACTGCTTTATCTAACATTTGTCAGCTTTTACATACATTTTTTTTTTTTACATTTGTATGTTTTCTATTTATATTCTATCCAAAATATGCTTGCAATTGCTGCCCTAGTCATGTTTTGTTTTCTTATATTTTATAGTTTTTTTTTATTTCTAAATAGTAATTATTGCGGAATAACTTTTGCATTAGTATTTACAAACAAGTAGTTATACATGTTTTGATTTATAAATTCAAATTATTGTTCAAAACTATTTAGTCTTGAAGATTTTATTAAATTTTGGATTTATTTAAGTTCTTGTTTTCATTTGGAGACTTTGGTCGATTATAAAATATTAACATGTAATTTTCGAAAGATTTAAACTGAGCATTTTTTTAGAAATAATTGAATTTGTAACATTTCTGGTATTCCTTTCTTAAACCTCATAGGAGTCATAGGTTAGATGACTATTGAAATTTTTAATAAATAAAAAATAAATATATTGTTTGTTTTTTTAATTAAATAGATTTTCTATTTAAAATATTAAAAAAAACGGTATTTTTTTAATCATGAATAATCAAAACTCTGTGAAAAACTTCACTTGTATTTATGTAGGTCACAGTTATGAATTAAAAAATGCAATTTGATTACTAAGTTTAGGGTAGCATTTTAAAAACCTAAGTATGAAATCCTATCACCATACATCACCAAATCTTTTTAATAAATAGTATTGGCTTTAGATTTTATTTGAAAAGCAAGATTACATAGTTATTGAATTATTTACATTTTAAAATCAGAATGTGTATATTAAAGAATCCATTTTTTTGTTTTGTTAATATCTGAATTTATGAATGTAAAACAAGTCATGTTCACAGGAGGACTTCTAAGTGCTCTTCTTTTTTTCACAAAAGTATTGAAAAGTATATTTTTGTGAAAAGGGAAGAACACAGACTATATTTTTGTTATTGTCAAATCTACTGGCAATACATCACCAAAGAGCAAATTTATTATTCAGTATTATTTATTTAAGATAGCAACTATATATATGTAACATTTATTTATGTTTCTGTAGATATTTTTATACTTTTACATTGTACTTTTATTGTGTCACTTTTTTATTAAATATATTTTCCGGTGGTATTTAACTGTCTTTTTTTTTTCATTTTTCTATTATGTTAAAACACTATTGCAAGTAAAGTCAATTAGTCAGGCCGCCAAGCCCTGCACTGAGAGATTAAGGTGTTTTTTAATAATGATTCTTATAGATTCGAATGTTAATTTAGCAAACGATAAATAGTACTAGTTGAATTTGCAAAAGAAAGTTTATGAAAATGAGCAATTATGGCAACTAAGAGTTGTTAATTAAGAAAGCGACAGAGGAAGGTTTTTTTTCGCATAAAAATCTTCTATTTTTAATTTTCAATCAAATTTAGCAAACGATATAGACTTAATTAAATCTGCAAAAAACAATTGATGAAAATTATGAATTTGGCATTAAAAAGTTTTAAATTAGAAAAAGCTTAAGGCCTTGTTTGGCGATTTTCTCTTTAAGATATGTAAATAGTGTGTGGGAGTGGTTTCTAAGAAACAGTTACTGTTACAAAAAACTACTTGTTAAAATTTTTAATTTTTTTTCTAATTAAAAATGTTTAATGAAATTTGGGTTATAGCTTTGTCTGATTTTTTGCTTCAATATAAACCATCTGTATCTGAGAATTTGTGGCTCATTGTGAGATAGTGAGTGGTAGTTGATTGACAGACAGACTGGACAATTGTAATAATACCTAATAAATTCCACTTTTTACGTTATAAACACAGTGTTTAAACTAAAAAGCACTTACTATTCATGTAAAAAATAAAGTATTTCGAAAATAAGGAGTTTTAAGAACAATTGTCAACTGTATTTTAAATGGGCATGTGTCAGGTTTTGAGGGGCAACATAGATGCTTAATGAAAATAGTCATTCTCGATGCTCGATTGGTAAATTAATCGATGTCACAATGGAAGTAGGACCAATCAGAGCACCGATCGAAGGAAAAACAAGTATGAAAAATTGAAGGATACGTACGTCCCCTCCCCTGTGAAACTAAGTCAATTGTTCGGAGGTAAAATAAATATATTTGAATCCGCATATAATGACCAACCTGGGACTTAGTGAGAAATTTATTCTGGTGGGGGGATATGACACTTTTTGAATAAAATTTCGTACGTCATAACATGTGAGCAAATTTGTAGGATTGTTTTTGAATGTAGGCAGTGTGCTGTGGAGTGTTGATGTAGGCCTTGTTTAGTTAATAACCTTACTTGGTAGTAAGATTATACAAAACTCACCGATAGGTTTGGGTCTGTAGCTCTACAGCGACGTCAATTTAGGCAAACCAAACATCTATTGAAGCTGGAGCTGCCCGAGGAGTTATATAGTGCAGTGGGTATGTGACTCGTTCCGTTAAATATTACTGTACTGGTTCCAAAATTCCGATGTCGCTATGAGGTTGTGATCTTCATATCTTATAAGCAGAGCAGATTGTACATATTATACACTGACGATTTGTTTAAAAAATACCCTAAAACTACGTCACGTATTATAATCGATTTTTATCGTTATATTAAAAGTCTCTAGGTTCCCCACGTCAACCACTGATCGTACATAAATTGCGTCAAGCTTAGATGCGGGTGGGAGGGGTATGCGCTGATGTGATGGATCGTGACATGGAGGGGGTAGGGGAAATCGCTTGCCTGACGTAACGATTCGAACCGATATATATAGAAAAAAAAATTACAATATTTACCCAGATCATATACCTAATAAAGGTTTGAAGTTTTGGTAGTTTTTATTAATATTCATTCATGTGATATATTTTAACTAAATATAATTCCTCTATTTCAAGTTTTATAATAAATTACACCAATTTAATTAAGTGATGATATTTAATCTATTAGCGCCGATTGGTAAAAAAATTACCGTGCGAACATGAGCTTTATGCTAAAGGTTATCTAATAAATAAGACAAAAGAGACCCGATCAATTTATGAAGAGCAAATTAAGTTACCCCCCAAAAATGAAAAATTTAAATTGGAATTTAAACTTAGAAATGAAGGTTCAAATGGTATTCACACAGTCATCGTAAATGGGTTAAGTATTAATTAAAACCATATTTAATTAATTTAAATTATACATAATAAATTCTAAGTAATTTGTTATGCATAAATATTTAATTATTTCAATTTATTATACAAAATAAATCTTTAAACAAATTTTTTATAATTAAAAAGAAAATCATCCCAAAATTAAAAAAAACTAATTTCCTTTTGTAAAAAAAGTTACACAAAGATATAAAGTAATGTATTAAATTATTTTCGCATTTTTTAATAACAGTCAATTATGTAGAAAACAATATGTCATTATTGCAATACATTTAAATTCCCCCGAAAGTATTAAAAAAATCATTATTTCTAATTTCAATGCATGCCTTTTTTATTTTTATATTATGTTTTTTTTTTAATCATTAATTGTAGCTTATTTCAAATGTTAAATACCACAGTTCGTCAGTTCCTCCATATCATAACAAAAAAAATCATTAAACATATACTTTAAATATAAAGCATTCAATCATATTTGTCATCAAAACAAAGATTTATCTCTGATTAATAAAATTTTTAAGAAAATAATAATTCCCTAAATAAGACATGCACACAAGCACCATAGCGCAAAATCAAAAAAAGACGCTGACGCACGTCAAAAGTCTTATTTGCGGTCAACTCCTCAACCGACGGCGTCTTTGGGGGAAGACCGAAACGAGAAATTCGCCAAATTTGGCGAAAAGTAGAGCCGCAATTGGGGTAAAAAAAACACATTTTAACACAGATAAGAACCCAGAATATTTTTTCCTACGATCTACAACACAAGTATGATTGTTCAAACGTTACAGCAGATCTCTAAACAAAAAACTCAATGCGCAGTAATTTTTTAAAAATTACAAATTTCCCATAGAGTCTCATTGTAAAACGAAAATTTGGGGAACACTTGGGAGAAAGAGATGCCTTCAAACTCTCCGTAGTGGGGGAGAGCTTTCCGCGATCCATTAACCCTAGAGATCAGTGACGTCAACTCGTGATAAATTGCAAGCTTTGTGTTAGCTGTGTTAAAACCAATAAACAAATGTAGAAGTAGGCAGTTTCGAAAGATAGCGTTAGCGATTTTAACGGTTATTAATCCCAATCCCACCAAGCCTTTTTGACAAATTCATCCTATATCAAATTAAGTTTCGTTTTTGTTATTCTTGCAATGTCTAAATAGTTTGTAATTTTATTAGGCGTTCAAGGTAATGCAAAATGTGTTAAGCAATCTGATGATCTTTTTAAAAATAAATATCCAATATATTGATGTGTCAACAAGGTAGGACGCCTTTCTTCTAATGATTGTTTTAGATGAACTTGTGATACAAGCCATAAACTTTTCTCAAAGCGATTTTTTACTATATTCGCAACGAAAAAAAATTATTGATACATCTAGCATTAACATTTTTAATTAATATAAGTTATATATAAATATGTTACTTACATAAGCATCTGATAAAGGACATTAGGGTTCATTTAAAGGGACATTCACAAATTTTATTTGTGAAAAAAGACACTGAACAAAAAATATCAGAAACCAAAACAGATTTTTTACAATAAATTTGCAAAAAAAATTAAGAAATTAATCCAATACTAGCCTCTTTTGATGTCTTGTTGCAACCAGTTATGTCATATATATAATTTTCTGTTGTATTAAAATGATTGCTAGTTATTTAAAATTGATATTTTTTAGTTTTTGCAAAATATTAGGTATAGATGACCCTTAAATTTTTCAAATGTTGAAAGAATGTTAAATAAACACATTTTATTTTTTTAAAACTTAGAAGATATATAATTGCTACTTTTAATACACATAGTCTCATTGAAATTAATTTTATTTCCCCAATTATTTTTAAAACTGTGCAGTAGGTCATCCTCATTCAGAAATTCACCCAACTATCATATACAGTCCTGCACAAAAGTTTAGACACAACACAAATATGATGTTTTACAAATTAGTATTTAAAGAGGAGAATTATTATTTATTACACTTAAACATATGCACATCTATATTCAAAATATAAATTTAGAAAATGAAAAAAGAAATATATGGCGAAGTAGCCGCAAAGATAGAAAAAATGACAAAAATCCGTTGCACATAAGTTAAGGCACAAATAAATTTTTTAATTTTTAGAAACACGTGAAAAGTTTTAATAGTTGATAAAGCTTCCTCGTTTTTTATCAATTCCAAAACACGTTTTTTCGTTGAAAGCACAAAGCTTTTCCAGGGTTGCAGGCTTGATATCGTACCACGCTGCTTCAATAGCTTCTTTAAGTTAAGTAGAAACTTTGGTATACTGCTTTCCATTGGCCTATACAACTTTTGTAAGAATTCCCCATACAATTTCTATAGAATAATAGTTGGGGCCATATGTAAGCCAATCGAGAACCGTGATTTTTTTAGCTCGAAACCAATCTTTAGTTGAGCTGGATGTGTGGATAGAGGCGTTGTCTTGTTGAAATTTCCAGGTAGGCCCACATAAAAACTTCCCCAACATTTACAAATTACTCCCGAGGGTTTCCTGGTATTTTTCTGAGTTTTGCTTCCCCTTTGTAAACGCTGAGGAAGTCTGGTGGTTTACAGAAAATCCTCCCCAAACAATCACTGACCCTCCGCCTTGACTTCGGCTAAACTAAGTCACAGGACCTTTACGAAGATCATGCCAGTAGTAAGAAAACCTGTCGGAGCCGTCCAGGTTCCATTTTCTTTTTCATCACTAAAGATTTTTTTGATGATTACCTCTAGCCATTTTTCCCTATATGACGTGGGCTTCTGAGCCCATTTAGTCTTGCGTCTTTGGGATGAGACTGCAACAGCGGCTTACGTTTAAGTTTAGATTTTGTTTTAAATCCACATGCCACAATTCTTCTACGTATAGTTTCTCGGGAAACCTTGTTGGCAATTTCAGTTTTAATCTGGTTTGCAGAGCAATGTCTGTTTGAAGCAAGTTTCCTAATTTGCCTATCATCTCGTTTGCTGGTCGCTCTGGGCCTTCCAGACCGTGATTTTGCCTGGTATACATCACCACGTGCCTAAAACTATATAAATACATCTTTTGTATCGGTTCAGTTCAAGTGAAATATCAGAAACTGATTTACCTCGGCTTTTTAATTTCCAAATTCTTATAATATCGGAAAATGAAAATTGCTTTGACTTAGGCATCATTATAAGCAGTAAAAAATATTCCAATACTTTTATAGCAGCTTTGAGACACTCCCCTTTGATAACACAGTCACTTCCGCTCAAGAATTTGCATAAACGTTACATTTGTGTCTATACTTTTGAGGCATGGCAATTTTGCAAAATTTCGACTTGTTGATGTTAGACAATTTTATTTAATTTTTTCAGAATTTCTTTTTGTTACCCTTTTTTCTTACGAGTTTAACAATATATATTAAAAAGAATTTAGTGGGAATTAATGAATACTATCGATATTTTCATGAATTGCTTCTGTGTCTAAACTTTTGTGCAGGACTGTATATGGCGCCCTAAACTGTTTTTATCTTTAAAAAAAATAATTACAAAAAAAATGTTCGCAGTATCAATTTTTAGCTTCCACACTATGTTTATAAAGTAAAAAGTGGAAGGTGTTATAATGGTTCAGTCTGTCCGTCACCCACTTTCATAACCCAAACTACAAATGCTACAGGCAAGTGTGATGGGTTAAAAAATTCAGCGCATCGAAATTAGAAGACATTGAACATCTCAGAAAAAATTTGAATTCGAAGTATACTGCAATTATTGAAAAAACTGCACAATTTAATGCTCATTTAAAAAGCATAAGAAACCATTTTTATTAGAATTAGATCACCACTGCCATTCACAATTATCGCTCGAGAAACTTATATTTCTTTTAAATAATAAATTAAAAGAAATTTGTTTTTGTGACATAAGTCGGTTTGAAATGATGTCATATATATTTCACAAAGAGATTCTTTGATTATATGTCAATATGAAATGTTTTGCTTCAATTTAAAAGCGAGGGATATTACATATTTATTCTTTGAAATAGGTATAAATTAGTTTTGCAAACGATAATTATTGAGTTTTTCAATTAATTGCTGAATTTTCGAAAGAAAATAAATAAAACTAGACATGGTCTGATTTAGTGTGTAAATGTTTATTATAGAATTAATAATGTGTTTGGCCCCTTTTTTCCTGTTGAACACAAATTTTTTGTGGAAGTGGGCTAAGTGACAAATTCTGTTACAAACCTACTTTGTTTTAAAACTACAATTAAAAGAATAATGAAAAACAAGGTGAACAGATATCTAGGTCTATATCTACTACCTACACTATCGATATTATCACGAAAACATATCTTTATTAGTTCCTTAATACGAAATAATTTACTATAAGTTATCCAGTTATTGTTAAATTATGAACTTGAGTGTGGGCATATATTTTTTATATTTGGGATCTTATTCCCTGCAGCCAAATTTTTTCCTTAAAAAGTCATGCTGCCACATTCAGAAAGTTCTGCTACTGGGAACATTTCATTCATACAGAAGCTGTTCGAGACCAGTTGTAGGGCTACATGAGCAAAGACAGTGTTCAGAACACTGCTTACAAACAGTAATACATGACAACGCAGCATTTATATTGTCAAGTTTATAAAAATATACTATAATTCACAAAATATCAAGCATATCTGTTAATTAATTTTTTGTTGTATGTCTTTGTCACATTTACTGTTTAAATCTATCTGATTAAATTTTTTAAAATCAAAATGAGCTAATTTTTAATTTTTCTGTATGTTGTATTTTAAAGAAAAATGTTTTGCTTTTCACCATAATGATTTCTTATTCTTCTTTACTTTTTCCAGCATCAAAACAATAAACTATTTAAAGAAAAGTATCATTTAAACCAGATAGTCTGTTCCAACCAACGAAGATACCTTAAAAGTCTTCAAAAACCCAATTTAGTTGAATAAACATGTCCAAATATTGAAATATCTAGGCGGAACAGAATCCTTCTATAAAAATTAATTATATAACAAAGAAAAGAAAAACATTGTAATGGGTCCCAAAAAGAAAACCGAAAATAGTTCCAAAGATGAACCTGAAAAGGACCTTGAAATAGAAACTGAAAAAAATTCTAGAAGACGAACATGTAAGCCACTCAGAATTAAGTTTAAAAAGATTACCAAAAAGAAAACAGAAATGATTTCTAAAAACAAAACTAAAAATACTCCTAAAGAGAAATCTGTAATAAAACCAACAAAGAGAAAACCTAAAAAGAAAGTAGAAACAAGTTCTGAAACAGAATTTTCTAGTGAAGATGAAGAGGAACTGTATATTCCCCCCAGAAAAACTAAAAAGATACTTAAAAAGAAACCTGAGAAGATTCTTAAGAAGAAAAGTGAAAGTAGTCCCAAAAAACAAAATGAAAGCATTCCCCAAAAGAAAGCAGAAAGAATTCTCAGAAAGAAACCTCAAAGAATTCTCAAAAAGAAACTTGACATAAGTGAGAGTGAAACTGAAATTGAAACTTCAAGCGATGAAGAAGGAAAAGATTATGCTTGTGATGAGTGTAACAAACATTTTACTTTAAAGCGTAGCCTGAAAAGGCATAAACTCAGACACAAGCAAGATAAACACAAATGTGATGAATGTGAAAAAGAATTTACCACAAAAAATAGCCTAAAAAAGCACAGATTCATTCATACTGGAGAAAAACCTCATGCATGTGAATATTGCAGCAAAAAATTCAGTCAAACAAGTCATCTTAAACGACATCTTCTCATTCACACAATAGAACGACCTTTCGCTTGTGACCGATGCGACAAGTCTTTTGCAACAGAGGAAATTCTCAACTCTCATATAAATCGCCATGCAAACAGAGAGCCTCTCACATGTGAGGTATGTAATAAGCAATTTTCCCAAAAATGGCAATTAAAAAAGCACCTTCTCATTCATACTGGGGAAAAACCTTTCGGGTGTGAGGTATGCAAAGTAAGATTTGCTGATAAAAGTAATCTCAATAAACATATGCTTATCCACCTTGGGAAAAAACCTCATGCTTGTGAGGTTTGCCATAGGCACTTTACAGAAAAAAGCAGTCTTAAAAAGCATCTGCTTGTTCATACGGGAGAAAAGCCTTATGAATGTAAACATTGTGGAAAATCATTTAGACAAATAAGCAATCTCAGAGGCCACGAGAGAACCCACAACCGAGAAAAATGTCATACGTGTAATGTTTGTAATGAGTCATTTGCCAAAGTAAATCATCTCAAGAAACATCTTTTCATGCATAGAGGACAAAGCCTTCATACATGTCAAGCATGTGGAAAGACATTTACGAAAATGAGCAACCTCAAAGTCCACTTTCGTGTTCATACCGGAGAAAAACCTCATAAATGCGACATATGCCAAGAAAGATTTCCTTCAAAACAACAAATGCAGAAACATGCCCTGAAGCACACCCGAGGAGAGCCTCACACGTGCCAAGTTTGCTACCAACAATTTTCTGATTTAAGTAATCTCAAAAAGCACCAGCTTACCCATACTGAGGACACTCCTTTCACAAGTGAAGTGTATGAAGATAATTTTGATGCAGAGAATATTGTTGATAATCTTTTTATTCATAGCAGAGCACCCCAGCCACAACAGCAGCAACAACAACAACAAAGACCACACTTGTGCAAAGTGTGCAATAAGCAATTTTTTCAGATCAGTGACCTCAAGAAACATCTTCTAGTTCACACTAGAGAAAAACTTCATACATGTGAGGTATGTGAAGAACAGTTTACCACTAAGCACATTCTTAATAATCATATCCTTATCCATAGTAATCATAGTAATGAAAGCCCTCTTATGCATAGTCCTAATGACAGCCCTCGCATGCATAGTGATATTGATGACAGCCCGCATATGCATAACGATGTTGACGACAGCCCTCATATCCATGAGGATGGTGAGAAGCAGTACACTCAATTAACTACCCCTAACCAGCAGCAACAAGAATCCCTAACATTTACTCAGCTAACTTCACCTAACCAAAACCAGCAGCAGATGCAGTTTACACAATTGACTTCTCTTAACAAGCAGACAACTAATCAGCAAAACGCTCCCTTACAATTTACACAATTAAACTCTGCCAATAAGCAGACCTCTAACCAGCAAAACGCTCCCTTGCAATTTACGCAATTAAACTCTGCAAATAAGCAGACCTCTAACCAGCAAAATGCTCCTTTGCAATTTACGCAATTAAACTCAGCAAATAAGCAGACTCCTAACCAGCAAAACACCTCTTTAAAATTTACACAATTGACTTCACCAAACAAGCAGACACCAAACCAGCAAAACACCCCCTTACAATTTACACAATTGACTTCAATCAACAAGCAGAATCCTAACCAGCAACACACACCATTACAATTTACCCAATTTAATACACCCATGAGACCTCCTCCTCCCTCTACCCACACCAGATTAAAAATCCATAGATGTGACACATGCAATCAGCATTTTGCTACCAAAGACAGTCTCCATAATCACCAACAAACTCACAATAGCGGGAAAATGCATACCTGCAGAATCTGTAACAAACAGTTTACGGCCAAGAATATTCTCAACACTCATTTGCTTATCCACAACAGTGCAAGACCTCATACGTGCAAAGTATGCAAGAAACAGTTTCCTTCAAAAGACCTTCTCACCAATCACATGCTTTTGCATGACAGTGGAGGACCTCATAAATGCGAAATATGCAACATTGAATTTTCTCATGCGTGCAATCTCAAAAAGCACGAACTTGTCCATGCTGCTAAAGAAAAACCTCCTCCCTGTGATGTATGCAATCAACAATTTGATACACAAGAGGGTCTCGACAAACACCTTGTCGTCCACAGTGAAGAAAATCCGCATGCATGTGAAAAATGTGATGAAAAGTTTACTTCAAAGGAAATTCTCGATACTCATCTACTTATTCATAATTCTAGAAAACCTCCTTACAAGTGTGAAGTATGTGGTAAGAAATTTATGAAACGGGTTAATATCAGAAAACATCTGCTTATACATACAGGAGAAAAACCTTATAAATGTGAAGTATGCAGCCAGCAATTCACCGATAGGAGCAACCTCAACAAACATCAACTCGTGCACACTGGAGAAAAGCCACACCAATGCAAAGTATGTCACAAAAGATTTGCCGAGTTGAGTACCCTCAAAAAGCATGGCCTGACCCATACTGGAGAAAAACCCCATTCATGTGACATTTGTAAAAAACAATTTTCTCAACTGAGTCACCTGAAAACCCATCTTCAGATACATAATGAAAAGAAACCCCACAAGTGCAAAGTGTGTGAGAAGACATTTAGAGAAAGAGGCCACCTCAAGAAACACCTGCTTATTCACACAGGCGAAAAACCACATACCTGCAAGGTGTGCAAGAAACAATTCTCTCAAACCAGCAACCTCAGGGTTCACCTACTTCTGCACTCTGGAGAGAAACCACATAAGTGCGAAACATGTGGGAGATCGTTCACGACAAAGGCAACTCTCCAAAAGCATAACCTTATTCATACTGGCGAAAAACCTCATAATTGCGAAGTATGCAAAAAACAGTTCACTTCAAAGAGTAGCCTAAAGAAGCATCTGCGCATTCACTCTGAAGAAAGGGAAAAACGAAATGCTCGTAATATTCCTCCTCTATCTACAGATAAAATATATCCTGGAATATCTACTGCTAATATGCCTTTTGTATCTACTGCTAATATACCTTGTGTATCTACTCCCAATATGCCTGGTGTGTCTGCTGCCAATATGCCTGGTGTGTCTGCTGCCAATATGCCTGGTGTATCTACTGCTAATATGCCTAGTCTATCTACAGCTCATATGCCTGGTGTATCTACAGCTAACTTACCTGGTGTATCTACTGCTAATATACCTGGGTTGTTCCCTGGTAATATACCTGGTCTAGCTCCTGGCAATGTACATGGCATGCCTTCTGGTAATGTACCTGGTCTATGCACTGCTAATGCGCTAAACATGCACAGTAATTTGTATTTCCTTGCTGACTTGATAGCTTGAATATCTATTAGAAGCTGTATGTATAACAATGTTGCCAAATGTGTTCTAATATTTTGGGAAAGCATGTATTGTGCCTAGTCCATCAGCTGGGAATAAGATTAGTTTTAATTACCATCGCACTAGAGCTACACAATGGGCTGGGAATAAATGTACCAGTCTTTCTCCTGCAAATGTATATATTTCTATGTAAAGATAATGTAAGCTTTGAGCTACCAGGCAGTTAACTCATTCATCTTGGCCCCATATGTTTCACTCTCGAATGTATACTGTGTTAGTTCAATCTAGTTTTGTTGGCGAAAGACGAAAGCAATTACAGGGTTGCTCTCAGCTAAAAACAACAGTTGGTTTAGTCGTTTTAGAATTACTTCACACTAAATCTGTGGTTGGACCTATATGGTTTGGGTTTAGTTATCTGATTGAGTAAACTATTCTTTGATAATACAATAAACTATGCGGCCTAGTCTGTAGTGCTCGCAAGTTTTATTATTTTACTGGAAAAGTTTTTTTTTTGGCATTGAAATATCCTACATCCTTGAGTCTCCTCTCCTACATCCTAATGAGTTAACCATAATTTACAGACAATGCCCTATAATTCAAAAATACCACCCTGGAAGATTTAGATAAAAATTCAAATTGTTACTGTGAAGACATGTTTTTCACATTAAAAGAACTATTATCGATTTAGTTATAATATGTTGCACTAGAGCTACATGTAGGCTACTGTGACGAGCAAAGCCCAGAATAAGGGCATTTATGTATAGATATTATTTTAGTTATACTTTGATGCCAATTTTAATAAATATTAAAGCTTTTATAAATTATAAACTGCTTTGTAATTATTGTGTGCAATTTTTTTCAAAATAAAAATTAAATTAACTTATTTATTAACAATATATATTAAGTATAAGTTGTATTATTACTAAATTTTTAAGTTGCAACTGCTTCCTGCATCAACTTCTACCTAATATTGGCGTCATTCTGTTTTTGTGACTAGCTTTGAGTCAAGTATTTGCTATACTGAGTGTTAGTGTGTATTCTATTTTAGCATTCTTGCGAAATGGTTGAAAAGAGGACCTGTTAGGTATATTTTTTACCTTAAAAAAGGGAAGGAAGTTTCCCTCCATAAAAAAAAAATTGTAAAGAACTTATTTCATAAGCCTAGAATCAATTATGAATCTAAAGATTATTTTAGGTTTTAATATCAATTCTAAATAAAATGTTATATAATTTGATTTATATTATCAGTAAATTTTTGTTTGTCAAATTATTTTTATCATTAATTCGTAGAAATAACTGAATTTTTCCCAAAGTTTTTTAAAAGGCCCGGGCTATTTTGGATTTTGGGCCTTTGCCCCAATTTATAAATGCCTGGGCCTTATACATCACTACTCTCTTACATTGCTGAGTTTTTTTTTTTTTGTACTGTGCAATGTTAGTATTGAAGACCGAATTACAACCTAGGCATCTTGGGATCCCTATGCCTGAAGGATTGTGCCTCATCAATAGCCTAATCAGATTTTTTTCAGTGATTAACTTTTTTCGACTATGAAATCATCATTAAATTTTCATACATCACAAGTTGGTATAGCAGTTGCCATTCTCCGGTCCCAGCGCAAATGAGTTCAATTTAAACCCATTGGATTATTGTACGTATTTATTTTTTTTGTCAATAGTTTAATAATTCTTATACAGGAAAATTATAGGTTTTTCTATTGTTTCCTATCTACAAAATTCTTGAGAGGATTCATGAAGTAAACAACTTAGATTATTAGCACAAATAGTTTGATACTAATTTACATGTTTCAATGAGTCTCAAAACGCTTATCTTCCTCAGAATGACACACAACACAAACTAACGGTTGACGACTCGAAGTTGTCAAACATGATATCTGGAAAGGGGTGTTGAGGGAGGGGGAGATATTGCATGGGAGAAACGAAACATTAGTCTGTTGCTACGAGGCTTTTCCAAATTGGGGAGAACTCGGGCATGCAAGATGAATTAGCTAAGTTATTGTGGTTTTTAAGAATATGGTAAGCTTCTTAAAAGTCCCCAATGCTAGAAGGTTTAACCAAAATTGAAGCAAAGGAGAAATTAAAACGGTGATTAAACTCCTAAGAATGTGTAGTTACTGAAGATTCCTGACATTTGTGTTTTTTAACCAATAATCTACGCTGTTTACTTCATGAATTCTCTCATGTATCATGTGCAAAGTTGAAGATATTTTATAAAAAAAATAAATTCTTATAACTATATATCAGAAAATGAAGATATATCTACTTGTATCACCACAGTTTCACTAATTATGATAGACGTAGTTATATCAAGAATTTATATTTATGTCCTAAATAGATATTGCCTTTTCTCACTTAGACAAAACAATTTGTATTTATATAAATACATTGTGTATAACTTTGTGAACAATAGTATAAATTGATGTAGTACTGTATTAAGTCTTCATTAGTGAGTTTAAATGAACTAACAATTAAATGTAAATTAATACAAATGTTTAAATGTAATCTAAGTGTTATAACCACTCAAGGAAATCATTGTGCTTATACATACCTGTATATTCTCATTTTGTACATATTTAATAAAGCATTTCAGTCTTATTTAACTAATAAATATTGTTCATGATTATATTAGCAAATCTCAAATATGTATTAGCTGAAGTACTTACAATTGTATTGCAACATCATTATGAGGATTATAAAAATGTAGAAAATAAAATATAATTATGATTACACATGAGAATGATGTTTTATTTACCAAATGAATTGGAGCATTGGTTGCGTTTGAAAGCGAACAATGTAATTTTTTAAGTTGAAAGACAATGAGAGAGAGAGAGCAGTTAAGAGTTATACAATTTTCTCTGTTATGTTAATGTAAAACCTGCCATGTTGTCCAAATATACTTTTTTCACCACGTGTTTTTAATCTTTAATGTAGTTAAGTTATATTTTCTCCACTTTCTTTGTGGACATATTAAAAAAAAATTATAATCTGCAGAAAAATAGAATACTTCACTAAAACAATGAGGAAGTACTTTTTTTATTATTTTGTGTTGTATTTTAGAAGAAAAAGTTAATCTAAAATCAAATTTACAAATGAAAATTACAAAGAAAAAAATTATTTACCATGTTATAAAGTAAGCAATAACGTCTATATTACATAATTACAAACGTTTCCCAAGGCCCCACGTCACTGCTTCTGTCATGAAGGCCTATTGTTCTGTGTGGCTATGCTGAAGAATGTTAGATTTCTGTATATGCTGGGATTCCTGTATATATATTAAGTAAATTTAGTAAATATTGCACAGAATTAAGAAATATTTTGGAATTAATAGTTTCTTGACATTCTGATTAAATTTTGCAGAACTTCCTCATTGTTAAATGAACAAACACAAAAACTTTCATAATTGTTTAAAATTTAGCTTCAACTATTATTTAAAATGAAGCAACATTTATTCAAATACAAGTTTTAAATTTAAGTATAGTTGCACATATTTCAATGATTTTTGATTACATCAAAAATCACTTTTCCTATGTAAATTTTACAAGGTATCAAAACACTCAAAAGTTGTTTTTCTGACACAGCAAATGAAAATGGACACGTTTTCACTACAAAATAGCTAGCAGGAATTTTCTAACTCACTCATAGAGTGAGGACAGTCAAGTACTGGTAGATTAAGTCCAGCACGCCACTATTTCAGAAATGTCCTTACAAATGATTAATAAATAATAATGGATTTATGACAAATAAGTATTCCATTCATAGAAATAGGTAGAAAATGACAATGTTAAAAAAACACTACTCTTTCAACAATAAGCAATTAATGGTAATACATTATTAAATAGTGATAAATAATACAAAAGCTAAACTAGTAAGGCAGTAAAAGAGCAATAATAGTGAAAAAAAAATATAATTCAGTATATTTTCCTTCTTCTCTAGGGATCATGAAAGAAAGTTCCTTACCACTCAGTATTAAATTATGCCTTTGTTTCACTTTAACTAAGAACCACATCACATATCTAATGACCCTATTCTGCTCAGATTAAAACATTAACTTTAAATACCAAAATGCAGTACTGTCCTGGGCAGGGCAGGTAAACTGCAGTAACTAGATTAATGTCTTAGACCATTGTTATAAGCACTAAATAACTCTTCCCTATAAGAAAGTATACTAAATTACTGATTATTTCAAAGCAGAAATATTCCAATTCATTGTTGGGGTTACTGCAGTTTACCTGCCCACGGCAGAGTACTTCACATAGTCTAAGATACAAGGTAATAATTCTTCTGCCATGACAGCAATAATTTACACATCTCCTTATATGAATTTGGATGTTCCACAAGGCAAAATACATATACATTTTTATCTAACAGTACCTACTTTTTCTGCTACAATTATTTATTGTATAAAAAAGTCAATGATAACATTTTGTACCTAACCTATAACCACTAGGTAATATATTTACTTATGAAAGCAGTTCAAATAACAAAAGAAAGGAATTTGACAAAGATGGAATAATTCTCACAAGTTTACAAAGGTTGTCACATCTTCCACTAATGAATCAAACAATAAGATCAGCAAGAAAGTACAAGTTACTGCTCATATTCAGTACATTACCAGCAGACAAAATGGGTGCAGTAGCACTACTTACACTAGAAACAAGAGGTAGACCACCTGAATCATTAGCACTACTTACACTGTAGGATAGTCCGGATGCACTAACGCTATTTAACAGTCCGGATGCAGTACCCCCACTCAATAGTCCAGGCACAGTAGCATTACTTACACTATAGGACAGTACTGGTGCATTAACACTATTTATACTAGATACAACCGAGACCTTACGGGTGTTTCTATTTTCATTATTATGGTTACGTAGATGCCTCTTTAGACTGCCGCTCGAGATGAATTCTTTTTTGCAGAGTTCACATGAAAACGGTTTATCCCCCGTATGGATACGCTTGTGGATTTCTAAAACGTGGTTGGATGTAAACTGTTTCCCACACTCATCACACTTGGGTTTCTCTCCAGAATGGACTAGTAGATGGACCCTGAGGCCGGATTTTTGAGTGAATTGTTTTTTGCACACTTTACATTCAAAAGGTTTCTCCCCGCTGTGTATGAGAAGATGCTTTTTGAGGTGTCCGCCTTCCGTGAATGCTCTTTCACATACGTGACATTTGTATGGTTTCTTGCCGTCATGAATCATAACATGTTTTCTTAGACCAGTCCTTGTGGCAAAGGCTTTTTTGCAGACCTCACAAGGATAAGGTCTATCTCCAGTGTGGGTTCGGGTGTGTTTCTTAAGGCTCCCTGGTTCGGCAAAACTTTTGCTGCATGTTTTACATTTATAAGGTTTTTCTCCTGTATGCACACGCAAGTGCTTAATATAATTAGCCCTAATGATGCATCCGTAGCCACAAATTTCACACTTGAAAGGTTTTTCCCCAGTATGTATAAGAAGATGCTTACGTATGATAACACGTTTCATAAACACCTTATCGCACACTTGACATTTGTATGGAGGTTTTCGGGATGTATGGATAAGAAGGTGTGTGTCGAGAATTTCTTGGGAAGTGAATTTTTCGTCGCATTTTTCACAGGTATAGGGGTTTTCAGTGCTGTGAACAACAAGGTGGTTGTCCAACGCTTCCTGAGTATCAAACTGCTGTTTACAGACTTCGCAAGGGAGTGTATCTTTGACGACATGTACAAGTGCATGCTTGCTGAGATTACTTCTCTCTGCAAATTCGATGTTACATATCAGGCATTTGTGTGGTCCAGTGTCATGCAAAAGCATGTGGTTTGTGAGCAGATCCTTCGAAGCAAACTGTTTCTTGCATACCTTGCAAGTATGTGGTTTTGAGCTGCTGTGAATAAGCAGATGAGTATTAAGAATGTTCAATGCTGCAAACTGTTTGTTGCAAATGTTACATATGTGGGGTTTTCCATTTTTGTGGGTCAGGCGATGGTTGGCAAGGCTTTTCTTCGTAGAGAAGAATTGGTTGCAAGCTTCACATTTGTGAATCTTTTCTCTATTGTTGACAAGTTGGTTAGTGTTACTAGTTAACAGAGTAAGGGATTGCTGGTTGCTGTTACTGGTCAATGGAATAAGTGATTGCTGATTTATGTTGCCTGTTAACTGATTTAGGGATTGCTGATTTGTGTTGCTTGTTAACTGAGTAAGGGTTTGCTGATTTGTGTTACCTGTTAACTGATTTAAGGATTGCTGATTTGTGTTACCTGTTAATTGATTAAGGGATTGCTGATTTATGTTACCTGTCGAATGATTTAAGGATTGCTGATTTGTGTTACTGGTTAATGGAATAAGTGATTGCTGATTTGTGTTTCCTGATAACTGATTAAGGGATTGATGATTTGTGTTACCTGTTAACTGGCTAAGGGATTGCTGATTGGTGTTACTTGTTAACTGAGTGAGGGATTGCTGATTTGTGTTGCTTGTTAACTGAGTGAGGGATTGCTGATTTGTGTTGCTTGTTAACTGAGTAAGGGATTGCTGATTTGTGTTGCCTGTTAACTGATTAAGGGATTGCTGATTTGCATTACTTAGTTGAGTAAATTGCTTGTCATTCACAATATTAAATAAGTTATTGCTTTCATTATTATGCATTAGAATGTGGTTATTAAGAATATGTTTAGTATTAAATTGTTCTTGACATACCTCACATGTATAAAGCTTTTCTCGAGTATGGACTATCAGATGTTTCTTGAGGTCACCTATTTCAGCAAATTGTTTGTTACACACTTTGCACAAAAGGGGTCTTTGTTGGGGCCTGCTGTGGATAAAGAGGTTATCAACAATATTATCTGCACTATTGTATTGGTGATCACTTTCTCCGCCACTACTATACCGATCATCATTCCCAACGTTATCGTAATGATCTTCATATTCCTCGTTTGCAAAGTTTGTATTCTCAAGGTGCATGATCTGGTGCTTTTTGAGTTCGTTCAAGTCTGTAAACTGTTGCGTGCACACCAGACATGTATGAATTTGCCCGTTATTATGTTTACGTATGTGTTTATTGAGGGTAATTTTATAAGTAAACCGCTCACCACATATATCACATTTATGGGGTTTTTCTCCCGTGTGTATGAGGAAGTGTATTTTGAGCGCACTCATTTTTGTGAAGATCATTCCACACGTAGAACAAGCATGAAACTTTTGGCCAGTATGTAAAAGAAGATGTTTCTTAAAAGGAAACTTTTTATCAAATGCCTCATTGCACACATTGCAAGTGAAGCATTTCGCCCTATTATGGGTCTTGATATGTTCTCTGAGGTTGCTCCTTTGCCGGAATGTTTTACCGCAAACCTTGCATTCGTGGGGTTTCTCGCCCGTATGCACCAACAGATGTTTCTTCAGGCTACTTTTCTCGGTGAAACTTCTATCACAAACCTCACACTTAAATTTCTTCTCACCACTATGGATAAGCAAGTGTTTATTAAGGTTACTTTTTTGGTGGAATCCCACTTTGCACACCTCGCATGTATAAGGTCGCTCACCACTGTGGATTAGTAGATGCTTCTCCAGCTGCGATTTATAATCGCATTTTATGTTGCATACTTCACACTGAAGAGGCTTTTTGTTGTGCTTTTTTAGGTGGTTTTCAAGAACAGCTTTTGTCGTGCATTTTTTATTGCATATCTCGCACTGATGGGGCCTTGTGTGAACAAGAAGGTGAACTTCAAGATGTGCTTTTCTGTTAAATTTTTTATTGCAATATTCACACACAAGAGATGGCTTATTCTTTTCAACAGCATGGCTAAGTTTGTGCCGATCGAGACTACTTTTAAGGGTGAATTGTTTGTTACACTTCTCACATGTATGTCTTTGACCGCTGTGGCGGCTAAGTCGATGTTTTTTAAGGCTGCCATTTGTTGTATACTTTTTGTCACACAATTTACATCCAAACAGCTTTTCATCCTTCTTACCAGTTCTTTTTGTTCCTTTTCGTACACTAGTTTCTTCCTCGGAACTTATTTCAGTTTCCTCATCACTAGCTTTAAATTCTTCTCCAGAACTGTCCTCATATTTCTCTTTATCACTTATTTCTGCATCTTCTTTGTCACTTTTTTGAGTTTTCTTCATAGGGCTCTTTTTGATTTTCTTTCTCAAATTCTTTTCAGATTTCTTTTTAGGAATTTTTCCTGTTTTCTTTTTAGGACCCATTTTAGTTAGACAATTTCTAATAAAACAGCTATGGATGAGGAGATGTCTATTGTGCAGCAATTTTTTTTATCAAGAATAGTGTGAAATTTCTAATTCAAAGAGAGTTCATAGCTCTAAATGTTTGTGTTACACAATAAATGTAATATGAATCAGAATGATCGACATACCCTCAGTGAAGATAATAATTTGTCATTTTTTCAGCTAAACTGTGTTTTGCAGACTTGTACAGAATTTCTAATAAAGTACAAGATAGTTAAAAAAACATCAATTCATCTTATTTAAAAGAATTTATATATTTGTTGTATACATGCATATTCTGCTATTTGGCTGGATCATTTGTACAAGTATTTTTAATAGCATTTACACGAACTATGATATCCAATGGAACTAATAACTTGTTTACCGATTCAAATTTCACTATAAAATTAAATTATTATATAAAAAAAATTAACATGTGCCACATTTGATATTTAATTTGTTACAATGTTAAATGTTTTATTTTGTTATGGATGGCGGTTTTTTTTTTGTTGTTGTTTACATTTACGTACTGAACCAATACTGGATACTGATTTTTACCTCCTATTAGAAGCTTTAACACAGCTATTTCTAAGTCAATGAATGAAACTAGAAAGATTAATAACCACTTATAATCTCTTTATAAACTGTAAAAAGAATAGGAATTAAAATAAATTGAAATTGAATAATTGAAAACTGATTAAATGTCGTTAATCTAAAAAATTTTAACAGCTAAAATTGCATGTCATATAGGCTGTGTCAAAACGCTTCGTAATTTCCCCCTCAGGGCCCTAGCAACGGGCCTTAGCAACTCCTTGAAGGACCTACAATGCTTATGAGATCACGGAGGCTGAGTGACCATGTGTTTCGACCTGTTAAACTTCTAAAGTTCTAAATGTAAACGGTTTTTTTACCAACTACTTGCTGGAAATCTCCAGAAGCGAGTTCCGTTCTTTTGAGCGCGTAACCTGTGTTTTTTGTTTTTTATTTTGTCTTCCTCCCCGACAAGCTGGTCGGAGTAGGCCCTGTCTACAGGGCCCCCAAACTGTAAGTCTTTCTTCTTTTATGTCACGCTCTCCTTATCACGACTGCAGTCCTGTGAAGGAACCTGAGAACCTCATTAAGCCTGCCACCCTCCCCTTTCGTAATCATGTCAACATTTTGATGGATCCCTCTCTTACCTTCAACAAAAAGATACCTAGCCATGAGGCCATTGGTATAGCCTCTGAGAACGGGTACACTAAGTTCATTGCCTTCATAGAAAGCACGGCCGGAGGAATCCTTAAAAACAAGCCAAAAGCCTTAAAGTCTGAAATTGACAGGAAAATTACCGCCCCGCCCACAAGTCTATCGAAAACCTCAAGTTTACCCGAAAGAACCAAATAGTTATAACCACCTCCAACCGAGAATGTGCTGTACAAGTGCGTAATCTACACAGACTTTTGGGTGTCCCTGTCGCTGTCTTTATCCAGCGGGAGTGTATGTCCTCTAAATTCTTGCTTAGAGACATCCCTACGGATATTCCTTTAGTCGATCTCGTCGACGAACTCGAAGCCTCTAACAACTTCGCCGTTATTGAGGCTCGAAGGTTCACCAAGAAAGTAAACGGCGTCTATGCCTCCACTGAGTCCACCCTAGTTACTATCCTAGGTACCAAGCTGCCCCCAGAGGTCAGGATTTGATATTCCCCTACACAGAATTAGCCCGTTCATTGACAGACCCCGTCAATGCGCTCGCTGTTTCAGATTTGACCATGGTACAAAATCATGCACTAGCCCCTCACTCTGTGCGAACTGCGGGAGTGAAGGTTGCCCTGTTCATTGCAAGAATCCCCCCAAATGCCCTAACTGCAAGCAGGATCATCCTGAATCACATGTCAACTGCCCAGCCCGGCAGGAAGAAGCACAAATCTTAAGACTTAAAGCGAACCTTAATCTCTCTCTTGCCGAGGCGAGAGCCCATTTCCGTGTTTCCAAAACAAATCGCTCTTATACGGACATTGTCAAGTCCGACCATCCCCGTGCTACTGATCTGCAAAATGCCGTCAATCGGTCGGTCGAGAAAGCGATAGGTAACTCCCTTTGGGAAATCACCGCCGCGGTTGCTAGTTTGGCTCAACAGCAAAATTCAACCTCTGCATTGCTCGTATCTCTCCTAACCGGAATCATGCCCATTCTTGAGAAAGCTGGAGGAATCTCTGCTCAGTCAACGCTCGCTACTGATCATCAAACTCTGTCTCTTAAAAAAAACCCAGCGCTAGCGCTACATCACCCATTAACCCCAACAAATCTAGTTCTCGTTCGAACGTATCCTCTGCATCCAAAAAAACTAAAGTAGAGCCTTATGCCTCGCCTGTCTTCCAGCCTTCAGTCCCAAGTGCATCACCTGCCGGAGCAGGCGAGTGGGAAATGGACACTTCATCCGTTAACAAGAAACCACCAGTCTCCGACGAGCTACCCCTCTCCTTTCCAAAAATGCTCCTGTCGATCGTAGCGCCATGGATACCAGCAGCTGCCTCAGCCACCCTATCGCCGAATCTACGGGCCAAACGCCTCAAACCTCATCTTCGTCCCTATCTAACGCAGCCGAACTTTAAAGGATCGGGCTGAGATAACAGCCATAATTGACAAGCTTATGCTTGTCCTAACAACACCTCTGAAGCTTCTGCCCCACTTTTCAACGGTAAGGTAAGGTAAGGTAATCGTTTTTTCCGGCTGCCTATTTCTAGCCTCCTTTAACTTTTCAACTGTTTAGTTGGGTTTTCGTCTCGGGCTTTACACTCCACAGGAGTGACTATACCCGAAAAAGCCACAAAGTTCATCGCCGCAGGGCCTGTTTCTTGGCGAAGTTTAGATTTGGCTCCTTTTATTGTTGACTCAGCCTTGGCGATATTAAATTCGCGCTCTTTTGCTCCTGCTCTGCTCGACGTAAAACTAGCACGTGCGATCTGAGTTCTTAATTGTTTGTTTTACTCGTTTTATGAAAAAAATGAAGTTATTAGTGATCGGCGATTCGATGATCAAGAACGTTAAGGATATATTTGATGAAGAGTGGCCTTTAAATGACTTTTTTTGTCTTCGCGGCAGCAAGATCGAAGGATTATGTAGAAGGATATCTTCTTTAGAAACTGAATACGATTGTGCCGTTGTGCATGTTGGCACTAACAATACTTGTATAGATTCGGTAGAAGGAATCATGCACAAGTATTCACGTTTATTTGAGGAGATACTTCGACATAATCCTAAGATTAAGGTTGTAGTATCGGCCATAATCCCTCGTGGCCCTTCGGATCGCTACTATTGGTATTCTGTATCAAATCTTAATGAAATGAATCTTAAAATCAGCAATATAAATGCTGAATTGGAAAAACTTTGCTCTTCAAGAAGTTCATTTTTCTTTTGCAGATCGAGCAACCCATCATGGAATACGTGCTTGGCAGGCGATGGACTTCATCTTAACGACGAAGGAAGTAAGCGTCTGGGCCAGCTACTTGTGAAAAAATTGAAGTCTGTCAACTCATACTCAAGTAAAGAGGTAAAATATATTTATCTAAGTTATGAAGACTTTCCTCCCTTGACTTCTACTGTTAGGCCTAAACCTCCAGTTTCGTTTTCTAAATCCCTGCTTTTACCTACTACTTCTGCCATTGCTGATACTTCTTCTAAACTTTCTGCTGTGCCCTTGATAACCGTCCCTTCACCTTCTCCCCCACCTACTGCACTTCCAAGTTCTTCTACAGCTCCTCCATCTCCGAAACTTTCTGCTGTGCCCTTGATAACCGTCCCTTCACCTTCTCCCCCACCTACTGCACTTCCAAGTTCTTCTACAGCTCCTCCATCTCCGAAACTTTCTGCTGTGCCCTTGATAACCGTCCCTTCACCTTCTCCCCCACCTACTGCACTTCCAAGTTCTTCTACAGCTCCTCCATCTCCGAAACTTTCTGCTGTGCCCTTAATAACCGTCCCTTCACCTTCTCCCCCACCTACTGCACTTCCAAGTTCTTCTACAGCTCCTCCATCTCCGAAACTTTCTGCTGTGCCCTTGATAACCGTCCCTTCACCTTCTCCCACCTACTGCACTTCCAAGTTCTTCTACAGCTCCTCCATCTCCGAAACTTTCTGCTGTGCCCTTGATAACCGTCCCTTCACCTTCTCCCCCACCTACTGCACTTCCAAGTTCTTCTACAGCTCCTCCATCTCCGAAACTTTCTGCTGTGCCTTTGATAACCGTCCCTTCACCTTCTCCCCCACCTACTGCTCTTCCAAATTCTTCTACAGCTCCTCCATCTCCGAAACTTTCTGCTGTGCCCTTGATAACCGTCCCTTCACCTTCTCCCCCACCTACTGCACTTCCAAGTTCTTCTACAGCTCCTCCATCTCCGAAACTTTCTGCTGTGCCCTTAATAACCGTCCCTTCACCTTCTCCCCCACCTACTGCACTTCCAAGTTCTTCTACAGCTCCTCCATCTCCGAAACTTTCTGCTGTGCCTTTGATAACCGTCCCTTCACCTTCTCCCCCACCTACTGCTCTTCCAAATTCTTCTACAGCTCCTCCATCTCCGAAAGTTTCTGCTTTACCCTTGAAAAGTGACCTGCTTTTACCTTCTTTCCTTCTTACTGTGCCTTCGAATTCCACTTCTTGTACAGTTCCTCCTGCGAAACTTTCTCCTATGCCTTCACCTTCTCCCCCTAAAACTGTGCTTCCGAATTCCTCTACAGTCCGCCCTGCTCCGGAAATCCCTGCTTTGCCCTTAACAACTATGCCTTTACCTTCTCCTCCCATTGTGCTTCCGAATTCTACTTCTACAGTCCCTCCTACTCCGAAACTTTTTGTTTTACCCTTGGAAACACAATCTTCCAATCTTTCAAAATCTCCTGTGCCGATGTTATCTTTGTCTGCCTCTAATTCCAACCCGTCTTCTAAGACTCTCTCTTCAGCTGCAACTAATAATGCAATGCCTTCCGATTCTGCCCCTTCCATTTCTCCTACTCTGCCAAATGCTGCTTTTCAATGTTTGCCTTCTCCATTGTTTTATTATCCAGCTTTTCTACCGGTGCTACCTTTTTTTCCGCAACCTACTGACAGTGCTCCATTTTCGAATGGTCAATCTGATACTGTAGTCTCCTCTGTGCAGTCCATCAATGGGGTGGTGCCTTTATTACCGATTTTGCAGTTGGTACCTGTATATTTCCCCACATTTCCTTTTCCTCAACTGCCAGCACCAGTTGCTTCACCTACATATTCGCCTTTACATTCTGGTTCCTCTGCCACTAATTCCAACCACTCTTCTAAGACACAACCTTCCGTTTCTTCAGCTTCAAATAAGAACAAACTGCCTTCTGATCTTTCAAAATCTCCTATGCCAATCTTATCTTCTGCCACTAATTCCAACCTGTCTTCTAATATTTTAAAATCTCAAGTGCCGATCTTATCTACTACTGGCACCATTAATTCCAACTTGTCTTCTAATACTCAAGTTCCAGTTGCTTCACCTTTAACTTCTGTTCCTAAAATAACTGCTCATAGTGCAAGTTTAGAAAGTTGTTCCGAAAGTAATTTTCTTCCTTTAAGTTACAATATTAAAACCTCAAATAAATTTGCCCTACTTGGTGATAGGTTATGTGTTAAGGATGATGAGCATGTTAACGGAGGAGGTCCTAAAACCGTTCAATATCTGAGGAAGTGTAACATTTGTTTTAGAACATATTCTTCCCGTTCCTCTTTTAGTAATCATATTAAAAAATTTGAATGCACATCAAAATCTAGCTTGTATCCAAGAACATGCAAATTGTGTTTAAAATCTTTTGAAACAAGATACAAGTTTAGGAAACATGCGTTAAATTGTAAAAGTAAACAAATTACAAATTCAGAAGTAACTTTGTTGGGTTCTAAAACCCCAGATGAATCTGTTAATGCTATAGATGTGTATGTAGATAGTATTCCCGAGACTTTAGATGATTCCAAACAAAGTGCAAAGCAATTATGCAATGAAGAGTCGAAAGAAAATTCGGTTAATAAACCTGTTCTTTATCCAAGAGAATGTTCTAATTGTAACAGAATTCTAAAAAACAAAAGCACTTTTTTTTATCATAAAAAATATTGTTCCATTAATTGTGATAGTGAGATATATACTTGCACTTTCCCTGAATGTAGAGAAACTTTTAAATTTATAGGTTTTTTAAACAAACACATGATTGACAAGCACAAATTAGAGGATCTTAAATGTTATACGTTTGATTCCATGAATACTTTTCAAAGGTGGCTTGAGTCTGAGGGAGCATCTACCTTTACTTATTTCAAAAAACTTACAGGAAGCAAGGGGGAAGAACAAAAAATATTTCATTATTATTCATGTCAGTTCTATGTTCCTAATAGGTCTCTAAAACTTGAAAATCACACTTATCGAAAAAATAGAAAGGGTACCATACCCATTAACATTAAATGTCCTGTTAGAATTTCTGCCTGTGAGGAACAAAATTCAGTAACAGTGTCCTATTTTCCTAATCATAATCATCATGTTGGTGTTCGGAATATTAAATTTCATCCATTAAGTCTTAGTGTAAGGAATTCTATAAAAGCCCAGTTATTTATGGCGGTGCCAGTTAAAAAAAATTCAAGAAGTGTTGAGAGATAGTTTGGGACAACGGGGTATCGGAAATTTTTTCCAGTTAAGGAAGCCTTTATGTTGAAGGTTGTAGATCATTAACATGTATTCAGTCTAAATCTATGTTGGAAAACAAAAATCAATTTTATCAATATTTTGTAAGTGTAAAAGATGCCAATTTATTTTTTATTCCTTTTAATTACGATTTCCACTGGATGCTAATAGTAATTGATATTAAAAATACTTGTATAGAATATTATGACCCATTAAATCAACCAATCTGTGAGAATATTTTAGTTATATTAAATGAATGGGCCACCATATTAACACAACTTGTTAATCCATTAGGCAAGTTTGAGGTTCACATTCCACTACATGTTAATCAAATAGATAGTTATAATTGTGGCATTTTTGTGTGTTATTATTTATATCAAAAACTTAAGGGAAAGTCCTTAACTGCATCTTTTAACACTAATAAATTTAGAAAGTTCATTTTTGATTGCATTTTGGGAAAAGAGTACAATTTTATTAATAACTAAATGAGATTAAGAATTGATTACATAATGGGTTTTATTTATTTACAAAAATATTGATGATAGCAAAATTCTGGTAGTTATTTTTTATGTTTAATTTGTTTGTGTGCTAATAAAGGTTATTATTATAATAATAGTGCTCCAATTCTTGTCTTAAAATTTTCGGAACAATTTTTCAAAACCTTTTAATGCCATTGAGGTAAGTATGAAAGTGTTTACTCCGACACTGAGAGCTATTTTATTTTTATGATTTCTTTGCAATTTCGCAGTGTCTGATGTAAAAATTTGCTAAAACTTTACTCTTAAATGCTAAAATTTCTCAAAGTGGAAATATTTTTCAATGTCTGAAGTGTTATGAACTGTAACAAGAATTTCTGAAAGTGGTTATATGAATAAAAAAGGGATACATCCCAATGACTGAGCTCCTTTGGTTAGACACTATAGAATAGTGGCTTATCATTGCAGTTCAATTTTTAGGAATCCCATTACATTATTCATAGCGGTAAGAAAATAACATACATTTTCATTAATATTAAGAAAATAAATAGATTGTTATTACGTGTGTATTCACATACAAACTTGTTTGAGTGGAAAGTTCAAGAGTGAGTAGAAAAATTTCATTTAAATTTGGTATTCATATCCCTATTTCTTTTTTTTAGGTTTCTGTAGTATTGTAATGTTCATTGTAGCAATTTCATCGACTATTTAGTCATAAATGCACTTCTTGGTTGAAAAAGCATCTGCATGTGAAGAATTATACAAAACAGGTTTAAAAAGTGGGACGTACACTTATAGGACAAATTTTGTTTTTTTATATAAAATAAATTTCAAAAATTTTTATAATTATAATTACAAATATTCAACTAATTACAGCAGTATTAAAGTAACGTACAATCCAAATTTTTTTACAATATTTTTATTTAAATAAATGAGTTTCAGACTGCAAAATAAATGTTGGTAAGAAGGCAGAAAGACGATAGGGGAAACATCAATTTTGAAGAAATAAAAGATATTTTTTTACTTAGGAATATTGTACCTTTGTAGTAAATTCATGTGCACTATTTATTAAGAATAATTTCAAAAATACATATAAATTTATATACTTGTATTTGAACATCTGTTTCATAATTGAGATTTTCTTCGTTTTATTTATTCTGAAACCAAAAGTAAAGCCTTAATTCTAGATTCTAAAAATCAATTTTGAAAAGTGATTATTTGATATTCTCTATTATCCAAACTGTTACTGTATGTATCTTTAATAAAAGAAATTATCCAAAATGAAGTCTTGATTTTGAATTAGTATTATACTTATTCTTGATAAAAGGGGATAATTTGAAGCAGTAAGGTATGTATTTACAAGCTGACTTCTAAAATAACATTTTGAACAATACAAGAAATTTTAATTTAATATTCAAGAGGCTTAAAGGGACACACACAGTACCCGAACAATTATTTCAGATACTTTCAACTATAACCAACCTAATTTTTAAAAGCAGATTTAAGTTATCGGTTTATCTGGGTTTCAAATGCCACCAAGCGATGTTTTGCCCCCTCTCTCTTTGATTTAAATTATATTAATATAAATTTTTTTATTAAGGAAATTATTTGCAAGTACTTTATAAATTTTCACTAAAATACTATTTTCAATAAATTACTAAACTACTTTTTAGTGTTGAATGAGAAGCATGTGGCAAGTTATATATATGAAAAAAAGTTTTTGAAGGGCAAAAGTAAAATTTTTTATCTCCTTTTTTTATTTTAAAAAGGTATGTTCAATATCTTTTTATTGAACTCAAAAAAGCTTGTAAGCTCATGTATAAAATCATGTACTAATTAAAACTCATTTTCATGAGAGTTTTTGAATTAAAAGATATTTTCTATAAAATTGCAAAGCCATGTATGCCTTGTACAAAGTCTCTTGCATTTGTAATAGGCTGCCAAAAATGCAAAAGGGGTAAAATAGAAAATCTGTGAAATTGAGGCATTCATTTGAAAAAAATATACAACAAAATTGAATTTTTCAACTCTACGCGGATGATGTACATGTTTTTTAGTGGAAGACATTGGTGAATGTACATGGTACAGAAGTGTGAAGGTTTATTTTTTATATAAAAAATTACCATATTTAAAAATTAATTTAGTTATTATGACTCACTTATTAATTTATTCGAAAAATCCCCTCCCCTCAGGGTCGGCATGAGGGTTAAGGCGACATTCCACGGAAGACACCTTCGGGGATTCTGTCTCCATCTTAGCCATGCAAATCTGGACAAAACAAATTCGCCAATGAATATCGCTGTGCATTTGGTACTGGTGCACGTCAAAAATGTCATCTCCAAAGTCCTGACCCCGCGTACGATGTCGCTATTAGGTTGTATTGGGTGCCAGCTCTGGTGTCGGCCTCGTCATTTGACCGTGGTTTAAAAAGCAAGCCCGCGTCGCCAATAGCCCTCGTGTAGTTCTAGTACGACGGTATTCAACCAAATAATTTATAATTAAAAAAATACCCCCCCCCCCCCCCTTCTTTCCCTATTTCCCGAAAAGTAAGGTAATCGTTTCCGGCTGCCTATTTCTAGCCTCTTTCAGGAGCTTTAACACAGCCAATAACGCCTCGTATTTTAGAACCCTGGTCAAGTGACGAGGTCGACACCTGAGCAGGCACCCAACGAAACTTCGAGCGACATCGTACGCTAACGCCGTCGGGACTTTGGACTCCACAGATTTAACGAGCACGTCTGCCCCTGTGTACTCGGGCCCATCCGTGATGAGGATTTTCTACTATTTCCAGCACATATCCGATTTATAGGATGACTGGCAGTAAGTGGGATTCGAACCCCCGCACTCCTGAGAAGGTTGAACCTCTAGGCTGATGCCTTAACCACTCGGCCACGGACGGGCCTTCCCGAAAAGTACTTCTAACAGAACTGGAAGGGCCCCCTCCGAGATTTTATCCTGGAACCGCCCATGTCGTGGATATGTCTGTCCGTTTGCCATCCCCCCTCCCCCTTCAATTTCCGCTTTAACTTCTAACCATCAGATTTTAAAAGAAAATGAAAGGTATCAGGGGCGTAGCCAGCATATAGGGCTGCAAACCCAATCCGATTTTTTTTTGCATTACTTTTTCCTCATTATAAGGCACTATCTGGAAGACTTTTATTCAATCCTCCTAGATTCAATCTGATCCTATTAAAACGTGATTGACAAAAATATTTAATTAAAGTATTTGAGTATTTCAATTTAATAAATCAGGTATCAAATTAGTGAATGTATTTTCTTTAGACCAATTTAATATAGTACTAATTAATTAAATATGTAGGGCGATCATTAATATTTTAGAAAGAATACTCGTATTAAACACATTGGGTGCAAGAGCAAAGTTTTAATATAAGAAGGAAGCCGCAAGGCGTCTGCCTTGCATGCGAAAAGTACCAGGTTCAGCCCGGGCATTGCCAAAATAACTGGTCGACCTGTAAACGGACTGTGTAGCCAAAAGAGTCCGACGAATAATCCGTGTAAAGGGAGTGCACGTTAAATATGCTCTAAAGTCCCTACGCGTACGATGTCGTCCTTAAAAAGTTGCGTTGGGTGCCTACTCAGGTGTCGGCTCGTCACTTGACTGTGGTTCTAAATTACGACTCCCGTCGCCAATACCCCTTGTGTAGCGTAGCTCTAGTGCGACGATAATTCAGAACTCAACTCGCTGTGTTAGTTTTTGTTGCCGCGTAACATGTCATAGGAATAGCATTATGGAATCCTTAGTTCTTGTTTCTTGATGCCTTAGTACTTTGGTTGCGGATAATGCCTTCCGGCATCAAAAACTAAGGATTCGATAATCCTACTCCTAAATGACATGTTACGCAGCAACAAAAATTAACGCAGCGAGTTGAGTTATGAATTATCGTCGCACTACAAACACACATACACAAAAATACGTTAAAAAAACAACTGTTGAACTTTAAAAAAAATCTGAATGTAAAATAGAGCATAGTTTTTAATCGACTTTCCCCGTATCGAAGTTATTATCGTTGTAAAAACTAAAAAAATGGAGTGCTAATTGAAAAAAAAGTACAAAAAATCAGCTTGTTCAAAAATGTTACACATTTTGTAATTTTAACAATAAAAATGTTGTTGAAATACTAAAAAAATATTTTTTAGTCTTCATTCTACATTTATTTTACGAAATTTTATCCTGCCTGGTAATATTTACTTTCTCTTTTATCAGTATGTCAACAGCACAACTCTATCACAAAACAAAAATAATAACTTTCAGATATAGCGCCAACAAGATGATAAACAATTCTAACTAGCTACCCTGTACAGGTGAATTTTGTGGCTTTTCTGGCAACCATAAGGTATAGTCATTCCTGCCGTGAAACCCGCTCTTTCGCCTCAACCCAAACTCAATCAATCAATCAACCAATCGTTATCTCAGAGGTGTGAAGCCCACGCCGTTTTTTTTTAAAGCTTTACTCTGCTGACTTTTTTCTAACAAGCTTCGATTTTTCTGAAGAATCTATTTTTAAAGTTACATCCTTTACGATATTTTACTTGTGTTCATGCTGAACAGTTAACAAGACAAGTTTCTCTGCCTCCTAGATGAATGAGATGAAGCAGCCTTAGAGCGAGCACATATCTCAACCCTAACTCAATCAATCATGCTAATCTTATGTTGCATACAGTCCACCAGTTTGTGCGACCCTGTCCAACACCTCCTACATCTAGGATGTAGGAGGTGTTGCCTACAGCCCCTAGAACTTAGGAGACATGCCTGCCTATCAAAATACTACAACAAACTAAGTGCTCTAGGTTCATACAATCGCACCACCACCTACTTCAAAAACTGGCGTAATAATCAGAGACTCAAGAGACACAGTCCCTTCAGCCAATTGGTTACTTTTAATCTTGTTGATGGTGCAGTGGAGCCGCATCACCTAGCACAGTGCCTCGACCCGGTTGATGATCTTGGTGATGTCTTTTTCCATACTGAATTACCAGTACATGTCAATAAACAAACAGATCTTCCGGTCTTTCTAAAGCAACTTGCTCTTGAGAGAATCGGAGAGATTCTAAATGATGCCATTCAGGTCTACACGGATGGCAGCAGAGATGACTATAACCGATCAGGCAGTGGAATTTACATCAAATTTCAAAGCCATGACTTAAGGATACAGAGGAAAAATCCTGACTACTGCTCAGTTTTTTGCAGTGAACTGATAGCCATCGACGAAGCCCTTGGTCTTCTTGCGTCTCTTCCCCATGGAAACGAGATTTGGATTCTGTCTGATAGCAGAAGCGCATTACAGCACCTGAGAGATTGGCAGGGTGTGAGAGACAATGTGGGAGTGACAATTCTTAACAAGTTAAAACGGCTTTCCATGTCGCATCAGATTCATCTGCAGTGGATCCCCTCCCACGTCGATATTGAGGGGAACGAGATCGCGGACAATTTAGCAAAGGCTGGTGCTGGCGAGGCCTCTGTTCCGTCAGTGCCTCTCACCTTTTCGGAGATTAACTCAAAGATTAAACACAAGAACAGGACTACTTGGATTGTCCCCCCCCAGTGCACCATTGGTATCAATGTTCGCGTCCTGGAGGCTCCCTTGCTCCTGGCTTTAATAGACAGGATCAAACTGCTCTTGCCCGCTTTCGAAGTGGCCACCTTAAGACATTGAGATTTAATGAGGGATCCAGGAGCTTCGAAATTTGTTCTAACTGCTTTTTTGAGCAGGCTTCGCCTGATCACATACTCGCGTGCCTGGGGCTCTCCAAGCAGGTTTTTGACGACGACCCTTGGTGTTGGACTTTCTGAGGGTGTACGATGTCATGGACCTGGTCTAGCACTGCTGGCCTCCGGGGGCATGCAACAACAACAACAGAGCAGATCTACCTTGTTTGCCCGCAATGTTGGTGCCAGCGCCTGCATACAATAGTTGCTTTATGGCCCCTGGGTGACACATCCAGTAAGCGAGATCCAAAGGCGTTTCACCATTGACATCTTGGAGGCTGAGATCCAGTCCCTCCTTCTGCAGAAGAATCTGGATCACTCTGGTGCGTCTCCACCCAACAGCCACATGCAGGGTAGTCCACTTCTTTACATCACTTCTGTTGACATCTGCTCCGGCTCGGATGAGGAGGGCTGTGATCTCTCCGTACCCTTTTATTACAGCCAGCATGAGAGGATCAGTGCTCCCAGTTTGGTCTGAAGCATTGAGGTCTGCTTCTCCATAATCCAGGATAAGACAGACAATCTCTTTGTGTCCTTTTACTACAGCCAGCATGAGAGGAGTGCTCCCAGTTTGGTCGAAAACGTTGAGGTCAGCTTCTCCATATTTCAGGATGAGACGGACGATTTCCGTCCAACCAGTATTACAAGCATGGTGAAGGAGGGTGGACCCGTCGTTATCAACGCAGTTTACTCGGGCTCCACGATGAAGAAGAAGATCCAAAATATCCCCCTTCTTCTGGAAGATGCAATATTTATAGTAAAAAAATGAAGCCGACATCATAGGTGTACGACCAAGATGATCCTTGATGTCGAGGTCACACTTGCTGTCGATGAGCAGTCCTGCCACTTCGTACTGACCATAAAAAGCCGCCCTGTGCAGAGGGGTCTGTCCCTGTTGGTTGAGGATGTCCACGGGCACTCCCGCTTCGATGAGTTGCCTCACCCTTTCCAAGTCGCCATCCTCAGCGGCATCATGCATGGCGAATCTCATTTATATTTCGTGTTTTATGAACAACAGGTAATTGGAATTCGAACATCGACGAATTTCGCGAGGAGGAATTAGAACTAGGAATTATTGGAAAAAAAATAGTATTTAACAAGAAAATATTGCGTAAAATTACGGTCATATCACAAGATCATCTTTGGGACAAAATACAACAGATTAAGAGGGACTGTCAGTCCCATAGAGATAATGCGTTAGTTTTGAAATCACAGTTTTTGCAAAAGAATTGCTTGGCCATGTTATCCCATTTTCACCAGGTATGGGAATCATCATAACCTCAATTTAAAACAAAATTGAATCGAAAATAACATCCGGTTATTTAAATATTAATTAATAAAGTTTTAAAATAGTGTCGCCATCTGCTGTAATTTTTGGCATTTTAAAACTTCAAAAATATATAATTAAATAACTAGATAACATTTTTGTTTCAAAATTTGTTTCATTTCGATGTTATGTTGATTCTCATACCTGGGGGAAAAAGGGCTAACATGGCAAAGCAATACTTCTGCGGAAGTTGTGATTAGAAAACTAATGCATTAGCTCTATGGGACTGACAATCCCTCTTAACACTTAACAGAAAATAAATCGAGGGTGAGGGTATTCGCATAGCAGGCCCAATGCTAAACACCGCTGCGAACACATTTTTATAGATGAGTTGAGAGGTGTCATTAGATACTGCTGGTTTTATTATTATTGAATTTTATTAATTTTTTTCTGTAAAGAAACGGGTTTTTCTTCACAAAATGTTAATACATATTTTAAATATTTAGAAATGCAAAATTTTTATTGCATCTTTATAGTGTTATCTCGTAAAATATATATTTTTTTGCAGTTTTGCCCCAAAGTGTAAATTTTATGTAAGTTGACAAAGTTTGATTAAAAACGAAAATAACTTCATGCTACTGAAATATTCCACAAAGAATTTCTATCTCTTTAAACTGCGATGCCATTGGTTGTTTTGTTTTTTGTGGAGAAGTGTTGAAACAAGCCCATTGTACATAATTGTTGCAAAAGTTTTCCAATGCAACCTACGAGAATGTCTCAATATTGGCCTACCAATGTGACATCACAAACAAGACTTTAAACAGTTACCAAGTGCATAAAAACCAGGAATTGTCAGAGAATAATACTCAACTAAAAACAGGGGTCAAAGTGACAAATTGGGAACATATAGGATTTTTTAAAAAAACATATAGGATATATAGGATTTTTAAAAAATATATATAGGACAAAAATTAGAGTATAACATACATATATAGAGTAATAAACATATTTATCCGCACGTAATCGCGCAAGTCTCTAACGATTCTACTATCCCAAACCAGAGGTGATCCTTCTGTCCCAAAACTCCCGCGATCCAACTGTCCCGAAACTCCCGCGATCGAACTGTCCCGAAACTCCCGCGATCCAACTTGTCCCGAAACTCCCGCGATCCAACTGTCCCGAAACTCCGCGATCCAACTGTCCCGAAACTCCCGCGATCCAACTGTCCCGAAACTCCCGCGATCCAACTGTCCCGAAATTCCGGTGATGCTTCTATGCTGTCCCGAAACTCCAGCGATCATACTGTCCCGAAATTCCGGCGATCCTGTATCCCTAAACTCCGGTGATGCTCTATACTGTCCCGAAACTCCAGCGATCCTACTGTCCCAAGACTCCAGCGATCATACTGTCCCGAGACTCCAGCGATCCTACTGTCCCGAAACTCCAGCGATCCTACTGTCCCGAAACTCCAGCGATCTACTGTCCCGAAACTCCAGCGATCCTACTGTCCCGAAACCCCAGCGATTCTACTGTCCCGAAACTCCAGCGATCCTACTGTCCCGAAACTCCAGCGATCCTACTGTCCCGAAACTCAAGCGATCCTACTGTCCCGAAACTCAAGCGATCCTACTGTCCCGAAACTCTCGCGATCCAACTATCCCGAAACTCACGCGATCCAACTATCCCGAAACTCACGCGATCCAACTATCCCGAAACTCACGCGATCCAACTATCCCGAAACTCACGCGATCCAACTATCCCGAAACTCACGCGATCCAACTATCCCGAAACTCACGCGATATCAAAACAATCGAAAAGCAATCCGAAACATAAAAAATGTCTGCGAACGACGCCGTTACAATAAATTAAACGAAAATACAGATTGAATCAATACAGAAATATAGGATATATAGGACAACTGTAAAATATAGGACAATATAGGACGTTTTTTCCGATTTTAAAAAATATATAGGATTTATAGGACGTCTGCGACCCCTGTAAAAAGTGTCAGTTGAGTCGAATTATTGTCGCTCTAGAACTACATGAGCAGTTTTGGAAATTGGATAAAGAAGCTTAAAAGAGGAGCACTTTGAGCAACTAACTTTAAAAACTCCTAGGAATATTTTTTTAATCTAAAAAAAATTAAATTCTTCACAAACTCTGGAGTCTACAGCAACCAACTGGACAATTTTAAAGTCCCCGAAGTTGCATGCTTATATAGAATTCACAGAGTTTCGCGATTTTTAGAATCACCCGAGTTACACAATTTCAGGGACTTCCAAAATTCAAGAAATCACAATTTACTAATGCCGGTATTTCTGATATCATGGTCAAATAATGAATTTTTGATCGCAGGAGTTTCTAAAGTTGATAATTGCCGCCATTTTGAAATTTCCATGAACATGAACTTTTGCCCCAATTTTAGGAATGCCAAATTTCCATGATTTTATGATCACAGCAATGGTTTAACAAATTTAGGATCGTCGAAGAATTGCGATAAAGATGATTATTTATGGCGAGATTGTTGGAAACCACGATAAGAAAAAATTAGTATTGAATAGTTTGAAAACTAGTCATAACTGATAACTAAATTTGTTTTATTGTCACAAAATTAAAAAATATAGTTGCATTTTGCAAATAGTGAACGTTAATTTCGAACGCGGTACATGAGGGCTATTGGCGACAGGCGTCTGAACTTAGAACCAAAGTGACAAGCCAACATTCGAATAGACACCCGATGCAACTTTTAGGAGCAGCATTTTGTATGCAGCATAGGGACTAAAGAGCATATTTATATATATAACATGTATACTTCTGCTGCACTGGGTATTATTCATCTGTACTTACTATTTTATGGTTCGGCAGTTATTTTGGCAATGCTCGAACCCGAGACCTTTCAAATGCAAGACAAGAACCTTACCACCAAAAATCATTAGTAAAATATAAATTTGAAGGGTTTTTTTTTATAGAAAGTGTTTCAATTTTAATGATAAAATGTACAGAAATTATTGACTTTGAATAATGCTCAACTCTTTCCAACTAAAAGTCGTAGTTAATGGATATGAATATGGAGCAATTTTTAAGTATTTCGAAATCTATTGTTAAGATTGGTTTAAACATTTTGCACAAATAACATGGATAAAAAAATGCTCTTAAATTTTATAATTTCTCAACGTGTTTAAAAACAATCTATATCAAGACATTTGTTTCAATAAAATCATTATTTCATGTACTAATAATATTTGTTTTAGTAGTAAATCACAGAAAATAAATGACACAAAAAGTCATGTTATAACAATAAAATGGCTTGCAACTTTTATTGTATTTAATACTAAAACACAACTTTACAAGAAAACATGCAATAATACTGTACAAAAACATTTTCCTGTTCCAAAAAAAAATGGATATAAATACTGGAAATTAATATTTATAATAAAATGAGAAAATAATAATAAATAGATAAAATGAGAAATGATGTATAAAGGTATCAGCGAAACAAAATAGTAAGTAACAATAAATATGTTTCGATAAAAATATCAATAGTTTATTGTATATTAATGCTGGATATCAATATAAGAACAATATTAATACTTTTTATTGTTAGTAAAAAATGTTTTTAAGTCTAAGTAAGCCCTGCTTCTTTATTCATTTCATAAAACCTAGAGTTAGGATCTTGTAATAATGCTTTAGGATCACCGACTTCAACTACATGTCCACTGTCCATAATAATTATTCTGAAAAAGAAAATAACGAATTACTATTATAATTTTATGGTTTGTTTTTCTGCAAATAAAAAGTCATCTGTTGCCACCATACTAAAGTATAATGATAACTATTTAATTTTTAGTAGAAAATTTCCAATTTGTATCTAAAGTTTTTTTTTTCAAAGTAATTTTTTTAAAAGATACAGAATTAAAATAGTTAATCAGGACATTTAACAAAAATGGGTAACAGCTTGACCATGTAAAAATGTCAAACTATGCAGGTACAGCTGGGTGAAAAAAAGCTATCCACCCCTAGTTACTCGGCTGCTATTGATTTTGTGGAAGGTGTCAATTTTCAGGAAATAGCATAAGGAATTGAGAACTGGCAACAAAAATTGTATAAGGGTTCGTCTACATACTAAAATGAGTACCAACTTAAAAAATTCCAATAAAACTACAACATCTTCAGTCTTCCCTAGTTTAATACACACGACATGGTCAGTTATTTTAGCTCCCCTTCTTCCAGACTTACAATGACGATCGCAGCGCCCTCTGGTGACCCCAGATGAGTTGGACAAAGTCTGATTTCCACAGCAACACCCAATTTTTTTTTATATAAAAATGTTTTTCATCTTTAAAATACCCAGATCCAAAAGAAAATTAATTACTTTGCATTATTTGTTGAGATATAAGCATTCAAAGTTGATCGCTCATAATGTTAAAAAAGTATCAAACTTTTATTCATACCTCCACAAATAAAATTAATTAAACAAAGAATTTTTTTTCATTATATACTTCTTAATCTTCCAAAACAAATCGCACAAGTTATTTCATCAAATTTTCATTTTTAATATTTAAATTTAAATACGAAAAAATAAAATATGAATAGCAACTTCAATTTTTGTTACATAAATCGATAAAGTAGAACCAAAATCCCAAAATTTTTAATTCAACAACAATTATTTGCCGAGTTATTGTAAAAGAACTGAAATTTTTTTTTTAGGGACTGTGTAAAAAAAATATATGGCAAATTTGATCCTAAGTTGCATTATCGTTTGGTGGTTAAAAAGCGTTTATTGGTAAATGTTTATTAAATTATTGATGTCTATCAAATGTCTAAAAATCTTTTCTTGTTTCAAGTGTATACAATGCATTTTTTATATAATTAACAATAAATTATATCGATTACTACATCATATCGATTATACAATTTCAAAAAGTGTGTTAAATATTAAAAATTAAATACCCTAAAATATTATTATTGGAATTCAGTTTTTAGTATATTTCATTGTTACCATATTGATTATTTAAATGATTAGTGCCCACTGCCTTGGTTAAAAATCATTGCCAAATCATTCTGCATAATTTTATTTTGCTTTCCTTAAATATCTTGTTAAGGCCGTAACCCTCGTTTTGTAATACATGGTTTATATTACCGATAAAGTGTAACGATTTTTAAACAAACTTTTTGTAGCAATATGAATGAAACAAAAATGTGCATAAAAAATGTAAAACATAAATGTAATAATCATGTTTGTCAATCTGATTGTAACTAATCGCATTTGAAAATCTGTTTGTTACAAATAACCGTATATGTGACTTGATTTAAAATTAAAACTTTTCCTCTTCTAAGCCTTTATTTTATTTCTGAATTTTAAAATCCAAAATTAAAAAAAAAACATTAAAAAAATCACAATATTAGTGAAGAAGGTTAAATTCTAGCATCCGTTGGCGAGATTATGTTAACTTTTTTGTTAGCTTGTCTTTTTGAAAAGACACAACTAAATATTACCTTTTTCATTTTGGAGATTTCCCCCTAAACGAGTTCAAAATTAATGCTTTAACATCTGAGCGAATAATGCAAAATAAATAATTCTTTTTTATACATGGGGTATTTTGAAGGTGCTACACATTTTTATGTAAAAAAAAATTGGGTGTTGCTATTGGAATTTTCAAAGTTGGTACTCATTTTAATATGTAGACGACCCCATATACAACTTTTGTAGCCAGTTCTCAATTCCTTACGCCAGGGGTTCCCAACCTTTTTGCACCTGTTATTTGTGTTAAATATGTTATTCTATATAATTTAGAACAATTTTAAAATTTAATTTATTTTTCATTTTGGGAATTGAAATTAAAAATAGTTATTTATGCAACAAGTGTGAAAAACGAGTGAAATAATGACACACGTTTTAAAAAGTTTACTTTTCACAAGCGTTGCATACACTATTTTTTATAATTAACGTGAAAAAGTTATCATTGATTCAAAAATAATTCACACGGATACTATTTTTAAATAAAGCAGATCGATAAATATCTGGATTTTATGAATATTATTAAATAGAAATTTTACTTGAACTGTTGGCATCTTATGAAAACAGTGAAAAAAAATACTTTTTTTCACTGCTTTTGGGTGAAAGAAAGTACTTTTTTGCATTCTTTCAAAAAGTCTAACTTTTTGCTTGCGTCTGATATTGAAATTATTAGGGATGCACTGAATATTCGGTTACTATTCAGTATTTGGCCACTTTAGCTGAATATTCGGCTTGGCCGAAAAGCTTTACTATTCGGCCGAATAGTGAAATTTAATTTTTTTCCAAAATTGTTCATGTTGAATTCAGCTTCTAAAACGTCGAAAAAATTCCAAAACAGGACTTGTTTAGTTTTTTGATTTACTCACATTCTTAAGTTTTTGTTATTTATAATGGTAAATCAAGCTTTACTCAAGTTGCATTAAATAAACATGTCTCTTTAGGGGAAGTTACTGTGAATGGGCTTTAAATAAACAATAATTGCCATATGTATCGCAATTGTAAGCCACGGTTTTATTATTTTTTTTTCTAATTTTCATTCTACCTCGGATCCAACTACTTTTGTTTATGTTTTAATACTTCTATTTTTTTTTTCATGTTGTGATTTTTCCAAGTTACACTTTCGAAAAGGCTTGTTTTAATAACAAACGAGTACCACTTTATAGGGATGGAAAACTGAAACCGTTTTTTCCCTCGGTTTTGACCAAAAAAACTTTTCATGAGGTCGGACTAAACGGGAAACCGTTTTTTTTCAAAAACCGCCATCGACGAATTTTTAAAAAATTATATAGTTTATAATTTTTTTAAAAAAAATTGGAGTTTTGCACTATGTTAAATCAACCGTTTTTGACACCATTTATGAAAAATTCTTTTATCTTCAGTGTCTATTACCATTCAAGTTTTCCTCCTAACATATAATAAGTAAAACGTTTTAGCGTCTTTTCATGTTCCGTCCGTGTTGGTCCTTTGGTCTGTCTCTTATATCAGGTTTCAATCTTTTAACTTTCAATTACCTAATATGAAATTTTTGACAATGAACATATTGCGATGGAATTAAAAATCCGAAATTGAGATTGCTTTTTATTTAAAATTTTGTGCTGATTCCGAAAAAGTTGTTTTCGAACATTGACCCGTCTAACTAAAAGAGCTACGAACTTCAAATTTGGTAAATGAGTTTCTATAGTACTTGTCGAAAGTCATAATAAAGTTTTCAGGAAAATTGTGCATGCACAAGGGAGCTTCCATAGAACATTTTTTGTTTTAAAGGTATTGATGAAAAACTAAAAGAGATACAGACTTCAAATTTGGTACACGTGTTCCCAGAGTATCTCTCGGATGTCAAATTAGGTTTTCGGGAAAATTGCGCCTGCGCAAGGGGTAGTTGCCATAGAATTTTTTGGGGGTTTAAAAGGCATTGAAACTACCTTTCAGGTATATAATTTCCTTTAAATGTGCATTGATTTATGTAGTGGTAATTGAAAGTTTTTTAGTGTTACACACCCCTAGTTAACTTCAGTTTTAGATAAATAGCTCTCATGCAGCTCTAGTGCGACAATAATTCAAACTAACCTCACCAGGTTAGGTTAGGTTAATTTGGGGATTTAACTAGGGCTACACGAGGGCTGAAACATATACACAAATAATTTGAGTAAAAACATGTTAAAAAATCTTACTTGTCATAGTCAAGAACAGTATGTATCCTATGAGCTATTGTTATCACAGTTCTGTCAGCAAATGCCGTACGAATAGTATTTTGAATGAGATTATCAGTATCCATATCAATGGATGCTGTGGCTTCATCAAGCACAAGGATTCTTGAGTTTTTGAGGAGGGCTCTAGCTAAGCAGATCAGCTGCCTTTGACCAGCACTAAAACGAATTAAAAACATTCAAAATATATGGAAACAGAAAATGCCCAATATAGCTAATTTTCAGTTAAAATGGTCAGGCAGTAATATTCAGTTAAAATGGCTCGCTGGTAAGTGTTCGAAATTGGATACAGAAATCTGTGTTGCTAACTTTAAAAACTAGGCGCAAATTCACATTACCTAGGAGCATTTTAAAAATTATTAAAAAAAGTACTTAAGTTTTGCAATTTTATTTTAGGATAACTGGATTTAAATAATTTAAGATATCACAACTTATTACACCCAGGGTTTCTGGATATTACGTTAGCCTGAGTTTTTTAGGTTTTTGTGTCATCAGAGTCTACATTTAACAATCACCATAATTTGTAGATTTCGCAAAATTTAGTCGTGGTTTCCCAATTTAGATCCCTTTAGATGTGCAATTTTAGGACTGCTTAATTTTTACAATTATATGATCACAGCAATGGTTTGACAAATTTAGGATCGGTGAGGATTTGTGATTTCTGTCAAAGTTGTATTTATTTTGTTTTATATTGTCCTGCGTGGCAACAGCTAACGAGATGTTTTTTGTAGAAAAAAGAATAATGGCGTTTGAATAAAGTTTTTTGGTTTTCCATTTTCTCCGTAGATGTTATTTAATACTCAAAGACTCTGCAAGTAAGGATATTTAGAATGTATATTTTAGGTTATACTTCGCGAGTTTTATCCTATAGACTGTGAGAACTTTATAGCCAGGAGGAACGGGCTTGGAAAACTTAGACTTTAAAAACTTCCTTCACACGAATTAAAGCTGGAGACCACCGACCAGCAGCGGTGAAGTATAAATTTCACGGTTTGAATTCATCTTATTTAATTTAGTTGTCAACCACAGGTCTCCTTTCAGAAGGTAAGTCAGATAGAACGAAAGAAACAAGAAACAACCACCGATAGAAAAACCTAACACCCGCTTATAAGTCCCACTCGAACACCAGGCTATCTCCTATTCGCTGAAATGCAGAACCGCCCAACTTCCGGTCATTGCATCATACGGATGTGACATCATAGACCGATCGCGTAACAAAAGAAAAAATTTGCATGAAACGTCAAATCACCGATGATCGAAACGAGAATTCAACAGTTATGATAAACTGAAAAGTTTATAGGTTATAACAAGATAATTACATTTAATTATTTAGCGAAGTTATTAAAAATCACGATAAAAAAGGTTAGTATTAATAATTTTCTGAAATTAGTCGCAATAACTGCAACTAAATTGATTTTGTTGTCGCAAAATTTGATAGATATTGTCGCATTTTGCGACTAGCAACCGTTAATTTCAAACCCTGGTAAGAAAATATCCTGTATACATACTTTCCAACTACTACGGATTGTCTGTAGTTTCTACGGACGAGGGTATCACACTACGGAGTTACGGAAACAGTCAAAACTACGGATAAGCTTTGATCAAAAATACAAAATTTATTTTGGAGATTTGTTTCGCCTTGGTATTAGTAATTTTTTAGCATTTAATGAATCAATTGGTTCGCCGGCCTAGAAAAACAAGGCTGATGATTTTAATGGGTTTTTTTTAAAAATCTAAACGATGTATATTTCATTTACGGAAATAAAATGCTCAAATGCAGATCAAAGTATTTTTCCTAATTATGCGGTAACTTGTAACATTTGCTAAGTAGCCGCATAATCACAGTAGGTTAGTGCATGTTCTTTTTATAGTTCTAGTTATGATTAGATCGGATTTGTCAACTAGCCGCAGCGCCTAGTAATATTTGCTAGTTACAGTAGTAAACTTAATCACAGTTGGATCGTTTTTTTTTCTTAAGTTTTCTCTCTGAAAAATATTGCTTAACCAAACCACAAATGTCGTATGATCAGGGTTTCGTTTCTTTTTTAGTTCAGGATAGATCAGTCAACCAAATTTTAGGCACTTTGTAACTTTCAAAAACTAAGATCTGTGACGCCAAGGCCCGCTACTTTGGAATTTTTTTTGTTGCCGAGTGAATTTCATTGTGTTTTTAATTGAAACTAAAGTTTTTAAATTCGGAAAGGTTTGCGGTGAAATCGTATTTTTTTGTTTGATTTCCCACAAAATGACCGACTTTGGTATTTGATTTCTTCTCCATCTATCGGCCGATTGAAAATAAGAATAACCGGCAATCGAAATTTTTGAGTGATTGGTAAATAATCGCAATATAATTGGTAAATAATCCAGAACCACAGTCAAGTGACAAGCTGACACCTAAAATAATTTTTAAGGGTTACATTGTTGGAAACCGCGGGATAAAGTTTCAGAGAAAAACAGTGGATTTAATGAACCACTAAGACTTTTTGTGAAGCTTAAACAAAAGTATTTCATTATAAAACGAAAGTAAACTTTACAGGCGCAGGACAGTTTTTTAACTTCCTCTCTCCTCTGCGTTCCAACACATTATTCTCTTTCCTCCTTCAGATCGTAGCTCCGTGTGCGGCGATCGCAGCGCCCTACAGACATCTTACATAACGTCAGGACTTTGGGGCATAATTAACGTGCATTCCCCCCACATGAGGTATTATTCTGACTTTTCGGCTGCACAGGCTATTTATAGGTCGGCAGTTATTTTGCTGATGCCCGGATCTGAACCTGGGACCTTTCGCATGCAAGGCAAACACCTTATCTACTGGGATGGATAACCAGCCTTTTAATGCCAGAGAGGAATGGCAGCTCATAACCATAGTATGTGTCCAAGTTGTAATGGTACTCTGGTTTCTACTTGCTATTAGTTTACTACAATTTGAGAGGTTTTTAAATTCACTTGTTTAATATTAATGTTTATTTCCTTTCATTATTCATAAAATTAACCTTAAATTATTCATAAAAACCATTTAAAAAACTAACTACTAACTAAAAGTACTTACTGGCAAATGGTTAACAAATTTATGTTAATATAAAATAGAAAAAATAAAATTTCTCTTCATCTTCAAATAAATGTTAGATGAATACATTTTACAAACAAGTAAATGTCCGAATTCCTAAAGGGGCATTTTTTTTGCGATAAATAAAATTTTATAAGCAAAAGACTATATTTATAAATCCATTTTGGTTACTGTGACATAAACAAGTACTGTTAATGTTATAACATAACAAGCTAGACTAAACTTTTATGACACTTTAAACAAGAATGCTACAATAGGTAAATACTCTACTATAATCGCTCAAATTATTTAACTTACCTTAGATTAGCTCCTCCTTCCTCCAGTTTATAGTCTAACCCTTCACTCAGACTTGAGACAAACGACTTTAGGTAAGACTTTTCTAAACTATTCCACAATTCATCATCGTTATGTTCATTATTTGGATCCAAATTCATACGAAGGCTTCCGGTGAACAAAAGAGGGTCCTACATGATGTAAAGTGTACAACGATTTAGATAAAAAAAAAACTTGTATCAATTAAACTTATGAAAAGTATTTTTAAAAATATGATTTTGATACTCTTTGCAAAGCTAAGCATGAATATATTATTAAATTTTCAGTTAAAATTAAAAGTACATAAAATTCAAGAAAATGAGTAAATGTAATATGCAATGACCTATTAATGAAAAAAAAACTTATAAAGACAGTATGATTAGACTGTAGATTAAAATAAAAGGCCCAGTGGCTTAGTGGTAGTACCTCGTATTGCCATGTCACAGGTCCAGGGATCAAGTCCCAGATTGGACAAGGTTGACTCATTCTTTCATCCCTTAAGGGGTTGATAAAATAAGGACCAAGCATGCTTGAGAACTAAACACTGGGGGTTCCACATGAGGATGACCACCTAACCAGGGCATATGTCTAGCACCCCAGAGCCCCTTGGTCATGTAAGCTGAAATGGGCACAGTAGGCCTTGGCCCGCTAACAGACTGTTGCGTCGAGGAGTCTAGTTTTAGTTTGAATTATCATCGCACTAGAGCTACACGAGGGCTAATGGTGACGGGCGTCGTATTTTAGAACCACAGTCAAGTGACGAGCCGACACCCGAGTAGGCACCCAATGCAACCGTTAAGGGCAACATCGTACGCAGCGTTAGGACTTTGAAGGATATTTAACATGCACTCCCTCTACACAGGGTATCATTCATCGGAAATTTTTGGCTGCCAGGGCCATTTATAAGTCGGCAGTTATTTTGGCGATGCCCGGACCCGAACCTGGGACCTTTCGCATGCTAGGCGAATGCCTAACCGACTGGGCTCCCCAGCCCCCGAGGAGTCTAGTTTTAAAATGATAAAATATTTTATAAATATTACTTTTACCATACATACCTGAGGTATTATAGTTAGTTTTGACCTTAAAGTGTGCAGCCCTATCTTTGTAATATCTATGTTGTCAATAGAAATTGTTCCAGAAACTGGTTCAATAATCCTGAATAAAGCTAAAGTAACTGAAGATTTTCCAGCACCTGTGCGACCAAGAACTCCAACCTGTGAAAATATGGCACATAAAACTTAACCAATTCAGGAAATACAGAATATGCATAAACATGCCCAAGAACCAGGAATTGGAAAGTTACTTTTAAAATTTTTAAAAGTAACTGTTTCAGTTACTTCATACGCATGGGTGAAAGTAAGGTGAAGTCCCAAATACTGAAAACTTTCTCTAAGGCTGGAGGGGGGGGGGGGGGGGGGGGGAATAAACATAATCTGTATATTACCACGAACGAAACCACGTACGAATTTCGCTATTTTGGACATCTTTTTCATCCAAACAAGCAAATCTCCATTTATTTCTTATTCCTGGTTCTTTTACTTTTAAAACTTCTCCATCCGTAATAAATTTCATATTTCAAGAATTATTTCATTCTAAACTAACTAACGACATGACTAGAAATTTTTTCAAAATAAGCGTATTTACCATCTAAAAGTAAAGAACTTATTTCATTTAAGTTTGGAACCATCATTCCTTGTATAAATTCAAAATTATGATGTATCATTTCGCTTTTCGTGAACATTTTATAAACAGAAAAAAAAACGTTGAAGAACAACTCCGGATTACGAACATGGCGAAAATCAGCCACCGCTTATTCTAACAACGTTCCTCATGTATCACAAACAAAATAACTTGATATCATAAAGCGGGTTAAAAATTCTAACAATAGAAAAAACAAAACTGAATCATTCTCCAGCTAAACATGCATTGCCCATGCGTAGTTGTGATGCAATGATGAGAGGAGCACCACGCCGCCCGAAGAAAAACAACAGTGACATCCCGCAGAAACGAGCCGTGACATCATGATCCGTTGTGCGACGTCACCGTTGTTCGCCGAATGTTTCCGTCATTGTAATAACAGGTGCAGAGCTTTTCGGAAAAATATTTCCGTCACGTTTCCGTATTTGAAAATAAGAAATTTACGGATATCCGTATAGATACAGAGTACTTTCACCCATGCATACAAAAAGTAACAAACAAATCAGTTATTTTTTTGAAATTTCAAGTTATAAGAAAAAATAAATTTAGCCATCTTACCATTTTCCAAGAGAACTAAGACTAAAGAAATAGGGACAATCAGAAAAAGTTAATAATAAAAGTTCAGAGTTGTTTTAATAAGACATCTTTATATCATACTAGCAAATTTATACCCGTTCTTCACACGGAATAAAAAATGATCGGATTTGAGTGAAAGTGGTGTTAAATATGAAAGGTGTTATGAAAGTGGTGTATTTTTTTCAGAAAATTCGAATTTTCTCTAAAAATGGAACAAATATGAAAAAACTAAGCCTCAGGTGCACACGTTGGTAACTATTAAAAGGAATCTATCTTAAAAATTTCGAATTTCTGAGGGCAGTATAAGTAGGTCTTTTACGATCCGAAGACAAACACAGACTCTTTTATTATTATAGATATTGTTTTTCTATTATACATTCGAGTTTTAGCTTTTCAGTTTATGAAAAGTATTAAAGAACTAAAGATGTGTTTTAGTGGTTGACATCAGGGTTCATAATTTACAGTCACTAGTTGTAAAATGCAATAAATCCTACAAGTTTCCAACTTTAAAATTAATTTAGTCGCAGTTAACGCGACTAGTTTTCTTAAATGTCACTATCAACTTTTTAAAGTGGTTTCCAAAGATCTGATCGGAAATAATCCTCTTAACATCGCAAATCTCCAACAATTTGAAATTTGCCAAATTTCTTTATACTATAGTCCTTAAATCATAAAACTATGGCGATACATAAAAAGCGATACTCCGACCATTGTAAAATCTAGAAACTCCTGCAATCGTTTTTGGGATTCCTAAAATTTAGGAACTCCAGCTCTCTTGAAATTGCGAAACTCTGGTGATTCTATAGGTGCGTAATTACAGCAATATAAAGAGTTTGCTTATAAATTACATGAAACTAGCTTTTTTTTACATAAATATTTCTCAAAAATGCATCCAGAAAATGTTTTGCTCCTTGATTTTTTAGTTAGTAGCACAAATTATTCCTAAATTTTTGCATCCGATTTCTAACATTGTTTGACATACATACTCAACAAAACAGTTAAATATCCACTCACTTTTTCACTAGAGTAAATTCCAATATCAATATTTTTCAAAACAAGGTCAAGATTTTCTCTATACCGTGTACTATAATTTTCAAATTCTATATTTCCATGCTCGGGCCAGTTGTCTTTTAAGTCTTTATGGGATAATTCCCATGGAGCCTAATAAAAAAAAGAATATACATAAGCGTTACACTACTAACAACATTTATACAGCCATATATAATAGACGTGGTCCGTCCCATAGAGTTAATATATTCATTTTAAAATCACAACCACTGCAAAAGTATTGCTTTGCCATGTAAGTATTTTTTCACCAGCTATGTCTATGTCATAGCAAAATAAAAGAAATTTGGAGTGAAAATATTGAATTATTTTATGGTTATTTAAGTTTTAATTACCCCACAATATTTTGAAGAGGGGAACAATATTGAGTCATTCCATGTCAAATCAACACACTCATTAAACCTCACTGTCTCAGATTTTGCTGAAATTTGAAACAGTAGTGTTTATATAGTTATTTGTGAAATGAAAATTTTTATTCACAAATATTGAGCCGTTTCAAAAATATGGCACTTTAAAAGTTTAAAAAATTGGTCAAAAAACCACATCCGGTCAATTTTCAAATGACCTAGAAGCTTTCCTAATTAATCTAGAAGGCTGGGATAAATGTCACCTGACAGAGATTTGTATGAACTTTTTAATGATATGTAACACTTAGGATATAGAAGATTTTATTTAAATTAAAATTTAATTTTTTTTAAAGTACACAATTTAAAATTTCGAAATTAATTCCATGAATAGTTAGGACTCTTTTACATTATCTTACAAAATATCATGTTGGGATGAGAATGGGTTCATTGATAAAAAAAATTCAAAACTAAAGCTTGTTGTCCATAAATATTTGTTTTTATTAATAACTTGATCAACCAATTTTAAAAATGACCTAGATAGTTTCCTAATTAATTTAGAAACCTGTGTTAAGTGCCATTTTTCAGCAATTTATAAGACAATTTTAATAAAATACACAACACTTAGATTATAGAAAATTTTATTTAAATTAAAATTTAATTTTTTTTAAATTGCATACTTAAAATTTTAAAATTATTTTCATGGATATTTAGTATTTTTTTACAATATATAGGCAAAATATCATTTTGGGATAAGAATTGGTTCATTGCTAAAAAAATTCAAAACTGAAGATTGTTTTTCATTAATAAATGATTTCCTTATTAACCTTGATCAAGCAATTTACAAAACAACCTAGGTAGTTTCCTAATTCAGCAATAACCTGTGGTAGGTTTCATTTTACAGCAATTTGTAAGACCTTTCTAATGACTTGTAACAAATTTAAAATATAAAAGATTTAAATTAAATTACAAATTAAAAAGAAACAGTGAAGATTGTTTATCATTATTGTTATTTATTAATTCAGCTTATAACACAAGAATACTTAATATTAACACTTCCCTTCTAATAAAACACGCAGGAAACTGGTGGCTCAGGTACGTTTTGAAGAAAAATGAACTTGATGAGGTAAAGATAAATTTTCTCCACCCATTTGGACCATCTGCATCAATCTCGTATCCAAGAAACAGTAATGTTTTGTGGGGTTCAGTTAGCAAAAGTAAATCCATTGACTCCCACTGGAAGAAGTTATGTTTTACTTCAAAGTGATGTCTGCCAAACAAATGTGGCTTTTTCAAACTACAAATGAAACTTTCTTCAGGTTATCATTCCTACCACAGGTTTACTGCTGAATTGGGAAACCTGGTCGTTTTGAATATTGCTTGAGCAAGGTTAATAATGAAAACATTTATTAATGAAAAACAATCTTTAGTTTTAATTTTTTTAGTAATGAACCAATTCTTATCCCAAAATGAGATTTTGCACATATAGTAAAAAAATACTAACTATTCATGGAAATAATTTTAAAATTTTAAGTATGCATTTTTTTAAAATTAAATTTTAATTTTAATAAAATCTCCTATAATCTAAGTGTGTTATATTTTATTAAAATTGTCTTATAAATTTTTGTAAAATGGCACTTAACACAGGTTTCTAAATTAATTAGGAAACCATCTTGGTCATTTTAAAAATTGGTTGATCAAGTTTATTAATGAAAACAATTTGTTATTCAAACCTAAAACTTAATTTTTATTTTTTTTTATCAATTAACCTATTCTCATCCCAGCATGATATTTTGTCAGATGATGTGAAAGAGTCCTAACTATTCATGAAATTAATTTCGAAATTTTAAATTATGTACTTTAAAAAAAAAATTAATTTTAAAATTTAATTAAATTTTAATTTAAATAAAATCTTCTATATCCTATGTGTGTTACATGTAATTAAAAAGTTCATACAAATCTGTCAGATGACACATGTCCCAGCTCTCTAGCTTAATTAGGAAAGCTTCTAGGTCAATTTGAAAATTAGTCGGATGTGGTTTTTTGACCAATTTTTTAACCTTTAAAGTGCCATATTTTTAAAACGGCTCAATATTTGTGAATAAAAATTTTCATTTCACAAATAACTATATAAACACTACTGTTGTTCCAAATTTCAGCAAAATCTGAGACATTGAGGTAGAATTTTACCGAAAAGTGTGTTGAATTGACGCGGAATGACTATTATTAAACTTTATCAATTATTTAATTACCGGATGCTATTTTCCTTTCAATTTTTTTTTGCTGTTATGAAGATTTTTATACTTGGTGAAAAAATGCCGAAATGTCAAGGGAATACAATTGCTTAGTATTGAGTTTTATGAGAAGAATTTCATGGAGCACAAGCTTTTAATTTCCAGATAGTTATTGAGCATTTTATAAAGCGTGCAGGATCCAACAGTCATTAAAGTACTTTAAAGAAGAAATCTATTTTGCAAACACAAACAATAAATAATCAGGGGTGAAACTGCCCACCACTGAAAAACCCTGAAACCAAAAAGGAGTGTTATGGGGGGGGGGGGGGGGGGGGGGTAAGTGACAAAAAAAAAAAAATTGAAGATAACTAGGGCAGGGGTAAAGTGAGAAATTAAGATATCGCAATATTTTACGGCATAGTTTTTTTTTTTTAGTTTCACATGGTTCATAAAATTATTAAGAAAGAAAATATATTCAAGTACTTTTCCAGAAAAATTCAAGGAATAGAAATTGCTGAAATCGTAAAATCGGAATAGATAAAGCGTTATAGCCGAACCTCAATTCTTTTAGTTGAAACTAAAACCTGTATAAAATCCGAAACCCCAGCACAGTAAAAAAAAATGTCTAATAAAAGCTTAACACAGATTTTTTTCATTCAAGCTTTTCTTGCCATCACAAGGTCACAACTCACGGACCCTTGATTAGAACCAATCGAACAAATATTCTGGTTGATCCAACTTAACCTGAACCGGAGCTACAAAAGTAATAAGACACTCTTCCGATAATGCAGAACTGGCAATCATTATGAGGCGTGTGACGTCAACGGTGGATTTCGTGAAAATTACTAGGCTGCAAAATAAGGGAATCGGAACTTAATTAATCTTCAAATTTTAATTAAATTTTTCATCTTTATTACATAAATTCATTATTTAAGCTTGTTTTTCATTGAAATTTAAGTTTAGTTTTCATTGATATGGACCGAGAAAGGTGGAGTTAAATCCTCGTCGCACTTGAGCTACACGAAAGCTATTGGCGATGTACTTAAAGCAATCAATTGAATTTTTGTCTTTGATTATAAGGATTATTAAGAAATGTTGAGAAAAAATGCCTTTGTTATCTATAATCAATAGAAGTTAAGGATATTCCATAAATCACCACGTGCTTCATTTAGTGCGGTGTCGGCAAGGCAGCGAAAACGAAAGAGGATTAAAAAGTAGTAACTCAAATACTCAACGGTTGCTATGGTGATTATTGTCTTCGGATTAGAGTAGTAATAGTGAGATATTGACGATTAAGCTTATGTTTGGCGCGAAATGGCACCTTTGGAAATTTTCACTGATTTTTCAAAAAAATCACGACTTTTCCCTGATATCATGGTTCTGCCGCCACCCTGTATCGTCACAAAGTAGACGTAGAAAGACGTAGACGTCACAAAGTCTCGAGATCTTGTCCGAACTCCGTGAAAAGTGCGGCGCTGATCCTAAAGTAACTACATAGATAGAAACTTAAATTTTTTTAAACATTTGAACAATTTTTTAGTCAAAAATAAAACCCGGAATTCCGGGTGAAGAATATTAAAAAAAAAACGGAATTCCGGGGTACCCCCGGAAAAGTTTCACCCCTGAATAATTTAATATTCATACCTCTGGTTCCAGGTGACAATATTCATCTATACGTTCCACTGATATTGATTTATCTTCCAACTCAGAATTCATTCTAACGAACCATTTCAGGTCATCAGTAATCTAAAAGGAAACAAATGAAATAACATAACTAAACGAAATTTTTTTTAAAATTTCATAGGCAGTGCTAACCAGAAAAAGAAAAATGGTTCTTTTTGTTATGGAATGTGCCTCCTTGTCCTTTTTAATAGGCAAGAAACAAGTAAATGATAGAAATTTTTTCAAAGCAAGGGGGGTAAATGATAGTGATAACCTTTGAAAAATTTATTTTTGACCAATAGATTGAAGGTCATATGACCAATTCAATCATATATATTGACTATATCCCCTAACATACCTCAACTCACTAGTTGATAAAGATATTTGGCGCAAAAAAAGTAGGCTTAAAAAAAGCATTTTTCTGAAGTTTGAAAAATCCCAATCCATTTGCCTTATCAATTACAAAAAAAAAAATACATTAGTACTGTGTAACTCTTTATCAAATGGTTGCATAACTAAACATATTAAATTCAAAACAGAAATAAGGACTTACTCTGATAGCATATGAAAAAATTAGTCCTACGATGGAGGGACTCAAAGTATGTCGATTGAAGATTGCCAGTAATGTAGCAACTAGGACTATAACACTTCCAAGAAAATCCAAATTAAATGTGAGCCACCTATAACATTAATAAATAAACAGAAGATTAAATTTTTTTAGAAAATATTTCTTTTTCATTCAGTACAAGATAATACATAAAACACTAAAGCTCTATGAGCTCTTACAGATTCATGATTTATAGTTCCATTTTTTTTTACTTTGCCACTCTAAAGTGACAACTTTTCAATTTGTACATATAGTACCACACAAATTATCAAATTTAGAAAAAAACTTTAAAAAATGAAGTTAAATTTCAAAGAACTTTTGCACCATCCGTAAAACGTGGGATCAGTAAGATAATAAAAGGATCTGCAAACTGGTTCCCAAATTATCTGTTAAAAAATAAATTTCATTTCCTTGCACGGGCACAAATCAAATCAATCCAAGTATGTGTACCATATAATCTGCTATATTGTTTATTATCCTATAGCAGATTATATGGTACTTGGATCGATTTGATTCAAAAGTTAGAGGCAATTCAATTCTTTTTTAGGAGCTGACATAGAACTTAAAAAAATTGTGTGCAATTTAAGTTAAAACACACTGCTACAACTCTACCTATTACAATTATAACTGTTGTGAGTGCACACAAAGCAGTTGTCCAATTTCTCCTCGAAACTCTCGATGAACTCGTCCTGTATCCCATAGGCAGTGATGGAAGAGACCCCCTGGATGGACTCCATGAAGAGGCTGTAGATGGGAGACCGAGAAGTGGACTCCAGTCGCTTGATTTGGCGAAACGTGGTCAAATGGTATTTCTAGAAGAAAAAATTTAATGAAGCTTCAAAAATATAGAAAGAAATCTGGTCATCAAAATCTTCATGCAGAGCAGAATACTTTTAGGTTAAAATGCTAACAAAGGTGGTATCAAAGTAATGATTCCCATTTTAGCCCACCAACTATATCTCTCATACTAATAATTTTGGGGGCCATAACTTCTAATCAAGATTTACTTGAAAAGGCGAAATTATCATTGGTTAACCAAGAAATTACCAAGGTCTTCTTTTCTTCTCGAAAGCTATACTGCAACAGCAAAGTTTGATTTTTTTGTTGTATTCAGTTAGCCCACAAAAAAAAAAAAACCCAGCAGCTCAAAACATGTATTAAAGATATTATCAAATCTAAGAGCATCATAATAATCACTCAATTTTCTTTTTTAGTTCAGCATTATTTCAAGAAACCAAAAGTAACCTGAATATCGCATTTTGCTGCCTGAACTAGTCTTCTAGCCAGGAGTAGTACCTACAAGGGATCAACGACATAGACTGAGTCGTTGAAATTTTAAGGGGAGGGCCAAAAAATTAATAAGTAAATGGTCTATTTTGATTGCAAAAAAAACGCCCAAATTTCAAACTATGCATCCAACATGCATGGTTAACCAAGAAATTACCAAGGTCTTCTTTCCTTCTCGAAAGCTATACTGCAACAGCAAAGTTTGATTTTTTTGTTGTATTTAGTTAGCCCACAAAAAAAAAAGACCAGCAGCTCAAAACATGTATTAAAGATATTATCAAATCTAAGAGCATCATAATAATCACTCAATTTTCTTTTATAGTTCAGCATTATTTCAATAAACCAAAAGTAACCTGAATATCGCATTTTGCTGCCTGAACTAGTCTTCTAGCCAGGAGTACCTACAAGGGATCAACGACATAGACTGAGTCGTTGAAATTTTAAGGGGAGGGCCAAAAAATTAATAAGTAAATGGTCTATTTTGATTGCAAAAAAAACGCCCAAATTTCAAACTCTATGCATCCTCACCACCACTAAGGGCCAACCCCCCTCCTCATCCAGGTGCAATCAGTATAGGACCAACATTTAATTTGAAAGAACTTTTTAAAATATGAAAAGTTGGTGATTGGCATGATGGGTGGAGATTTCCCACCTGTCTGTCTGGGGAGAGGGGGGGGGGGGGAGTGCATCCTTAGCAGTAGGTTTAGTTTGAATTATTGTCGCACTAGAGCTACACGAGGGCTAATGGCACCGGGCGTCGCAATTTTGAACCACAGTCACATAACGAGCCGACACCTGAGTAGACACCCAATGCAGCCGTTAAGGGCAACATCATACCGAGCATCAGGACTAAGGAGGATATTTAACGTGCACCTCTCTACACAGGGTATTATACAGACATTTTTAACTGCACAGGCCGTTTATAGGTCGGCAGTTACTTTGGCAAAGCCCAGACCCGAATATGGGACCTTCCGTATGCAACACCTTCACCGACTGGGCTCCCCAGCCCCCTCATTAGCATTAGGAGGGGGATCTGCACTTCTGCTACCAGCCAGAGAGCAAATGTTACAAAGTTGCTTGTGTAAAGAAGACAGTTTTGGTGAAACTAATACTACCCTAGAGCTAAACGAGGGTTAAACAAGAAATATACACTACCTGTATTAAAAAGTAAAATATTCCAATGGGAAGAAGAAAAGTCAAAAATACCGGTGTGTTGATTCCAATTATTACAAAAGAACTAAGGGTTGAAAATAAACAAGTTAGCCACCCTTCCATTCTGTAAAATAACAAAATATCCAGCGTGTCCATATCTGTAGTGAACCTACAAAATAAAATTATGTATTGTATGCAAGTACAAAAAAATAGTCAAATTAGGTTGTCATAATCTTAGTTATATATTGCAAATTGTTTATACAGACTTAAAAGTGTGATGTTATTTATTGCTTAAGGACATTGTTATAAAGCCATTTGCTCGCTAATTATTTTCTCAATAATAACTTTCAAGATTAAAAAATTTGTTTTCAGAAGGTAATATCCCCCCCCCCCCCCCCAACTAGTTTTCACTTGTTAATTCTAGTTCTAGCTGATTTTGGGTTTTAACAGTAACATAAATAAGTAAATACAATCACTCATTTTTCATGCGTTATATATCCGCAAACAAGTAAGGAAAGGAAGTAGCGACGGGAACTTCCGCTGAAACTTGATCTGTTTCGAACTTTCTCCAAGACACTTTTTAGTCAAAACCACGAATATTAAATAAAAAAAAAGACCAAATGCTTGGCTTTAACCCTTTCAGTCCCAATGACAATTTGGCATCATCATTTTAGAATTTTTTTTTCTGATCGTCTATAGCCATTTATGATATCAAAAAGCACATCATTTGATTCTTCAAACTTGTTTCTGTTAGAAAATATTTTTTATTAATACCAATAGATGTCAGCCCTATTATTTTTTAAAATTATGATCAGAAACATGATGATGCCAAATGGCATGACTGGGACTGAAAAGGGTAATGATACTATAAAAAAAAATCTAATTGTAATATATTAGTATTATCCTACTTTCGTATTTATTATAAAACTAGCAAATAAATACAAATACAAATAAAAAAAAGTTGTAATCGATCCAAGCATATGTACCATTTAATCCATTCTAGAATAATAAAGCTATGTTATTGTTTCCGCTCATTATAAAGTATAAAATCATGTTACTTATACTACCTTAAAAATCCAAAATAAAAAAAATACGCTATAAAATGCACGCACAAAAGTAATCGTAATTTCCCGCATAAACATAAAACCTTTTAGCTCATTTGGCGCGTTTTTTGTAAGAATTTGGCGAGAAAAGAGATATAGCTACAAACACTCTTATTATACAGCTCTAGCACAATGGCATTCGAACAACAAACCAGCTTATAAATTAAAATATAATCATTTGGCACGTTTAGGTAAGAATTTGGCGAGTTTGGCAACATATTTGGCAAAAAAATGTAAACAAAACCCTAATATGTAGCTCTAGTACGTTAGGCTTTGAACATCCATCATAGTTATAATTCACGGAAATAGCTTAAATATGCACATTTGCAATCAACAGAACCATCAATGGTGAAATCCATCATCTAAACCCACAGTAAAATCCTAGAATGTAGACTGGACGGAATTACGTCACTTGAAACATGTCAATTATTTTTCAAATAATGAATTTAGTTTCTGAAGGTAATGGCAACAGAAAAAAATTTTCGTTAAAAGTATTTAATTTTTTCAGCAGATGGCATCAGGAAAGTAAAAAAATGATCGGATTTGAGCGAAAGTGGGGTATTTTTTTCAGAATATTCGAATTTTCTCTAAAAATAGAACATTTTGAGCTCTGAAGGTTCAAAATCTGTAACTTAAGTATAAACTACACATTTGCGCCAAGTTACGAGTCAAACAAATATCTAGTTTATGAGTCTATAAGAGACACACACACAAAACTTTATTTTTATTATTATAGATTATACAAAATTAAGATGAATTTTTGATAGGACAAAATAATTTTTAGTTTTTATATGGGTAGAAACACAAAAAAAATCACACCATATACAATTAGATACCTAATTAAAAATGGACTTACCTATTGATTATGCGACCAGTAGGGGTTTTGTCGAAAAAAGACATAGGAGATTTCAAAACACTGTCGAGCATATTGTTATGATACAGTTTTGATGCTTTTGTAGCCGCATACACAAGTATAAAGCCACCCACAACAACAGAGAACACTAAAAAAATAATAAAATTCAACCGTAAATATTATTTAAGAAAAAGCTGATATGACAGTGTAAAACTCTTAGACAAATTTAAGTCATTTTTAGAAGCAACCTTTCTAATGTCACAACAATGTTTATAGGAGTTGGTAAAATATAATTTATTGGTTCAATTTTTAAAACATGTTAGATTTTATATTCATATATCTTAACTTTTAAAATGTGATCTTTTATCATTGCAAATGAAGCACAGGTGAAATTTTATTTCAAGGTTTTAATGGGCAAAAATTAAGCTTTCTAGAATTAAGTATCACATAATTCATTTGAAGGGTGCAAATAAAAAAGGTTTATCATATGAATAAATTTTTTCAGAAACCCCATAAGTTCAAATTTTATCAAAATTGAATTTTTGATGTCAATCAATCATTTTATGTAAACACACATTCTGTGAAGAAATCATGTTAATCCAGTTTACACAGCCATGGGAAGCAACCGAAAAAAGCGTTTTTAGGAGACGCAGATAGTTGTTGAGTTTTTTTCAGAAACGTCATAAGTCCAATATTTCCGATTCATTTTTTGCTTTTTTTTTCCTAAAATTCTTTTGAGATGGATAAACATAATTTTAGCCTCACAATAGGAATACCTATTATTTTTCTTGTACTTAAAACACAATATTTTTGTTTTTTTTGCAGAAACTTCACAAGTCCAGCAACTTTAAAAATTTTAATTAAAAAAATAATTCTTTTTTTAACGCTCAATTTGTAATGATGCATCCCGCTCAAAAGATTGTAGCTAAATTTTTTGTTCAGTACTTTCGATGTAAGGTTACTGTTAAGCCAGTTTTTTTTTTTTACAATTTCACGAAAACTATAGTTCGTAGACTTATGGTGGTTTCTGAAAAAATTTATTCATTTTAGGGGTTGTTGAGTTCCCCTTATTCTCTTCACTCCATAGATCTGCCCATTTAGAACTTAGTAGAATTCCCTTCAGGGTTGGTAGAAACATGTTTAAAAAAAAAAAACGAAAAAAAATGTTTTTTGTTTTAAACATGTTTTTTTAAAAAAAAACAATTAAATTTTGGTTACAGAACAAGTTGTACGAGTTTAAAAAAAACATGGCTCTTTTTGCGTTTTGGTCTTCTATATTTACTACCATCCCCAATAATTTTAGACATATGCCTCGCATCTTTCTTTGTCGAAGAATCATAGAATACAAGAAATCCTTCGATTATCTGGCGATTCGGTGTCTTTCTTTGATTAAATCAGATGAGCTAATAGAATTTATAAACTAATAATGTAATAGTTTTTGCTTGGTATTTAAATTAACTAAAATTATGTACCACATTAATTTTAGTTAGCAGAAATCGATAATTAGCAGAAATCGATAATTAGCATAAATCGTTTTTTAAAAATTGTTTTAAACATAACAACCCTGATTACCTTACAACTTTTTGCAATTTTTCTTAATACTATAACTCTTTGATAATAAACTAGAATGTTCAAGCTTTCCAAAAATACAGATAATGAAGCAACTGATTTATTAATTGTGTAAAAAAATATACGCAGAAAGAGGGTCAAGCCGATTTCGAAAGTGCATAAAACTTTTCAACCGTTAATTTATAAGACATTTTGCTATAAAACAAATGTTAGAATGGACTAAGTATTAATTACAAAAAAAATGACAGAATTTGCTTATAGCACAAAAAATAAATTATTCTTTTACTGCTCCAAATCTTACTAAATTGATGTGCCCCTCAGCAAACGTAAAACTAATTTTTTTTATAAATTACTTCCATAAGATACTTTTAAATATATAACTGTTTTAAAAATATGTTTATATAAAGAATATATGTGCAGTATTTTTCAGGAGTAAGGAAGTTAAACTATTTATTTTACAGAAAACGGAAGGAATTTTGGTAAATGCATTGGAAGAACAAATTTTACCTTGAGCTAATCCAAACCCTCCATACACTGAAAGCCTCCACAGAGATTTCGAGGTTGTGGTGTTTCGAGCAGCATCAGAGCTCCATTCACTCAGCCATACATTTGCACCACCCTTTAAGACACAGTAGTGAGCAGAGAAAAAATAATGTTTTATAAATAATTAAAAAAATAATATATGTAGAAAAAAATAAGTTGACAGAGCAAACTTAGAAATTGAAAATCTTTTATTCCATAAGAACAGGGACTTTTGCCGTGTTTTCTCTTAGGGAGTAAGTGGCTAAGTGATTTACGGATGCCGATTATTATTACTTGTTCCGTTTGATTGACCAATAGGTGTGAGGATGGGTGATAGGAAAGCTTATAAGGTCATTTTCAAAATATTTGCTGACTATACATTTTCTATGGGAACGACTGAGTGACGCCACTGAGATGTTGTTGGGATGGTAAAGATATTAAAAAGTAATATGTATTAAAGATATATGAGAAAGGCAATTTAAATTATAAAGTTTTAATTAGGGTTAAAAATATAAGTTTTTGAGGTGTTTAAATCATATGCCATTTATTTGTAAGATTGAATTATTTTTAAGGTCATAAAAATTTGGTTAAAAAAAGGAGTTTTAAAGGAGAACAAGTGCTTAAACTCTTTTTTTAGAAACTTATTAAAAGTTCACATTAGGGATGCACCGAATAACAAATTTGGCCGAATAACGAATATTTGGCCTACTTAAACCAATTTTTATTTTTTGTCGGATCTAAGTAAGTTGAATTTATTATTCATCAATTTCAATTAAACATAAACATATAAGTACACAATCACACAATAATTTTAATACAATATAGCTATTAAATTTTTAATTGAAGCAACACAGAATAAAGTAGTATACTCGTTTGTTATTAAAACAAGCCTTTTAGAAAGTGTAAATTGGTAAAATCACAACACGAAAACAAAAGTATGAAAACAAAAACAGAAGTAGGTGGATCCGGTGTAGAATGAAAATCAGAAAGAAATAAAACCATGGCTTACAATATTATACAATTAAAATTATTTTTTTATCTTTTAGTGAAAAAAATTACAATTGTGATATATATAGTAATTATTGTTTTTTTTTAAAGCCCACTCATTGTAACTGTTAACTTAAAGAGACATGTTTATTTAATATAACTTAGTAAAGCTTGATTTAACATTATAAATAACTAAAACTTAAGAATTTGAGTCTATTATAAAAGAAAACAAGTCCTGTTTGGGAATTTTTCAACATTTGATGGTGGCTGGTAAAACGAATATTTGTTTAAAAATAAGAGAATGGAGTTGTGTACAAAAAATATCCTAGTTCTTTATTGCTAATAATAATTTCCAAAAAAACTAAAAAATAATACCTGATTGAAAAAAATTCTATATTTTTTTTAAAGATACAAAATAAATATATAGATAAATTATATTCAGGTCTATATACTTAAGGGGAAAAGACTAAATGAAATTTTGTAAAGACAAACATTTCAATTTGTTTTTTTGTTAGGCCACAAGAGGCAACTTTACTACAGGAAATAAATTGCTTCCTAACTTCCCCAAAAGAAATAAAGCAAATTTACATTTAAATTCTTCGAATTAAATAAAATGTAAATACTAGGTGTTAAATATCTTTTTAAAAGAATTAATGTATTTTCAACTTTTTTTGATAGAGGTAAAACTTTTGCGGTTGCATTACTACTTGTTATATGGTAAAATGACTTAGTGCTTTTAGAGATTTTGCTAGCACATCTTACTAAAAAAAATCTGTTTTGTTGACCCTTATGACAAATAAGAAACTGAAAACCAGGGATTGGAGTAACACGTTACCAGTAACAGTTACTTTTTTAGGTAACTGTTTGTTTTTAAAAATTTTTTACTTTCCGAAGGCTGTCCAATTTTGAAACTCAACTCTTTTAACGCTTTCCACTCTCAAAGGGGGAGGGAACATTTCACATTCCCAGAATATGAGCTTTTCTTGGGAGGGAAAAAGCAAAATATAATCATCCACTTTGACAGCTAAAGGCGTGACAGCCCTTGTCCGCCAGCATTGTTACAGCGAGAATGTTTCTCCTTTTATGTTTACCATTCCAAGTATTATATTGTAAGCAACATAATGACAGGCATCTACCGATCAAGTCTGAAATTCCTAAAAGTAACTAACTAGTTACTTTTCAAATTAAATAACTGTTTTACTAAAGTCTGAAAATAACTGTCTTTTCATATAATAACTGTTTTATAAAATTTTATAATTTTTAATAAAGTAACTATAACTGTAAAAGAGTTACTTTTTAAAAGTAACTTTCCGATTCCCGCTTAAAACATTTGAAATACAAAAAGAAACCACATTTCAGATAATTACCCCTGATGAACTATACCAAAAGATTTTAAGCTAGAGCTTAATTTTAACATAACAAAAAATACTATGGTTTATAATATGAATAAACTTACCTCAAGTGCAATATATATCATGTACCAAAATGCGCCAAGAATAAATAAAGCGACACCCATTTGTTTAACATATTTAAAATAAACAAATCTGTGGACCTGCAATTAAGAAAAGTGGTTTAAGTTATGAAGTAAATACAATAAAAAGTAAATTTTTATGTTAATAAACATATTGATATCTTTTTTGAACAGCTATGACATAATGGCTGGTCTCGATTTCTTGATTTGCCTTATGTCCCCTCATACAACTCAGTAGGTATAGCAATCGTAAGTTAAATTTACAAGCTTGTCGATAAATAAACTTGTTTGACTTGTTGACTTCTTGAAAATTGAATAATTTTAAATTTGTAGTCCAGGGATATGAGCAATATTTAACAAGGGTATAACATTTATAGCGTTAACCTTTTTAACATCTATTCTTATCGAATTTGAAGAAAAAACTAATGAGCAATGTTACTTGCAGTAACATTGGAAAACTTATTGGTGACTTGAAGACTGCCAAAACCACATATAAAAAAAAATCTAGGAACTCTGGTTCAAATACATGTTTGCCTCAACGTAAATTAATAAGGTTACTGAATTCTAAAAAGATACTGGAGCTACAAAAGTAACAAGACACTCTTCCGATCCCAGAGCTAGAGAACTATCAATCATTCTGATGCAATGTGACGTCATCGGTAGATTTCGTGAAAATTACTAGGCAGCAAAATAAGTAAATCAGGAATCATTATTGGACTCCTCTTCCAATGGGAGATTGCACTGGCTGGCTGAGATTTAAAGAAAACTTAGTGTAATCTAATCGTAATTATCTTCACATTTTAATTAAAAATTTTATCTTCATTATAAGAATCTGTTGTTTGAACTTATTGTTTATTGAAATTTAAGTTTAGTTCTTTATAGCTATACCATATATTTTTTCAAACATACAAAATGAGATTACTGCCAGATTAACACTAAGAGTGTTAATGAGGTGCCATGATGAGTCACCACACTCAAGTAATAAACAGGGATTGGAGTAACGTGTTACTTGTAACAGTTATTTTTTTTAGGTAACGCTGTTAGATTTTTCAAAAAGTAACTAACTTAGTTACGTTTAGCAGTAACAAAATTTTTTGTTACTTTTGATTACTTTTTATTTTCGACAGAGTTCGGTGTTCAGCTTGAATTTAACTATTTAAATTTAACTTTTCACAACATAGAATTTTGATTCTTAACTTTTCCGGTTATCCCTAGTTCTTTAAACTTGGCTCTCTTTGAAAAACAGTAAGATGGCTCAATTTCATTTTTTCCTATAACTTGAAATTTCTAAAAGTAACCGATTAGTTACTTTTCGTTCTAAGTAACTAGTTTAATTTTCATATTAAATAACTAACTGTTAATTTTATAATTAAGTAACTGTAACCGAGTTACTTTCAAAAGTTAAGTAAATTTCCAATCAATGGTTATAAGTCATACTGTTAGTCCAAAAAGTTTTTAAAAAAAGGTTTGCATCAATTAAAATTTAATTGACATACTCCACCAATTTCCATTCCTTCATCCTCTGTTAAGCGGTGTGTTTCATCATTTGCTTCATCTGTATATTGTTCATTTATTAAAAGTTGGCAATCCCCTTCATTTCCTATTAGATCTCCTCCTCCAATCAAAAGTTCATCTTCATCCTCGTCATTGGTATTTGCAGAAATCGCAGGTAGATGAATACTATTTTCAGAAAAAAATTTAGTTTTTTTTTTAAATAAGTAAAAATCACTAACTTAAAAAAAAGTTTCTTTTGATCTATTTTCTTACGGTATCAAACTGTAACAGGATATTAAATGGAATTTAATGTGCTAGTGAATTCATTATCTTTGTTAAAATAAAAAAAGGACTTCTGTTTTGTGTTAAAAGTAAGGGAGTGGACCCTACTTTTCTGGAAGGTACAGAATTGTAAACAAATTGAACAAAATACCCAAAAAAAAAAAACGAGTACCCGAAAAAGGACAAACAGTGGCGAGTACTCGAAAATTGCTGTGTCGTGTATCTTTGAATCAAAGGGGAAAATCACATGTGTGTAGAAATCAACTTAAATAGACAATTCTCTGGGCACATTGGCAGTGGCACTCGGAAATGGCAGGAATATATTTTTTTCCTAACATAAATCTCGGAAAATCGATAAAAAAAGAGCCCTCCCACGTCCATCTCGTAAATGATGATATTCCAAAAAAAAAAAAAAAGACAGAACACATGTTTCATATAAACAGAACCTTGTCACTTTTAAACGCATTGGAATATAAAATTATCTCCCAACTAAAAATATTATATTACCTTTTTTCAACTTCATCTTCGTCTTTCATTTTGGAATGCTCTTTCATGAACTTGGTAAAAGATCCATTGTGACTTATTAACTCGTTATAAGTACCAACTTCATCAATTTTTCCTTCTTTCATGCTCACAATCAGATCGACATCTTTCAGAATGGAGACGTCATGAGTCACGAGTATTCTTGTCTAAATCAAAAATTAAATATTTTACACACAGAAAATCAAATAGTATTCTTATTTCAATATATTTAGAAAGAAACTAGCATTGCTTATTTCTTTCTCTTTTTTTACAAACAAGGTTTTGTACATTTAATAAACATAAGGTGGCCAGACGTCCCATTTTTGGCAGGACAGTTCTGCGTGTTACGTCCTGTAAAAACATCACACTTTTCTATTACAGTGACTGCAAAGTTTCAAAAACGGGAGAAATATATAAATAAAATATTGATTTTACAACAGTTATGTGATTACCTAGTTAAAATGACCTTAAATTATTATTAGTCCTTGAATTTTTTTATTTGATTAATCAAAATAAAGTACCTAATAATTAATTGCTCATCATTAGTAGTCTTGTCTTTTTAATACATTGTTTAAAAATTTTGGGAAGAGAGAGGATATGATATGAAAAATTGTCAGAGGTGTGTGTGGGAGGGCTTCGGGAGGCAATATCGTGATTTTTGGTTTTAAAAATCTGGTCACATTAACTAAAACCCTGCTATTTGTCAACATATTAAGAAAGTGACATCTTTTTAAAGTAAAAATACCAGAACAAATTCATATACAGGGTGGCCAAAAGGTAGGTTTACAGTTAAAGCTGCTCCAAAATGTACCATTAGTAAAGAACTTTGGGTTATTAAGAACAGGTTATTTGATATCGTCGTGTTTAGTTTTGTTGTGGCTAATTAGCTTACTCAGATATCAATTTCAAAGGTACAATTTGTGGCTTGTTAAGTTTAGTTTAGTTAAGCCTTACTACAGCATGATCAATTGTGCATAGAGAGATAGCAATAATGTGGGCTATAATGAACTTAAGCTTGTAATAGTTATGCTAGGTTAGCATTACTGTTAGTTTATTTCTTTGATGCTAGAGGGATAAGCAAATAATGTCGCCAGAGGACGTAACATCGAATCCTACCATCTACCACTTATCCTATAAAAGGATTTATGCTGGTGGCAAACTTGTGCTTTTGTTTATAAGTGTAAACCATGGCAGGAAATCTGAACAAGGAGCACCGACGGTGGATCCAATCCGCAAGACCTACTGGAAGTATGAAAATGAGGAGACAGCGCAAAAATAAACCTGTAATAAAAGTATAAATAACTGTTGCTGTATAAATAACTGCATACCTAACAAACTGTAAACCTACTTTTGGGCCACTCTTTATAACACCTTATATATAAGTAGTACCCTTACCTTATCTTTGAGTATGCCTTCATTACCAATGACATTTTTAAAGAGAGATTTCTTTACATGCACATCTACTGCACTTAGAGGATCATCCAAGAGATAGATATTGTTGTCTTGATAAACAGCTTGAGCAAGATTGACTCGCAGCTTCTGGCCTCCGCTCAGGTTAACACCCTTAACAATGAGAAAAAAAATTTATGAGACAAAAGAAAAATTGAAGAGTGTAGTTGCAAAACTTGCATTCTCTCCAAAGTTTATTAATCTAAGATATATAGTTCAGCCCCTTCATTGTGATTTCTTCTTATTACATTTATTTATCATTAAATATTTAAATGGCTTCAAGAAGTTTTATGCACTATCTTTTTTTAAACAAAAATTGAAGCTATTACATGAAACTTGCATGCATAGCTTTTATTTTACTTTCACAAAACTGTTACTAACAGGTAACTATCTTAGTTAATCAACACAAAGAAAGCAAAAAATTATTGGGATATATATATTGGATATGAAGGGTCTAGTTATAAAACTCACTTTCTCCAAAGTATAACTGAGATATAGGTTCCAGCCTGTTCATTGGAGTCTTTGCTTAATTTAATTTATGATTTTCAAAAGTCGCCAAAGATGGGACCTCAGATTTTAGTTATAGTTTGGGGAATGCGAGTTTTACCACTAGACCCTTCATATTATATTAAAATAGCCATTAGCACTTAAAATGTAATTTTACAGAAGATAACAACAATGCAACAAACTTATCAATTTCACATAGTCAATTTATCATTAATCCTAATTGTCCATACAAATTTAGCATTAAGGAAAACGAAAAAAACAACAACAAATAAACATTATTTCATAACTAATACAAAGTAAAATAGTATATATACCTTTTCTCCAATTTCAGTTTTATCGCCAGCAGGTAAAATGTCTAAATCTGGTCTTAAGCAGCAGAGATCAAGAACTTTATTGTACTTTCTTCTATTATCAGGTTTAATTAATAAAATATTTTCTTTTAGAGTTCTATTAAGTACCCAAGGATGCTGAGGAACATAGGCAATATCTCCCTGTAAATAATAATAAAAGTAATGAACAATTTAAAATATCAAATCGTAGTTTGGTCTAGCCAACACAATTTAGATTTCCACACAGAAAAAAAATAATGATAGAAATATCTTTTTAAAAATTGTATTGTACATTCAATAACTTATAAAAAAAACCATTCACTAATTAAACTAATTGAAAAGTGAAATTGATAAAAAAAAAAACTAAGCTGCCTGTCTTGGTTCCCACTAAAAATAATATCTAAAAATACATACTATAAATAACCTTCTGTTGTTCTGCAATTCAGTATTTAGGTACTTACAATATTCTATGCAGGTTTTACTGAATTTTTGTAAGTTATTGAAACTTCTGGGTTGCCAGTCAAATTTAAGAAAAAAATAGTTGCTTTAGTTCGCTGGAATTTTCGAAATAGTAGCAAAAACAGTCGCCTGATTATCAAAATAGTAGCAAAAATAGTGGCATCTAATTTAAATACTGTTAGTGTACAAGCGAAGAAAAACAACATAATGATTATTAGCGCAAATGGTTTATTTGATGACATTGTACATGTTTCGGTAAGTATCGAGGCTTACCTTCTTCAGCATTGTACACAAACAAACTGACAGTGAACGGGATGGCTAGAAGCTGTGTAATATGATATCCCGAAAAGGGAGTGGGGTGTAGAGGGAGAGGGGGCCCTCTACCCCCTCCTTTTCGGGTTCCCTTTCTAGCGCGAAACTCCGTCGATTCTACTAATCCTGCAACTCTGTTGATCCTTCTATCCCAAAATTCCGTCGATCCTAATACACCAAAACTCTGTCAATCTTAATCCCTCTAATCTCTGGCAATCCCTATTACTTCGAAACTCCAGCAATCCTATTATCCCAAATATAGGTTTATATTTTTGTTATTCAAAACTTCGGCGATCCTAATATCGCGAAATTAAAGCACTCCTAATAATGCCTCGAAACTGCCGATTTGATGAAATTTTGGAATTGTAAAATGCGGGATTCGGCGATTTTTCGAAGGAAAAAAAACAAAATAAATAATATTTATGATTTTAATATTTTGAAAAAGTCGCCTATTCTTGAAAATAGTTGACAAAATGCTGAAACTAGTTGATTTTGTCTAAAAAAGTCACATAATTGCTGAGGTGTAGGGAAATAGTAGCAAATAGTCGAGTTTTAGTAACCACAGGCAACCCTGAAACATAGATACTAGCAATTTTTGCAATTAGTTTGAATATTAAATATATATTTCACATAACTTCAAATGATTCCAATTCAACATTTTCACTACCTCTATATCTATGAGACCTTTCCTTCTGTACATTTCTCCGAGTACTGCAGATAGTAAAGATGACTTCCCCGCACCAACTGGGCCAATCACAGCTATTAATTTTCCTTTTGATACACTTAAGTTGATGTCTTTTAGAAAGCACTCACCGTCAGGTGACCAAGAGAAGGAAGCGTCACAAATTGTCAAGCAATCCCCTGGAAGAGAGAATTAAGTTAATGTCGCACAGAGGGCTATTTGCCACAGCCATTGTACTTTAGAACCACAGTCAAGTGACGAGCCGAAACCTGAGTAAGCGCCCAACGCAACTTTTAAGGGCGATATTGTACAGCATCAGAACTTTGGAGCATGTTTAAAATTCACTCCCTCTACAGGGCATTATTCGTTGGACTATTTAGCTGCACAGACTGCTTATAGGTCTGCAGTTATTTTGACAATGCACGGACCTGAACCTGGGATCTTTCGAATGTAAGGCATGTACTTTGCAGACTGAGCTCCCTACCCATTGATATAAAAAGGCTAGTTGCATGCGTTTCCCGGTGACAGCTCAAACAAGCAAGTTTACAAAATTTAATTTTATATTTATAGACAAAATAAGGTTACAAAGATAGGGAGGAAAAAGCTTAAGTTATATGTGTGAAATGAAAAAGTGTCATATTTTGCTGGTCACCTTTAAATTTCAATAAACAACAAAAGATATTACCTTTTCCCGGTTTATTCCCAACTACTTCAGGAATTTTATTTTCAGCATGCAGAAACTTGCGGATTCTACCCAAAGAGATGTTACACTAAAAAAAATAATAATAATTTGAAAAGAAACCCAAAGTGAAGGGTCCAGTTGCAAAACTCACATTCTCCAAAGTATAACTAATATGTAGGACTGGCCTATTCATTGGCGACATTTTCGAATTGAATTAACAATTGATAAAAGTAGCCAATGAGTGTAGTGGACCCTATATCTTAGTTATACTTTGGAGAATGAGAGTTTGTTACACCTACTCAAGTGATCAAATACAGGGTTTCTTCCAAAATGAAATGTCACAAATTCATGACTTCATGACTGAAATTAACAATTTTCATGACTCCAGGAATCGGACCAAAAATAAGAAAAAATTCAATTTGAGCCATTATAAAACTTGATGTACAATGCATTATATTCTAAAATATACTTTTTTATTAAATAAACAATTATTTCTTTGCATATGGAAACCAAGTGTAGGAAAATAACAATATAAACTAAAAACAAAAAATTAGCAAACATAACTACTCAACTGCTACATAAACCTTCGTGATTGCTACACAAATCAATCTTTGTGTAGCAGTTGAGTAATTTAGTTTAGCAGTATAGCTTAATAATACATGGATAATTTTTTAATGAATTACGACACGACAAATTTATATAATTATATAATACTACTAAATGTACTTCTAATTTCTTTATATACACTTTATGATAATTACATTTACTTTTATTTATGGTGTTGGGGTTCGTTTTTATCAGATTTGTCTATGAACATGTTTAGCTGTTAGTTTGGTGTATTACCAACAAGTTTTGATCGTTGGCAGTTCCATTAAGGCTAAACATTTAGATGCAGGGATTTTCAAAAAATTCTTGACTGCCTCTTTGGAATTGAAATCCCTACTTTTGGCCTTTCAATGCATATCCTTATTAACATGGGGCCACGGGGTCGTAATTTAGAACCACAGTCAAGTGACGAGCCGACAACTGAGTAGGCACCCAACGCAACAGTTAAGGGCGACATCGTACACAGCGTTGGGACTTTTGGAGCATATTTAACGTGCGCTCCCTCTACACGGGGTATTATTTGTCAGACATTTTTTAGGCTGCACGGGCCGTTTATAGGTCGGCAGTTATTTTGGCGATGCCCACAGACCTGGGACCTTTCGCATGCAAGGCATACACCTAACCGACTGGGCTCCCCAGCCCCCAAACAAATCAGGAAGTATTATTGGACTCCTCTTCTAATGGGAGAGGCTGGTTGAGATTTGAAGACATCTTAATGTAATCTAATCTTAATTCATCTTCACATTGAAATTAAAATTTTTATTTTCATTATTAGAATCTGTTATTTGAACTTATTGTTTAGTGAAATTTAGTTAAGCTTCACCGAATTACGGTGCGAAGAAAAAGTAAACAATCGTTTAAAAAATGCATGTAGTTCGCCTATCACTACTTGGCATCTCAAATATTTTTTATTGTGGAGTTCACGTTGGAAAAAGGTAGGGAACCCAAAGGTGGCAGGGTTGTCAATCACATGGTTTTTGGCGAGCATAGGTGATTGCTGGGTTAGTTTGGTTGGAAATAATGTGTCACACTAAAACTACACAAGGACTATTGGTGAAAGGAGGATTATAGTTTCTTGCTGATAGCCGTTATCAATTGTAGATGCATTTCCTTTTTATTTCGACTTGAGTGTTAATAGATTTGCATCTGTAGTATATGTATTTAACACCTTCAGTATCACCTCGGGGAACGCTATAAGTTAAAATATAGCTGTGCAATAATGGTGAACTGATGCAAGTTCGAACTGCCCTCCAGTTGAGAAACTGTTTCTAAACCTTAAAGAAATATGCGCCTGCAAAAGCAATGCATGGTCAAATATAGTAACTCTGGCTGAAACCAAAATCTTCCCGACCCCTTTTCGTTTTATTGTTTGGACTCGTCTAAAACACATGTCATGGAGGCCAAGAAGTGGTGGGAAGACTATAAATTTGTATCGCAAATTGCGATGCGATACCATTTAAATCGAACCCTGCTTACGGCTCAATGTAAATACAAACTTAACTGATCTGCAGCGTTTATGGTGACATATTACCTGTATTAATTCCGAAATAGAATCGGGCAACTGGTAAAGGGCAGATTTCAATTGTTCCATAAGTGTCAAAGACACAAAAGCTTGAGTTGGGCTTAAAACATGAGAACGGTCTATTAATAAGTATGTTCCAAAGGTAACAAGTGATATCTGAAAGTAAAAGTAATTTTTTAAATAAAAGTAAAATTATTGAGTTCAGTACGACAAAATTATCAACATTGACATTAATTTAAGATCATAGCTCCGAATCAGTTCATTTATTCACAGTTATCATGACTAGTTTTTCAAAATAGTTAATAAATATTTTTATTCATGGTTTTTAAAGATTTCACCGAAATTTCTCATCTTGAATTTTTTACACTGTTAAAGATGTTTCAGCTAAGTAATATTTATTTTATGGAACTAGAGTATTTACCAGAAGCAAAACAATTTAGTTTGATAATGAATTTTGAATAACTTTCAAGATTATTGCCAATCAAATTTCTTAAAAAGTTAGCAACTTCTGAACCTTTTTTTTTGTGTATATTTTAAAGGATTTTTTTTTTATTGTATTTACCATTTATTTTATTTCCTGCAGTTTAACAGGCTTTAAATGAATAACAAAACTTAAGACATTATAGGTTACATCAAAGTCTAAAGAGGGAATTGCACCCAATGCGGCACATTCCAAAATTTTTGGAAATTAAATTACCAAACAAAAATTAGAATTAAAAAAATATTCCAACTTGTAAACTTTCAATTACATAATGTTTTAATTGAGTTGGCTAACCATTAAAAAAGCAAGCCAGGAATCTTAAATATAAACCAATAAAAAGTAAAATTTCTGATTTTTATTTTAGTGCAAATGAATTTGTTCATTACAGATACACTTAACAATGCATTAAATATAGCTATAACAGGAGTATAGACTAAAATATTTCATTATTTGAAACATTAAATTACTTCAAAGAAAATTAAGAATTTTTACAGTCAGAGAGTTAGGTATGTTAAAGGGTGATAGAAGAAAAACTCACCAAAAATGGAGTACAAAAATAAATAAAAGTCGTAACAACATAGCAAAATAATGAACGTTGAATCCATTTGATTTCTTTTCTTCTGGCTTCAGTGACTTTCCTTTGAAATGGAATTTCCCATGCATATAATTTCAAAATCTGAAATGAAATTTTATTGAAAATCCTACAAATACAAATTTTTAGGAGATGTTTAGTAAATGAATACATTTGTTTACCTTAATCCCATTAAGAACTTCATTCATGTGTTTCAAACGAACATCTTTCATTTCCATTTGTTTATCCTAGAATAAGATGGCAATGCATTAGTACTGTGACTTATGTGATACAAACCTGCTATAGTTCTATTATACACACAGATGAGGCTCAGTATGTATAATTATATTACACTAGCAAAACAACTCATTCCATTAGACTATAATAAAAGATGTAAATAAACATTTTTCTGTTTTTTATCACTTATAAATAATATTTCATCATTTTATTTGCAATATAAATAAGCTTTTGGTTTTAAAAAAAATATTGCAGAAATAATTGAATATTTCGAAGAAATTCATAAAGAGGCATTTTTGGATTTTGGACATTTGCCGAACATAATGACTGGGAATTTTCCCCAACTTATAAATACATAGGCCTTTGGTCATCAGTATCCTGAAATCACACTTAGCCCCTTTAACCCGTTATTTGGTGTGTATAACCAAGTGATTACATATGTGGCGTAAAAAAAAAAAGTAGGTTTTTAACAAACAGAATCTGTCACTCAGCCCGCTTCTACACAGCATTTGTATTTAACATGAAAAAAGTCACCAAACACAATATTAGTTCTATTATAAACAACTACACGCTAAATTTGGCTAGTTTCATTTATTTTATTTCGATATTGATTTCTTCAATAATTATTCAAAAATTATTACCGTTTGCAAAAATCAATTTATATTTCAAAGAAAAAATATGTAATATTCCTCTCTTTTAAATAGAACCAAATCATTTCAAAATAACATACAAACAAAGAATCTCTTGGAGAAATATAATTGATGTCATTTCAAACTGATTGATGTTGCAAAAATAAATTTCTTTTAATTTATTATTTAAAAGGATTAAAGTTTCTCCAGTGATTGTTGTGAATGGCAATGGCGATTTAATTCTAATAAAAATGGCTTCTTGTGTTTTTTAAATGAGCATTAAAGTTTGCAGTTTTTTAAATAATTAAAGTACTTTGAATTCAAATTTTTTTCTGAGATTTTCAATGTCTTCTAATTTTGATGCGATGAATTTTTTGACACATCACACTTGCCTGTAGCATTTTTAGTTTGGCTTATGAAAGTAGGTGACAGACGGACGGACTGAATACCTTCCACTTTTTACATTATAAACGTATACTAATGTGGAAGCTAAAATTCAATCAACAAGTTTTTTTTTAAATTATTAACTTATTTGGGTAGTTGGTTTTGGTTTGGAAAATAGACTCCATTTTACTTTTTCTCATAATTTGCGATTTTCCTCGTGTACAAGAACTTTCGATTTGAAGTTGCACCTCCTGCATTTTCTAGCCTTTGATTTTATTGGCTACCAACAAAACATTTGACATCACTTCACTCTGTATTCAACATAGATATCATAGTAAAAAGTATTAGATTGGCAGATCACGTGATCTCCAATGCTAATGACGGGACGCGCATGGAGGACCAGGATAAGAGGGCATAGGGGTCAGTGTTACCACCACTTTAAAGAGAAAAATACTGCTGCGTCATCGAAAAAAAATATAATTCTAAAATTACAAAAAAAATACCATAAAAATACTAGCTTTATTTTGGAATCATTTTAGTGACTTCTTTTTTGTATTTTTATGTTATTTTTTGTAATTTTAGAATTAAACTGTATTTTTTCATAGTATTTTTCTCCTTAAAGTGGTAGCAACACAAGCCCCTTTGCCCTTAAATTCTGGTCCTCCATGCGCGTTACGTTGTTAGCATTGGAGGTCACGTGATCTGCCAATCTAATACTTTAACTATGATATCTATGGTTTTCAACTACCTGTATCTGTAGTTGTTTTATAGACTTTCTATAAAGGGCATCTGTCTTGAGTGTGAGCCTCTAAATAATATGGTTCTGTGAAATTCTTTTTCACTAAACACACGATCTACAGGGTTTCTGCCAAAATGAAATGTCTCAAATTCATGACTTTTCATGACTGAAATTAACAATTTTCATGACTCCAGCAATCGGACCAAAAATAAGAATTTTTTTTTAATTCGAGCCATTTATTATGAAATTTGATGTGCAATGCATTATCTTCTAAAATATACTTTTATATTTAAGTAAACAATTATTTCTTTGCATATCTAAACCAAGTATAGAAAAATAAGAATCCGAATCTTAACCTTAATGGAACATTGGCAGTTCCATTAAGGCTAAATATTTAGTCACCAGGTTTTTAAAAATTAAATTCTTGATCACCTCTTTGTAATAGAAATCCCCAACTTTTGGTCTTTCAATGCATATCCCTATTAACATGGTTCATACATTTGCTGGGGAAAATATTCAAGCATTTTTTCAAAAAAAATTAAGGGTTCGAAATTTACCAACAACATAACATCTAAATATATAAAGCGTATATAAGCTGACACACCATTATTTTTAAAAACTAAAAATTGTCTAAAATCAGAAACCCCAGTATACGCCAAAGTAGAAAAAAGGGTCAAACATAAACAAAAAGTATTTTTTAATTCAAGGTGTTCATGTGATCACGACTCACGGATCGGAAGAAAATATTCTGGTTGGTCCGACATGGCCTGAACCGGAGCTACAAAAATAAACTGAGACTCTTTTGAACACGCAGAGACAAAGAACTGTCAATCATTCTGATGCAATGTGACGTCATCGATAGATTTCGTGAAAATTACTAAGCAGTTAAATAAGTAAATCAGGAAGTATTATTTCTTCAAATGGGAGATTGCACTGGCTGGTTGAGATTTGAAGACATTTTAGTGTAATCCAAGCTTAATTCATCTTCACATTTTAATTAAAAACTTTATCTTCATTATTAGAATCTGTTATTTGAACTTATTGGTTATTGAAATTTAATTTTAGGTACACCGAATCACGATGCGAAGAAAAAGTAAACAATCGTTTAAAAAATGTGTAGCATTTCTAGCGAATGGGTTGAATATGTTTTTTGTTGTTGCTTTTTCATTGAATTTGCGTAGAAAATTGCAATGCGACACCGCTTAAATCGAACCCTGCTTACAGCTCAATGTACCTAAATACAAACTTAACCGATCTGTGGCGTTTATGACGACATATTACGTAATTTTACATGAGAAGATACGTTTCATAATTCATACAAATATACCACATAATATACGACTTTAGGTCGTTTTTGTCTCAAATTAATGACTTTTCAGGAGAAAATTTACCTAATGGTGTAAAACAAAGTATTGTTGAATACTGATTTAACAGAGGTGGCCCTAGTTAGGCAATACCCCATTTTAATACCATTTTTAGAAAAATATAATTGTAAGTTTATCGATATAAATACAAAAAGACCAACTCTAACACTTGACATCCTCTAAAACCATATCTGTATATATAGTAATAATATATACACTGTGCCTGTAACAGTACTTTTAGCATCTGAAAAGTTTACTGTTATATTGCAGGGATTTAATTATAAAACATAAAATACCCCCTCCCCCCCTTATTTTTGATAATGGATTTATCAAAAATGCTAAATTTAGAACTTACAGTATAATTCTCAGCAGCTCTTGATATGTAGTAGGTAACTGGGATCAAAAGCAGCATTACTCCAATTCCAGCCAGTGTAGATATCCCCAGATACTTCCACAATATAGAGATAATTATAACTATTTTAATGGGAGCAGTGAACAGGTCAACAGATTGAATGGTAAACCACTGAATTCTCTTAACATCTACGGTCAGCAAATTCATAATTGATCCACTGGGATAGTCTCTTCTTGCAGCAGTAGATAAGCACATATTCTGTAAATTACGGAAAATATTAAAATTTATTAAAGAAAAAAGCCAGCTCTAAATGGATGCTGGTACAGAGGACAGAACTTTGTTTAAAGGGCATATCACAAGGACGCTCATTCATTCAACCCAACTCGGTCTTCAACTTTTATCTCGATTTTGACTTCATAAAGTTTGACATAGGTCTGAATGAACAGTTGCTCGCATAATCTATTTTCAGGCAGTCATATATATATATAGAGAGAGCTGCACCTTCATGTTTGGTGTTTGGTTCATTAATGTTGTCTGAATGTGTGCATGTGCAAAGTTAGCCATTTGAAAAGAAGCAGCATAAGAGTAGTCATTTTATAATAATACAGTGTCACTTTCCCGTGACAAAAGCAGGAATCTATGCATCCGATTGGTTCAAATACTAGGTTTTATCAACCAGTTCTTGTGGGGGTTGACAATGTGTTGAAGATAATTTCTTCATCGTCAACCAGGGTTGGCATGGTTTAAACCAAATGGTTAAAAAAAAAGTGGGGTTTTTTTTCCAGAATTTTTTAGCAGAAGCACATTAGAATATGCAAAACACAGGTTCCCTAATAACTCTTTGGTAGTCTTGTTATGAAATATTGTGCCAAGAGCTTGTAGCAACTTTCAGAAATATCTTTTTGAGAGCGATTATGTAAAAGAGGTGTCTGCAATAGAATGATGGAGAGGCCAAGCAGTAGATATAAAAAAGTTTAACAGTAACGTTTTTAGTGAAGTTGAACTCATTCTGACTGCTAAAGCAACAACAGCTAACGTTGAGCGCAATATTTCCTCTTCTGGTCTAGTGCAGTCTAAATTGCATAATAAGCCTGGGATCGAAAAAGCTGCAAAGCTGGGGTTTTTTTTTGTTTAAAATGTTGAATTGTAGTGATCCATGATCATAATAAATTGTATCTAAAAAGTTTGGAATTATTACTTTAGTTAATTAAATTAAGGTTATAATACTGTGAATGGTTTAATTGACATCCATTACAAATTTTAACGGCCGTTATGTATGACTATGAAATAATTGGTGTATATTTTGCCCAAAAATTAGTTTTATATTAATAAAATATCAATTTTTTTTTAAATATGGGGATCTTATTAGTAAGGTAAACCTTAAAATAAAGTTTGAAATTAATATAAACATCATTAGAGTCCTGCAAATACACAAACTAGTTAAATACCAGAAAAGTTTTTTTAAAAAACCTGGTTTAAACAAAAAAAAAAAGGGTTTTGGGGTTTTTTGAAAAAAAAACCCTGTTTTTTTCCAACCCTGTCCTCAACTTCCATAGCAGATTGCATCCAATTTTTGAGTTTTGCATTGAAGATATTTTTGGGTTGAGGGTTGGGTTGGATAATTTTTGTTTCTGTGATATGCCCTTAAAATCCATGGGCTAAAGTAATTAATTTAAAGTAAAGTAAAACATTAAAGTAAAACTTGCATAAAGTGTAGGAATTGTTATATCTCTCTACAAAAGTTACCATACCAGTACTTCCAAGCATATTGAGTACTTACTTTTCTAAACAGACAACCCATCAATGCAGACTGGAACTGGATAGCAGAGACCGATTCCAAATATATCAGACAATTGAAGATGTTATTCGACAAAATAGACAAGAAGAAAGTAAGAGCTACAAAGAAATAGCCTTTCCAAATATATTGGTCATCGGTAACAAAATTAATGATGCGACTAAAAATAAAAAACAACAACCATAAGTACACAATTTTTAGAGGTTCAAAGTATGTATTTCCAAAATTAAATAATAAGAGTTTCAAACTATTATAAAATATTCTCATACTGAACATAGTAAAGAAAAGGTACTACATAGTATCAATAAGCATAATTTCGGAAGAATAAAATAGTTCCAAGTTCTTTAAAAAATCCAATAAGTTCAGTATGATAAATTACTAAGATGTTTTGGATTTTTTGATATAAAGCATTCTGAATTGCATAAATGAAAATTACATAACTTTTTTTACACAGTTCTTTTAATTAATTAAGGTTTAATAATGAAAATACTGATAAATACCAGTTACACTAAATCAAATTTGAAAAACTGTTTTAAACTACCCATCCGTTGTGCATAAAACAAGTAGGGTTGCAACAGAATCTAAAACAAGACTGGCTTTAGCTGGCAATTTTTAAAACTAAGGTTTCAGATTAAGAGGTTGTTTCTTTTCGGAAAGAAATTACATGCTAAATTTGTCTTGTTCCATTTATTTTCTTTCAAAAATTTAATAATCATTTCTTATCATTTGCTAAACCAATTTAATGTTTCAAATAATAAATATGTAAATATTCTTTGCTCTCAAATAGAAGCAAAACATTTCATATCAATATACACAACAAATATAAACAATACATAACCTTCAAAACCTAACTACACCGAATGATTTTTCAATTAAATTTTTTTTTAAAAGCAACAAAAAAGACATCATCAAAAGGAATAAATAGTATTAAAACATCATTATTCATAAATACATGCTTAAATTTAATTCAAAAATTGTATCTGCTTTAAAATTTAAAAATATAATGAATTGTGCTTTTTCTAAAGAATTAAACAAAAATCAAAGTATCTCCATTGTGAAATACATTCTGATGTCATTTCAAACAGATTTATGTTGTTAAATATAAATTTCCTTTTTTTCTTGTGCGATTGTCGTGAGTGACAATGATAATTTAATTTTAACAAAAGAAGTACTTTGAATTTTTTTCCCCCGAGATTTTCATTGTCTTCTAATTTTGAAACGCTGAAATTTTTGACATATCACTTTTCTGTAGAATTTGTAGTTTGGACTACAAAAGTGGGTAACAGGAATGGATGATTATAATATCTTCCACTTTTTACGTCATAAACGTAGTGTGAAGGCTAAAAGTATAGCAAAGTTAAATTTAAATACAAAAGCTTAGATCAATTTTTAGAACAATAAAGCATCAAATTGTTTTTAAGATATGTTTTTTTTAAAGAAAAATGTCTTACTCTAGGAGAAAGGGTGGAACTATTATAGCAGCTACATAGAAAAACTGCAATACAAAGGTTGCAATGACATAAGGCCACAGAGCTCTCACTAAGGTGCATCCAAGACTTGGATATTTTGGCTGGATAGGAAGCCTGAAATGTTACAAAGATATCAATCATAATGTAAGTATAGCTTGATGCATCATGCCTATGACCCTCTGTGAGGTTTAGTTTTTACAGAAGCCATTTCTAATCTTGTATTATGTCTGCTCATGTTACAATTTTCATTTGAATATTGTTTTATTTTACCTTGTAGGACACCTCCTCTAGCTAAGAAGCGACCCCTGACCTTTCAATGTCCCCTATAGCTGAGAGACGGTGACCTGCTCAGTGGAATTGCAGAGGAGTGTGACATTTAGTAACTCACTACCTACTACACCGTTTCGTCATGTATAGGGGGTGGCAATGCAATATTGACTCGATACCCTCCTATATCATCATCACCTTTTTCCGATTCAAAAGTCGAGTAAATGGACCATTGACATGTTTTTGTCATTCTAGGTGTATAGGGTAACGGGCTACATAGCCTACACTCTTCCCTTATTGGGCGCACCTTTTGTTATGTGTTATGTATGGCTTGATGATTGAAAATGTACTGATACAGGATGCAGAATACAGGGGTCAAAGTGACAAATTAAGAATATATAGGATTTTTAAAAAATATATATATAGGACAATATAAAATATCAAATAACCGCATACAGTTAATCGGGGTGGCCACAGGGAAAACATTTTTAAATTCCCTGTATGTCGAAATTTTATGGCATAGTTTCTTTTTAAGTTTCACATGGTTCATACACTTATTAGGAAAAAAAATTCAAGCACTTTCCCAGAACAATTCAATAGAAATCGCTAAAATCATTAAATCGGGCTAGATAAAACGCTATAAGTCGAACTTCAATTATTTTTGTTAAAAAAAAACCTGTATATTTAAAATCCGAAACCCCAGCATAGCAACAAAAAATGTCTAAAAAAGCTTCAAATACAGATAGTTTTCTTATCATTCAAGCTTTTCTTGCCGTCACGATACATGGACCCTTGATTAGAAGTAATATTCTGGTTGATCCAACTTGATCTGAACGTCCAAGTTGTTCTTATTATCACAAAGTTACAGACTTTTGAACAGAAGATAATATTCTGGTTGGTCCGACTTGGCCTGAACCAGAGCTACAAAAGTAACGAGACAGTTGTCCGATCAGCCAGAGAACAGTAAATCATTCTGGTGCGATGCGACATCATCGGTATATTTGGTGAAAATTACTAGGCAGTAAAATAAGTGTTGGATTGCACTGACAGAAGGGTTGGCCGATATTTAAAGAGATCTTAGTGTAATCGAATCTTAATTAATCTTCAAATTTGAATTTTAACTTTTATCTTTATTATAAAAATTTGGCATTTAAACTTGTTTTTTATTGAAATTTAGGTTTAGTTTTCATTGATATGGACCAAGAATGGCGGAGTTGAATATCGTCGCTAGAGCTACACAAGAGCCATTGGCGACGGACGTCGTAATTAGAAGCAATCAATTGAATTTTTGTCTCTAATTGTTCCAGCTCTTTAAACAGCCAAAAATTCCTCCAATTTTCTGAAAAAATTTAGGTTTTAAAAGTAGTCGCAAAGGATTGTGGTCAGTGACCTTTGTCGATGTGCATTCCCTGTCGATACGCAGAAAGGAACAGAAATGCAGTAAGTGACATCACAAGAGATAAGGTCAGGGAACGGGACATTTTATTCCGATTGCGGCAAAAAATCCTAAATATAAAATGTTGCGACGAACCACGTGGTTATTACAAATTTGAAGGAAATATAGATCAAATCAATAGAGAAATATAGGACAACTGTAAAATATAAGACGGTTTTTCAGATTTAAAAAAAATATATAGGATTTATAGAATGTCTGCGACCCCTGAGAATGTTTGATCTGGCGATCCTAGATGGGGGGGGGGGGATTTTAGCCATCTACTATCATTTAGCGTACATTTCCTGACTCCAGAAAATTATGGCCTTTTCAAATGCCAAGATTACACCCAGCCAGGAAGTGATGCTTCAACAAAGCTAATAAGGAAATATCAATCAACAACAAAATGGGGGGATTTTAGCCATCCGAGAAAATTTGGTAAGAAAATATACAATTTAACCTGATTATAACAATAAATTGCAAAATTCCCTCACTCGACTTTTTTTTATGTAGCCAGTCCTTATTTCGTAAATATGGATCGAGCGGTGTGTATATTCAATGATTTTCCTCTTTTCATCCTGCATGCACAATATGTATTTTTTTGAGGCGGCTACACTGGCTCGGTCCGTTCTTTCTCTTTGGTTCGCTCGATGCTTAGCACTTTTGACTTTCTCGTTCTGATTTGGCAATACTATTTTTGCCTTGATACTGTTTCTTTGTAACCGCATGTGCGATCGTAGTAATCACCACTCTATTAAATTACATCTCATAATTCTATCATACGTTTTGTAACTGACAACAAATGTAATTAATACTAATTAATTGTAATGTAATTGTAGTGTAATTATTGTAATGTAATTAGTACTAATTGTACTTCTCCCCCAGTTAATGACATTCATAAACAATAAAGCATGCAACTTTAATGATTTCAATTGATTTTTCATTGATCATAACTTTATTACTGAATTAGGGAATTTTAGATATAAAATTTTAGGAAATTTTTCATATGGATTGACTTTAATGTTGGGAGTAAAAAAAATTTCTGCACCCTGAAAATACATGTACATTTCCTTACTCCAGAAAATTATGGCCTTTTCAAATGCCAAGATTACACCCAGCCAGGAAGTGATGCTTCAACAAAGCTAATAAAGAAATATCAATCAACAACAAAATGTGCAGCCACATCATACTCCAGAAACACAGATACTAAAGACTTTTTTCAAATGTAATGTCATAGGTGTCAACTTAAAAAAAAAAAAACTTTGGGAGGCCAGTTTCTATAGAGCTATTTTTTAAATTATAATGATTAAAAAGTGGCCCTATTTTCTAGTGGGGTATACACACCAATTTCCACGACAAAATTGTCTAAATTTGTGATGTTTTACGATTTTCCCCGACTTGCCATATGCGCTGAAGTGAAGCCCTGTTTATCATTTAGATATTACTTTTTTATAACTTTTAATGCTTTTGTTATTGGTTTAAAACCTGACAAGGTATAACTATAATTCATAAAATTGGCATAAGTAAAATATTTTAAGAAATAAATTTTCCAAAAAAAGTAGCTGACATTTACCAAAAATATTATAACTAAGCTTTTAACAGGTACCAAAACATATCAATAGAAATCTATATACATAAAAGGCAACTTCCTTTTTGTCTGTTTGTTTGTATAAGACATAAGTTCTAAAGAACCACGCAACAGATCATCAAGAAATTTGGCACAAAAATTCATCTCATCTCGGGAACAAACATAGGTAAGAATTTTTCGAATCAGACAATTCCTTCTATCGTTTTCGAACGTTTTTATGTTTTCCATTCAATGCATTGAAGACCTTAGAGGTTTATTGCTCCTTAAACAGCACGTTTTCACGGATTGTTTATTTAGTTTTATTTTACACATTTTTTTAAAACGATTTTTAAGTATATTTAGTTTAATTACAGCTAAACAATTAGAAATAAACATCTAAAACAAAAATTGTTTGCTAGCTTTTTAGCAGTTAGAAAAATATTTAATATTAAATATAAAAATTGTTTGCTTTAGTATCTTTATTACAGTTAAAAAAAAATACAAATAAATATAAAAAATGCAAATCGTTTGCTGGAGTAGCTTTATAACATCTAAACAATTAGATCATGTAATTCGCTTTCAACTAAGAATATTTTATTTTCTGCACGCAGACCATGCCTTTTATGTATTAAAGATATCTGCATTGATTTAGTACTGTATACATTTGCATTGAATTCTTAATTTTTCAGTATTTGTATTGAATTATGGTAGAAATTTGTACTGCTTATATTGTATTTATATCTACAAAGTGTCAAAAAAAAGTTACTTAATTTATTATAGAACTCCCTTGAATTGCGTTAAAATAAATGTTTGAGACCCTTTTAAGATTTAGCTGTTTTTTCATTTTTAATTCTTACTGATTATTTTTTACTTAAATATGTATTCTTTTTAATTTGAGCTTCTTATCAAAGGTATTTGTGAAATTAATATTAATCATTACTATATCAAAGTTGGATAATTAAATGGAAAATTACTGGGTATTCTTCATATCTTAAGTAACTAAAATGAAAGAAAAAAAATAGTAAAATTGACTGTTAAATTATTTTTCCACCTCTACACGTGCAACGGCGTGTATAACAGCTAGTATATCATATAGAAAAACTTAAACATAAATTTACAAAATATAATGCATTATTAGTTAATGGGTTAAGTATACAAATACCAAAGCTTACAGATAATACTTCCAATGTCGTGAGAATGCTGAATATACCCACGAAGCTTTCAGTTGCACAGTTAAGAAAGCCAGATCGCTCACAACTAATAATCTTTTCCGACCTATATGAATATACCTAGGAAAAGAATGATGACAAATTAAATTAATGAAGGTTAAATTTCAATTGTTATATTTAAAAAAAATAAAAAAATTCACTTACTTTATAAACCATACGAATGAATAGAGAGCAAGAAAAGATACTTCATCCAAAACTTTAGTATTTTCCTAAAAATAAATAAAGATTTTATAAAATACAAATTCTCATTGTGAGTATTTTTTTTCCTTAAGTATATTTCAGGCGACAAAATGCTATAATAATAAAAATGTGAAAATATTTCAGTTTAACAGGGAGTAACAAAAAATAAAACGCATGGCATTTTACAATTCAAAATATATAATTGAATAACAAGCATGCTAGACTATAAGATAACTACTATGAGAGCCTTTTTAAACTATTCTATTTCTTAAAAACAAGGTTTTGCACCCCACTGCTTAAAAATGTACAAAAAACTAATTTAATATTTTTAATATAGAAAAAAGCAAAATTAATACAGAAAGTATGGATGCTTCTTCAATGTTTCACAGCATTCATAGAACTTTTTTTTAAATGATGTTCTAGTTGTAGGTGCTTTGAAAATTTATACCGATTCACTTATATCCTCTCGTGTTGCCATTTAAATATGGTAGTATGGACTCTTTTGTACAGTTAAAAAAGTACCATAAAAATCCTAAGTAATACAATTTGCAGGGCTTAAAAAGTCTCAGAAATATTACCCGTCCCCGAGGACGGTTTGTCCAAGAATGTACCCGTCCTCCTTTGAAACTAACCCGTCAAACTCAAACTATATAAATAGCATCTAAATAAATAAGTATAGCAAACTAATAAATTATATATATATATATATAATTTTCCCTTATTTATTACAAACATTTATATAAATTGCACACTGTAATTACTACAATTATATTATACAGTAATAATACATTTTTTGTTCTTCCTCACGGAACTCCACCCATGGAAATTCTTTTGTCCAAGTCTCTAAAAATGGTCGCTTTCTCTTCTCTGTGTCGTAAATTTGAAAATGATTTTCATTTGTTTCGATATCCTCGGTAGGACCATTTTCTGAAGTGGTTTTTGCCTTTTTATTGGAATTGTTTCCGATTTAGGTACCAACATAATTGCTGATGCTTTGCTGCCATTTCATCTTTTTGCCGTAAATATGCTGAGAACGGTAATTCCAGCAGTGTCGGGCCACATTCGTTTTCGAATTTTAGTGGGGAAGGTAAACGAAACAAAAACTTTCGAGAAGTGACTCAGAGGAGTGAGCGAGGAACGGCGCGCCAGGATTTGAGGGATCCGATTGGAGACAGCAGGGAGACGTCAACAGTAACGTTACAGACTGGGTGGAGCGAGTGGCGCAGGCGCTAGACTTGTTAAGATAACAAAAACAAAATTTTAAAAATAAACAAACTTTAACTGGGAAATGGCCGTCCTCGTGGACGTCGGATTCGAGAAATTGGTTGTCCTCGGGGAATTTTTGACCGTCGAGGACGGGCGGTTTTTCCAGCCCTGACAATTTGTGATTCTTTTTTCTTAACACAAAGCTATAGTGTACAGCTCTGCCACTATCGTAAATACTACAAAATACATTAAAGAAGAACTTTTATCTTGCATTTAAAGGTTCAAAAAGACTTGTTTAAAGATAACTTTTCAATCATTAATTTTTTGGCCCCTCCATGCAGTCACCTTGTAATAGAAAATAAATATGCCTGTTATTTTTGAGACACACTTTATTACAAAAAAATGAAATATTACCTGAAGTAAACTAAATTTTTTTCTATCCACAAATACAGACAAAATTAGCTGCATAAATACTAATGGATGGTATACCATGTCTAAAATGAAATTGATTCCTGAAGCTGGTTTTGAATGCTGCAAAGGAAGTAAAAAATATGTGAGCATTTTCGTCAAAGTTTGTTGCCTCTAGAACTAGAAATGAAATCCTCAATAATTTTAGGACACCCATAGAGGGAGTTATGAAGCAAATTTAATTAAGAAAAGAAAGGAGAATGAAAAAAAAATGCTAACAACCATTGGCAAAAGTTGTAGCAATAAATGTACTTCTCACAGTACTGTATTAGAAAACATAGAAATTACATAATTTTACATTTAAATTAATAAAATTAACATAAATTAAAGCTTATTTCATAGGATAAAATACAATGTACTAGAATAAAGAAAAATTTCATAACTTACTAAAACAAAGTACTTCAGAATGTCAGATCTATAAATAAATATGCTACAAATAGAGAAAGTTATCCAAAAAGTGGATATGGTGGCGGAAGTTGTTTTACCACAAGATTTATGCTTCAAGATTGCAGAAATAACAAAGATCTGAAAAGATATTCAAGTGATTTAAAAGTAACTGTTGGTTCAAAGATGCAGCATTTATAAATATATAGATAGATCCAGAATAAAATTTTGAAAGACTAAAAAAGTAACATAATCTGAGTTTCATAAACTTTTATAACACAGTTTATTATAAATTCCTGATAAGGATTATTTTTAAAAATTAATTTAGAGAAACCCATTTTTTTTTTACTTCTAACGGTTTTGTCTTTTAGCTACCACACTACATTTGTAACATAAAAATTGAAAGGAATTATAATTGTTCTAACCTTCCATCTATCACCCATTTTCACAGAGGGAACCACTAATCACACAGATATTTGTGATACATTAAATTGAAGCAAATAATTCTAACCGTGCTACATCCCAAATTTCATTTTAAAAATTATAATTAAGAAGTATGTTTATTTAAAATTTAAAAAATATTTAATTCACTTTTAAATTTAAATTACATTAGAATGTAATTTAAAAATGACTTTAAATTACATTACGAAGTGTAATTTGCATTACAAAAGTGTAATTTAAGTATTTTCAGAATTACATCACCGTTGCCACTCAACTTTGCATTAGAAACTATCTATTTTAAATAAAAATTTGGAGGAACATTTATTTCTGTGATATAAATCAGTTTGGTAAGACATCGCTTCCACACAACATTTTTGTTCAACAGGGAAAAAAAGTGTCAAATACAGTATAAATTCTTTATTAAACATTTGCAGGCAACAATTTGGCTACTTTCATTTATTTTCTCTTTAAATTCAATAAATTTAATAATTATTAATTATTCTTTAATTTAGTAAATTCAATAATTATTTCTTGTTGATTGCTAAACTAATTTCTATTTCGAAGAATAAATAAGTAATAAATATTTCTCGCTCTCAAATAGATGCAAATATTTCATATCAACATGCACTTTCATAGCAAAGCCATTTAAAAAAAAAAAGAACAAAAAATCATCATCAAAAGGAATAGTATTAACTGGTCATTATTCATTAATACATGCCAGAATTTAAATGAAAAATTATGTCTGCTTGAAAGTAAAAAAATAGAATTAACCTCTTCCTAAACAAATTCTACGAACAATCAAAGAATTCGATTGTGAAATATATTGTCATTTCAAACTTATTTATGTCTCAAAAATAATTTTCCTTTGTAATTTTTTTATTTAAAGGAAATAAAGTTTCTCATGTGATTGTTGTGAGGGGCAATGGTGGTTTGATTCTAATAAAAACAGATTTATGATTTTAAATGAGCATTAAATTTTGCAGTTTATTTAATAATTGAAGAGTATCGAATTTGAATCCCCCCCCCCCCCCCCCTCTGAGATTTTCAATGTTTTCTGATTTCAAAGCACTGAATTTTTTGACGTAACACACATTTGTCCGTAGCATTTATAGTTTGGCCTATGAAAGTGGGTAACAGACGGACTGAACGATAATACATTCCACTTTTTATATTATTAACATAGTGTATAACATAACATATATAACATAAACAACAAACATAACATGTATAGCATAGCTAAAAAATCCATAATATTTCAGCTAAAAGTAGTATCTATAAAATTACAAAAGACTTACGAAAACAGCAATTCTTGTACATGATGATAAGAATAATGAAACTGGCACTTTATCTTCAATACTAAGTATATTACGTATAATTATGCCAAATTTTGCACAACTTACAAGAACCAGCGACACGGTGAAGAACTGAAAAATTTAACATAAATAACACACATAGAACAAAATTGAAGCTTTCATAAAAAAAAACTAGTTTTAAAGCCATTTAAAAAACTAAACAAATTAATGTGAAACTAGTTTTATAACCTGACATAACTTTCAATTACCACTCCATAAATCAATACATTTAAAGGTATTTATATACTCTATAAGGTAATTTAATAACTTTAAAACCTAAAAGGTTTTATGGCTATGTCCTGACTACGCTACAAAGGCAACAAATGACACAAAGGCAACAAAAATTGGCGACTTGGCAGAGTCAACGACCATGCTATTGCATTGCTTGGCGCGCTTGGCAGTCGCCAAATTTTGTTGCCTTTGTGGTGTTTGTTGTCGTAGTGAGGACATAGCCTATAGCAGCTTTCCTTCGTGCATGCATGTTTTTGTTTTGAAAACTTTATAATGATGTCCAAATGCTATGTCCTGACTACGCCACAAAGGCAACAAAACTTGTCGACTTGGCAGAGTCAGTCCCCATGCTATTGCATAGCTTGGCGCTCTTGGCGGTCGCCAAATTTTGTTGATTTTGTTGCCTTTGTGGCGTTTGATGTCATAGTGAGGACATAGCCAAAGGTTACTAGAAACTTGTGTACCAAATTTGAAATCCAATACCCTTTTAGTTCGAACTGTAGAATGGTTTCAGACAGATAGACTAATGAGTAATGTATAAAACCTATTTTTTTCGGAATCGGCACACTCCCAAATATGTACACAAAACACATTTCACATGTTTTTAGGTAATTGAAAGTAAAAATATCTACACGAACAATAATTAAATAACTTAAACTTTGATTACAAAAAAATTGTGTGTTATCACAAGAAAATTGAAATCAAGAGTTATAGAGTTATTATTAGAGTTCATTAAGAGCTTCCATTTTTGGTACACATTTATTAAACTTTCTGGATATAAAGAAAGACTAACCAACTTAGAAATGTTCAACCAAGTCCAAGGAAGGGCACTTTGAGGTGAGGATCTTGGCAAAAGGCATAAATTGCATAGTAGAGCAATGCAATATACAATACTTGGGAAAGTAATAAAGACGGTGTCTTCAAAGCATGGTGAAAATTCAGGAACTTGAGAGTACCATGTTTGATTTAAATCCTACAAAAAAAATATGAATTAGTCAAATTTAGAGGGTGCATGTATCGAATCCAATTAACTCTTGATTTTTCCAACCATAAACATTTTCATAGTACAGTCGAACCTTGTTAACGCGAACTCGCTTACCACAAAATTTCGCTTAACATAAACTTGAAGCATTTCCCCCAACTAAAAAGCTTTGAAGCTAATGCTAAACAAATCTCTTAACGCGAAATCGTTTTATTCATAATCCGCTTAACAAACAAAAAATTCAGAATGCCTTTTTTCCTCTTTGTAATACAAAGTTTCAAATAAAAAATGAAACAAAACAAAAAAAACGGCAACAAACATTCCATTCAAACAACAATTTAGACACGTATTTTGTCAAGGCTAAAATGGCGCCACACTGGGAACACGTGATTGTTGATATCTCTTGGTGCCGTACTTGGTGTATACTTATACTTTAAAAGTAATAAAGTTAAATGATAAATTTTTCGATGTCATTTTAGTTATTGAATATTCTGGAGGTTGGTAAATATTGTTGATGTAAGAAATGAAAAACTTGACGCTAAAAGTAAAATTTCACCTAAGCCACTTTTCTTCTGATTATCGGTAATGTCGAATTCATGTCGGGATGGGAGGAAAAGTTTATTAATTGAAAAGTGACTTATCGCGTTTTAGCAACAAGCTCTTCAGATATCCATCAGCTGATTTTGAGAAACTATTATTAGTTGTAATTACTCAAAAATTAAATTTAACAACGAATGAACTTAATTTAAACAAAAATTATTTTAGGTGCTCTATCAACCGGGACATGAACCATGGACGATGCAAACTAAGATACTTTTATCATATTTATATCTGGATTGGATATACAAAACCAGCTGAAAAATGGTGCTAAAGCTGTTGCAGTTGTAAATTCCCCAATCTCTTCCAAGTCTCCTGATTGCAGTACCAACATCACGGATGGGAAAAAATGGAACTCCTGACCACCTCCTGTTCAATAGATAAAATTTTGAAATGGTCTGGATGTTTTGAACTTTCAGAAGAGGGACCGAAATGTTTGTACTGTAGTACTTGTTTTCTTTATGATTTCTTCGATGGCATAATATTTGAGGATAATGACGCCATGCCTCGATCATTCAGAAATTTGAAAACGGACATCAAGCGTAGCAGCCGATCCCCCCCCCCCCCAAGAGCTAACGATGAAACCCCCCCCAGAAAATTATTAAATCCCCCCCCCCCCTAAAAGAACGGTGTGGGTTATTTAGCCTACTTTTCTTTTTTTTAATTCGAAAGAATTAAAAAAATTAAAAAGTAGGTATTGACATGCGGTTGATGTCCGTTGATTGTCCGTGCCCCCCTTCCAAAATCGGTTCTATCCATCAGATCTTAAAAATTATTTTTTGTTAGAAAGCTATGACCTCAGAGACCCGACTTCCATACTTTTTGTCCGCCTGTCTGTACGTCCGGATGGATATAAATCTATCTGTCGGCGAATTTCCCATTGAATTAGCGTTGAAATTCAATTTTGAGTCATTTAAATCGCTGTTGCCAAATCAAAAATGGCATGAGAAACTTTGCAGCAAGGCATATTTTTTGCATACAATTCTGCTTAATTTTAATTTACATTTCTTATTTTTTTTTTCATGCAGTTTGGAGTAGTTTCATGTTTTTTGTTATCAATAAGTATTTAATTATTTATCGAACTACAAATAAATCGAGCAGACGATAAATAATATTAAGTTAATTTGCGAAAGAATATTAAGGAAAATAGTTGATTTTGGCTTTTAGAAATTTACATTATAGCTGGATGCTGTGTTTGGCGATTTTTTTTCTGATGTGTATAAATCTTGTGTAGAAATGGTTGTTGATGATATTTACTGTGTTGGGGACCTAGTTGTTTCTTGATAAGAACTTCAGTAAGTATTTAAGTAACAGGAAAGTAATCTATTTTAGTTCTTTAGGAACTTCTTGTTATTTATATGGACTAATGGAGTAACCAAAGAAGCCTCTATACCACATCTTTACAGTGTACATAGGAAACCTTATAGTAAAATGATATTTTAAGTACCATCGAATGGGGTAACTTTGTCCCACGAAAAAAAAACCTATTACTGACTTTCTTCTTAAATATTTTTCTACAGATTAACTGATAGGTTAAAGCAGAGTTGCCCCTAATCGAAAAAGGGAAGCGCATTTTTGAATATCGTTTAAAAAACGGAATTACAAGCTATTTTTTATTTTCCTTTAAATAGATTTTCTTTGTAGCAAAAGCTATCTGAATCTAAATAATTGGTAAAAATTCTGCTCAAAATTTATTTAATTATATTGTTTTTCAAATCAATAGAAATAGCCGGACACGTGATCCAATAAAGCTTCCAATTCATTCTTTCAATTCTTAATGCATAAAATGTCTCTTGGCATAGCTTTTTATCTATAATACAACACATTTGACATTATCAAACTAATTTTTTTATGTTTAATGTTTATAGAGATAGTTTCACTTAAAAAATGTTACTATAATTTAAAAAATTATTTAAATATTAAACAAAATTCTTGCCGTAAACCTCGGAATTGAGCTACTTAACTATATTCAATCACCCACACATTTGACACAAGACCGTACAAAGACGACAAGTATTTTCCTACCGATTCTAAAGCAATCATTTAGTTATTTTGGCTTTGAGTCTAATCTGGTGGGAAAATTTCAGAAACATTATTCGAAGGTCATTAATTTATAGAAATGTTATACAAAGTTCGAAAGATTTACGAGCCAGCTGCAAAATATGGCGGGAATATCTCATTGATACCATTGGCAAACAACATCATCGATTCACCGAAATGTTTTATAAATTGCTTGAGAATTATGAGTCTACTAACTATAATTGTTTGAACTTTGTTATAGTGATCAGATTGTTTATAGGAAATAATTGTCAAAAATCTTCGTCTGGTAGACGTCATCGAACATAATTTATATCCTTTTTTTTCCTGGTGTTGCTCTGGATTATGGTTACCCATTCGTATTCTTTAGAGTAAAAAAAAATATACAAAAATTGAAAAATACTTTTGATTTTCTTGCCAATTTTTGTGTTTATTTTAAACTAAATAAAAATTCGCCAGAATACAAGTTCTGAGGGGGTGGGGGGAGTATGAACCCTAAACCCTCCTCCCCCGTACGGGGTGGGGGGCAGGTACTTAGTAAGAATAAGAGTAGGTTTAGTTTTTTTGTAGTCAAGATAGACAGTTTATTAATAATTTTAATAAAAAATTCAACCGTCGTTAAACCCCCCCTTGTAGGCACTCCTAAAGCGTAGTAATTTAGAACCACAGTCAAGTGACCTCATTGGTTCGTTAACTCAATGCACTCTTCACAAGTCATACCACAGAAATACTCTGTATATGGAATAATATGCAAGTATTTACTCAAAATAAACTTACCAATGTTGTAATTTTTGATATTTGTTATATTTCTATAAATAAAAATTCTGTATACTTTAAATGTGAAAGCGGAATTTACTATTAAAAAGCGGCAATTACTACTGGTGTGTAGAACACCCTATAGCGAGTGCTCGCGTTCGGCAACTATGTAACTATATAGCTTTCTGGCAACTATGTAACTATATAGCTTTCTGGCAACTATGTAACTATATAGCTTTCTGGCAACTATGTAACCTATAATCAAAAGAAGGGGACGTTAAACTAATATTGCACCCATCCAGAAGCCGATAGAGACCAGTTTTAGAGATACCGAAAGAAATCGCAAGCAAAGACAGAGTTCGAAAAATATTCGAGGGCCGCCAAGCTTGAAGAGTCGCCGAGATAGCGACTAAGGTTTACCGTTGCGGTTTAGTATATTTAGAGAATTTTGATAAACTTCTAATATCCTATAAAATAAAACAAAGCAAAAAAAAACCTAGAAACATATTGAAATTGACTTACAAAGAAAGCCTCTTCACAGTAATTTCCAAATATACTCATTTTTGTCTCTATTTAATTATAGATTAACTTTGTTTATAACACATTTTTCTGTCACAATTCGTATGCGAGAACGTTGCCGGTTGCACAGAGGAGGTTAGAATTGGAAGAATATTCTATTGGCTACGTCCTGACTACGCCACTTTTGCCACAAAGGCAACAAAAACCGGTCAACAACCACCGCCATTTGTACATGCATGCGTCAACGAAAACATTGACGCACGGTTACTGAACCTCAACTGTGACGCACGGTGTTTTAGCTTATTAACGCATGCCTCAAATGTCTACGAGAATACTCTGATACGGTGTGTCTTGCGCTATGGTAACTTGAGAGAGAAAAACCGAATTTATCATTTGGAACTTTTCAAATAACCAAATCGGAAGCCAAAAAAGCAATTAAAATTCCACTCTCGCCAAGTAACCCTGAAAAAAGTTTCAAGTAAGGTAAGGTAATCGTTTCCGGCTGCCTATTTCTAGCCTCCTTCAGGAGCTTTAACACAGCCAATAACGCCTCGTATTTTAGAACCCTAGTCAAGTGACGAGATCGACACCTGAGCGGGCACCCAACGGAACATCGAGCGACATCGTACGCTAACGCCGTCGGGACTTTGGACTCCACAGATTTAACGAGCACGTCTGTCCCTGTGTACTCGGGCCCATCCGTGATGAGGATTTTCTACTATTTCCAGCACATATCCGATTTATAGCAGTTGCAAGTAAAGAGATCCAACAACTTTGGCAACTTTTGCATTTAAAGCCATGTTAACTTGTTGTAGGGTTGCTATTGTGAATAAAAAAATAAAGAGAAAAAAATAGTGAAAAAGGTAATTGAAGTAGAAGTACATAAACTACTTTTCAATCAATTGAATTAAAATTAAATTTTCAAGACTGTAAATTTCTGCATTTAGTTTGGGATTTGTGCAAAGTATTTTTGCTTGTGTTTTATTAATCCTTTTTTTAAACTTAAGCGTGACTTAAATGTTATTTTGTCAACAGCGGAGTTTTAAAATAATATTTAAAATTAGGTGGACAAATTTAGATTTTGTTATTTTGAAACATTTATTGATGATATTTTTTTTAATATATAGAGATTAGGTTTCATTTTATTAGCATTAATATTTTTTATGACAATGTAGTAGGGGTACTTTAAGTACATTTTTAGAAATCAATTTAATACACAATAATGTAATATTATTGGTATAAATTATTAGTAAACTTATTTACTAGTAAAGATTATTTTTATTTATTTATTAAAATATCATTCATATAATATTTTGAATAATTATTGTCTTTTATTTTAAAAAAATGTAGCACTTTTTTGTATGACCTTTATTGATTCTGTGCTTGACTCAAAATGATTTTTTATTTAAAAAATTTAGCTGTAACACGTTCTTTTTATTATAAGGCTTTTCTTTTTCTATACATAGGAAAATTTTAATTTGTTACTTAACTCTTAATATAAAAATATTATGCACAATCACTCTGGCGTAGTGGTCAGCGCTTCTTGCTCTTATTACGTAAACCCGGGTTTGTATACGCCATACGGTCATTAATATACTCAGCTCTTCATTTTGGGCAAACTTTAATTAGTATGAAAAATATAAAAAAAATGAATAAAAAAACCTCAAAGTATTTCCAATTCAAATGTAATAAAAGTTAAAAATCTATGTTATTAAAACCAACAATTAAATTTGTTTACACTGAGTTTTAATATTACTAACCAAATTAAATTTTTTCATTTCTATGTTGAAATCGCTAAAGCAAGCGATGAAAGATTTTCATCCCATTCCACGTTTCTAGCACACCAGCAGCGGTTTAAATGGTCAGATAAAAGACATCCAGACGCATGCGTTTAAAAAAAACCTACGATTTGGCGAAAACACCGACCGGTATTGCACCGCTTGGCGGTTGCCAAGTTTTGTTGCCTTTGTGGCGTTTAGCGTCGTAGTCAGGACATAGCCATTGAAACTCGTCGTCTCGTTCACCGCTCGTTCTGTGCTTGCTAGTTGCTAGTAGGGATGGAAAACCGAAACCGGTTTTTCAAAACACCGGTTTTTTGTCTCGGTTTTGACTGAAAAACCGGTTTTTTAGGAAAAAAACCGACGGAAACCTGGAAACCGGTTTTTTCTTAAAAACCTCCAACGACTTTAAAAAAAAAAACGAAGTTAAACACGCAAATGTAAAAAAAAAAAAAAAAATGACAGCATTTTCGAAAGCAATATCTTTTATGAACGGTATAGTTATGCGGTGACGTCATGGCGAAATAGGTCGGCCGACACAGCAAAAATAAAAATACAAAAAATACGAGAGATTAAATAAACAAAGAAAGCCACCTGCCCCGGTGAATAAAAAACAAAAGTTGGAAGAAGATGTGACAACGTGTATTTTTTTAATCAGTTTTGAAAATAAAAAAAAACTTCGTAATCTTATGTTCGTGTTTTATAAAAAAAAAAGGGAAATTTAGTGATTCAACTTTCCTTTTTTAAGTAATAAATATTACTTTTTAAAATTTTTATTTATATTTGCCTGAATTCTTCCACGTGTAAAGCAACTTTTGTAAAAAGAACAGGTTAAAGAACTGTTCTTTTTTAAAGAACTGTTCTTTTTAAAAGAACATAGCACAAAGCAACCGTTCTTTAAAAAGAACAGAGCAGAAAGCAACCGGGCTTTAAAAAGAGCATAAGGCTATGTCCTCATTACGACATTAAACGCCACAAAGGCAACAAAAGCAACAAAATTTGGCGACCGCCAAGGGCGCCAAGCTATGCAATAGCATGGGGGCTGACTCTGCCAAGTCGCCAATTTTTGTTGCATTTGTTGCCTTTGTGGCATTTGTGGCGTAGTCAGGACATAGCCTAACAAAATCACGCCTTTCTGATCTATTATCCTGTGGTGTTATTCAGAAAAGAACCACGATTTCGATTTCGTTAAACTTATTATAATTTTTAATTAAAAAACTAATTGGAAATTACCAAAAAAACGCCTCGAGGTATAAGGGAGAGACACATTCCAGAAAAAGAATGGACTTCTAAGATGAATATTTCATGCTGTTATGGCTCCGGACACTTTAAAAGAGCTGACTTTTTTTAATATAGAGAGATTCTTGTTTTTTAGTGAAATAGTAACCCTTCTGGAAGGTAGTGGAATTTTTAATCGTCTTTTTGGCTTCCTATTTGCTAAATTCCGTTTTTCTCTCCGATAGGCGATACCTTAGCGCAAGACACACCGAACCACCGTATTCTCGTAGACATTTTGAGGCATGCGAAATAAGCTAAATAACAGCGCGCATAGTTGAGGCAAGTAAAAAGGCATGCAATATTTTAATTAACGCATGCGTTACAAAATGTGGCACATGTCGTCAACGTGACGTATGATACTCTTTTTAAACATAAATTGTCCAAATGTAGACGTGATGTCAACATCTGTGGACATATTTCTCACCAAACGTCATTATTTTTAACACAGCCAATATATGTAATACCTTGTTCATAACATATTTTGTCTGGGCAAAAAACGTCCCCAGAAAATTAATAAAAAACGAAACGTAAAACTCAATTAATAATAATAGTATTTTTTAAGCTTTAAATATCAATAAATTCAAAATATTGTTAATTTCTGGTCAATGGTCATGTTTTTGTTAATGAGCGGCATCAGTTCCAGTCCAGCAGTATTGTTTTCATCTTTGATGCTTCTAGAATTTCGTTAATTTTGGTCATAATTTGATCTCATTATTTCAATTTAATATTAAAAACTACTGGAATTGCTAAATAATTTTGGACAATGTATGATTACATAGCGATTCTAAATACTAAATATCCGCGGTTTTTACCGCGAATTATGAGTGAAACCGAAACAGCCATATGATATGAAATCGCGGAAATACAAGAATGAAAACTCGAAACTTAACGTTATCTGAAAGAACCCAATTAAATTACTGGATCAGATTTACTGTACGGTCCCCCTTGGCGCGAGTTTTTCGGATTTGGCGATAAATAATTTTTTCTGGCAACCTGTTTGACTTTAACTGAAGATTCAAATTCTATGACTTCGCACCGATGGCGTTTTCCGGCAACCCTATCGGATCGTTGGTTGAGTTTTCATAAGAAATATTCCCTACGATCTTTTCTTTGAATTGTGGTTTTTAAAAAAGTCGCCAAAAGACGGACTTTGGCGCGATTTTGGAAAGTTCGCCAAGGGGGACCGTACAGTAAATCTCTACCAAATTACTGATCATGTTAATGTGTCAGGCGTCAGCCCAGCCATCTCAAAGTATGTTGTCATTGTTACACATAGAAAAAGTTCAATCTAAACAAAGTAATTTTTTTATTGCACTTTATATTTACAGGAACAATTGTATAAGTAATTTCATTGGTAATTGCACTTATTTACAGATGAAGGGACATATTTTTCTCATTCACTTGTCTCATTCTTGGTTCTCTTGTTCTTCAAAGTGTGCTAACATTTTCCTTAAATCGCAGTCCAAGGGTTCCTCCTTGAAAAATTCGTGATCCAGGGCCGTTTTTGCATCTGCTCTTGTCTCTGTATCAATGGTTAACAATTTGTCTATCAAGTCAAGTCCATGTCTGTTAGTCACAGTGCTCTAAGGAAAAGAACGTCAGATGTTATAAATGACAAAATATTTATAAATGTTTTATTAAAAATGTTAAACATATTTTTATTGTTTAATGGATAGGTAAATATGATTGGGCTTTCAACATTAGTTTGCATTAAATATATTAAGTTATAGACAATGATTTATCTAATATACTGAATAATGTTTTATAATAATTTCTTTCGCTGAATTGAATGTGTTTTTGCAACACTAGTTTCTGTTTACAGAGTCATTCCATGTAAAATCAACACACTCATTAAACCTTATTATATAGTTATTTGTGAAATGAAAATTTTTATTCACAAATATTGAGCCGTTTTAAAAATATGGCACTTTAAAAGTTAAAAAAATTGGTCAAAAAACCACATCCGACCAATTTTCAAATTGACCTAGAAGCTTTCCTAATTAAGCTAGAGAGCTGGGATAAATGTCATCTGACAGAGATTTGTATGAACTTTTTAATGATATGTAACACACTTAGTATATAGAAGATTTTATTAAAATTAAAATTTAATGAAATTTTAAAATTTAAACTTTTTAAAAAAGTACATAATTTAAAATTTCGAAATTAATTACATGAATAGATAGGACTCTTTCACATTATCTGACAAAATATCATGTTGGGATGAGAATGGGTTCATTGATAAAAAAATTCAAAACTAAAGCTTGTTTTTCATAAATAATTGTTTTTATTAATAAACTTGATCAACTAATTTTAAAAATGACCTAGATGGTTTCCTAATTAATTTAGAAATGGTGTTAAGTGCCAGTTAACAGCAATTTATAAGACAATTTTAATAAAATATAACACACTCAGATTATAGAAGATTTTATTTAAATTAAAATTGAAATTTTTTTTAAAAAAATGCATACCTAAAATTTTAAAATTATTTTCATGAATAGTCGGTATTTTTTTAAACAATATATGGGTAAAATATCATTCTGGTATAAGAATTGGTTCATTGCTAAAAAAACAACAACTGAAGATTATTGTTAGTTAATAATTCAGTTGCGCCATCCGAAAAATAAAAAATCTTGTTTGGAAGTTTTTGAAACCTTTGTGTCAGAAAGACCATAAGTTTTTTTTGAAAAGTGTACAGAGCAACTGTATTATGCTGTAGGCAGTCTGAAACAACTACAAAGTTAACGTGTTCAACTTTAGTTTCTCTTTTGAAATAAACTACAAAGGGATGGATAGTGACCTGTTGGCTTGAAAAATGTCGTGAAATATATATTTATTAATTTTTTTAATTGAAATTCATAATTTGTAAATTTTTTTTATTTAAAATTTAATTAAAATAAAATTTTCCATATGCTAAATGTGCTATATACACCATTAAAAAGATCTGACAAATTGCTGCAAAATTACACTTACCACAGATTTCTAGCTTGATTAGGAAACTGTCTAGGTTATTTTTAATCGGATCAAAGTTATAAATGAAAACATTTACTTACGAAAACCATGCTTCAGTTTTGAATTTTTTTATCAATGAACCCATTCTCATCCCAACATGATATTTTGCCAGGTGATATAAAAGAGTTCTAACTATTCATGTAATTAATTTCGAAATTTTAAATTATGTACTTTTTTAAAAAAATTAAATTTTTAAATTTAATTAAATTTTAATTTAAATAAAATCTTCTATATACTAAGTGTGTTACATATCATTAAAAAGGTCATATGAATCTCTGTCGGATGACATTTATCCCAGCTCTCTAACTTAATTAGAAAAGCTTCTAGGTCAATTTGAAAATTGGTCGGATGTGGTTTTTTGACTAATGTTTTAAACTTTTAAAGTGCCATATTTTTTAAACCGCTCAATATTTGTGAATAAAAATTTTCATTTCACAAATGACTATATAAACACTACTGTTGTTCCAAATTTCAGCAAAATCTGAAACAGTGAGGTAGAATTTTTCCGAAAAGTGTGTTGAATTGACGCGGAATGACCCTACAGTAAAGTTATTGCCAATGAAGTACGGCACTTTCAAAATCAGTAATGTTTGACATCAGTTTCTTTGGCAGAATCAAATATGTTTCTTTCTTATACATTTTTATTTCAGTCAATGGAAGAATAATTATAATTTTGATTGGGCAGTTACGTTCTTATCTATGAGAAAGGTTGACCAGATGTACTGCATTTTGCAAAACTGTGCTACTTTTTAATATCATGCCCTGCCTGTTTCCATAATCCCTGAAGTACTTAAAATGTACTGGTTTTTGTGTCTGTCCTGCAAAATGTACTGCATTTCAATTCAAGCACAGATAAATGTGTACTGTAGTAAAACAGAAATTTACAGTTACAGTCAATTTCTTCTTTTCTTTATGTCTGACACCATGACTAAGAAAGTACTTTCAGGTTTTACAATATATATATAATTTTTTTATTGTAATTCATAACACTTCAGACATAGATGAGTTGTAAAAAATTATTTTGACCAATTAATATCTTTTCTTAATTCTTAGAGTAATTTTGAAAGGAAAATGTGCTTACATTTTTACGTCCAACACTGTGAATTTCCAAAAATATGGAAACTTTAAAATTTAAATGAAAAACTGCCCTCTGCTAGTAAAGAAACATGCAAAGAAGTTTTAGGCTAAAATTCTTTTGGGTATGGTTTGCAAGTGGGTCTAAATCCCACTCACAAACCAAATAATGTATTTTCCAATGAAATTAAAAACTCCTTGAATGAAGAAGATTTAGAATTATGCAAACCATTATTAAAAATTTAAATATAATTACCCTCAGTGTTTCCTGGAGCCTTCTCTCGTGCTTCGGGAGTCTGAGTTTGTGGAAAAGTGCAATCTTTACTACACCAGGAAAAGTATCCATAGTAATTGAGCCACAAAGATTGATTATTTGGTTCAGTTGGTCTGGTCCTCCCTTACCCTGAAAAATCAGACATTCTATAACTGCTGAAATACATTGGGGCTCGTTATTAGTCCATCTCGTGTCACAATTTAGTCTACTATATAATTTATAGAACTAAAGTAGCTGTGTTTTATACAAATAAATTTATTAAACTTTTCAATGAACGATTTTTAAAGCAAATCTTTCTGCATTTATGTATATACAGCAGAGCAAATTGCAAACAGTTAGGGATTTGGTTGAATGAGTTAATTAACAAAACAAACTCAAAGGACAATTTCATAGGTAGGATTTAGTTATTATGTAAATTTTTTTTTATCCATTTGTTGGGATTTGCAGTGAGCAGCTTAAAAAAAACAGTAGAAGGCCATCTCTTGTCCTATCTGATATCGCTATTCTCGGGGCAGAAATTTAAAAACCTCTGAGGGGGATTTGTGGTCCCTATGAGAAAGCATTTTTTTAAAGTAAATGTATGCTACTAAACTGCCTATGGGAATTTAACTTTATGGGCCATAATTGACAAAAGTGAACCATAGTTCCTTCAGTTAGTCAATAAAATGAAGTACAAGCCTGCTTCAGAACAAAACACCGAAGGATTCTTTTCAGTATGACCAACTGAACGGAACACCTGCTTCAATGCATACCATTATCCCTATTGTTGTAAGCTGAAATAGGCATGGCAGGCGTGGGCCCTCTATGATCTATTGTGCCACCGAGTTAAATTTAGCCAAAAAAGTAAAGAATTAGTTAAATTAAAGAAACAAACCTGCAAAATGGGTGTCTTGGTCCACATTTCAGCTGCCAAACATCCGGCTGCCCACATGTCCACTGAAGTTCCGTAGTCCTTTTGGCCCAGCAACAGTTCTGGGGCCCTGTACCATAATGTTACCACTCTTGGTGAGTATATGGTACGCTCACCTGCTGGGGGCGGAAATTGTCTTGCCAGACCAAAGTCTGCTATTTTCAGCTCTCCAGCGTTGTTGATCAGGACGTTTGCTGGCTTGATGTCTCTGTAAAATATATTAGAGAATTTTGTAACGTTATGAATGTTGGATTGCATTTATACGGACTTGCCAACTTTCCAGATTTAACCTGGAAATACCAGATTTTTTTGGTTTAATGTTGCAGCAACAGGGGTCATGTGAAAGCCTTAAGTTTTCCCTTGAAAAATCCTGCAATTGGTACATTTGCCCCAGAAAATGATTAAAAATCCAGAATTGTTGAGTTGCATTCCGGAGAATTAGAAAGTATGCATTTATTTTAACCCACTATTCATATTTTTATTAGTCATTCACTTGCTGTATCTAATAATTAAAAAGAAATATTTTTCATTATTCTGTGACGAATATGTTATTTTTAAATTTAACTGATAGAAATTTTAAAAAATCCGCTCATTCGAAACAAAATAACTTTAACATCACATTTAATACAATCTTTGGCCATCTGTTGTATGTTTTTGTGTGAAGTACTACCTTGTTTTGTGTGATGGCCATAAAGACCCTGATTTCTCTTATTTTAATAACAATTTTAATTTTTAAATAAACTAATCAAACTATTTACCTGTGAATAAAGTTTTGTTCATGAAGATATGAGAGTCCTTCAAAAAGCTGTTTCAGAATTGCCTTTATTTCTGCCAAATTAAACCTCAAACTCTGTCTATCGATGAGCTTGGCCAATTCAAATTCACAATATTCCAACACAAAGTTTGCAAAAGATCCCCCTGAAAGAAGATAACATATTTATAAATAGATAAACCAATTTGGAGACTTAATAATTAATTGGGATATCTAATAAATTATGAAAATATTATTTATCATATATTGTACAGTGTAGGGGGAAAAGGGGCATATGTCTTTTCTGGTTAAAAATACTAAAATATTCGAAATTTTAATATCTAGCAATGAAAGCAAATCTTACATAGATTCGTAGAATAGTTGGAATAAAGTTAGCAAATCCTTTTATTTTTTATAACAAAATACAATGGAAAAGATAAACTTGGACGATTTTCTGTCAAACTAGCGTTTTGCTGATCCGTCACTTTTCCAAACACGGTGCAATATAATAAACAATATAAAAACTTGGTACCATAGGGCAGAAAAATTTATGTCTAGCAAATTAAGTAAAATTTATTTAAAAAACTGAGTTTTTATTCCGAAACAGAATTATCAATGGTTTTCATGAAGTCATCGTTAATGGGTTACTTCAAAAGAAAATAACTGCAGTATACATACCACACGTTATGCGAACTTCGGACATCTGGACTATGTTTTTGTGCTTAAGGGCTGACAAGGCCCTGAACTCTCTTATTACTGAAATGGGAATCTGAAAAAAAAAATGTATAAAATGTTAGATTAAAATAAGGTAGTGCTCCATGATGATCCTTATACCATAAAGTTTATTTCTGATTGTAGCCCCAATGAAATTACTATCAATGTTTATATAAATATTTTTGTTTAAAACAATTAGTAAGTTGTACTACTTTATAGCCAAATGCAGGCAATGAACAAGTATTATTATTAATTAGATATCTGTTTTAAAGTTTTAGTAAGTCAGATGCAAATGCAATTACAATTTGCAAAAATAAAATACAAACTTTAAAAATAAATTATTGCAAATTAGCACAATTGGATTATCTAGTTATGCCGAATTGCAATTTCATTAATTTATAAATTATTTTCACTAAAACGATTTTTGTAAATTTTGCTAAATGTATGCTATTTTTTATATATTTGTTGTAGATGTACTCATCAAAATTAAGAAGTGCTCTTGATTGTAGATGATTGGCACCAAAACTTTAAATCTCTTATCAGGTAAAACTCCTTATACTGTTGCTGAATTTTAAAGGGAAGCATGAAGGGTTTTACTTAGGAACATATTAAATGATTATGACACTAATGTTTACTACAATGATGCTTACTTTATTTTCATGTTTGAAGTATTCAACCTTCTTCAAAGCATAAATTTCTTTACTAACACGGTGCCGAGCTTTGAACACTTTTCTGTAAAAAAAATTAGAGCAATTTAAATAACTTTATCCATTAATTCAACCAACATTTATTAAATACATTTTAGGGCCAAGAAAATTTGTAGTGGGAAAATCAATTTAAAAACAACTAAATTTTTTCAGTTGGAACTGAAACAAAACATTTAAAAGAAAAAGTATCCCATGTGATTCAATAGTTTATTAATTCTTTGCTAGATCAGAAAAATGGTGCAAACAATCAGTCTAGTCTAAATAGGTTATGTCAGGCTTCATTACTTGAAATTTTTTATATTCTGAAGCCTGTCGAGATAATGGCTCACATGTATTATGTGCAATATTAATCTGACCTATCTATGATGTAAACTCTTTCTGTTAGTCTAACTGCATTGTAGCATGTATTATTAAAAAAAAAATTCAGGATTGAATAACTCAAAATCAGTTCTTAAAGGGAGTAGGATGGTTCTATCTCGCCTAAGTTAGTTTTACTAACTTTAGGAACATTTTTCTTAGGAACTATCTGAGATATCATTTTGAATTTTTTTTATAGTCTGTTCCTTACATATAGCTCTTTGGTTTAAACTGAGGATATTTCACAGAATAAAAAAAAACTTTTGCTGAGATTTTTTTTAAATATGTATTAAAAATACCCAAAAAAATTCGGCTTAAAGTCATATAACTTTTTTTCGAGCTGAGATATTTAAAATTCCTCACTTTAAATCAAAGAGCTATTAATGGTGAAGAAATAATAAAACAAAACATTTTGATATCTTTTATAGTTCCTGAGGAAAATATTCCTAACTGTTGAAAAACCTTATACTTCAGGAAACGCAAAAGAAATGTAAGGTATAGGTAAGAACTAATATACAGAGTTTCTGAAAAATGCCTATAAAAAGAGAACTACTTAACAGAAATCGATTATCTTGGTCTTAAATTAAAGCTATAGATATGCAGATTAAAAATAAAAGAAAAACAGAAAATCAACATTTTTGGACCCAAACACCCATCTGACTCCCCTTAAGTCGCAAAAGAAATGTAAGGTAAATGCAAAAGTTGTGTTGTAAGGTAAACGCAAAAGAATGTAAGGTTAAAACGCAAAAGAAATGTAAGATATAGGTAAGAACTAATATACAGAGTTTCTGAAAAATGCTTATAAAAAGAGAACTACTTAACAGAAATCGATAATCTTGGTCTTAAATTAAAGCTATAGATATGCAGATTAAAAATAAAAGAAAAACAGAAAATCAACATTTTTGGACCCAAACACCCATCCGACTCCCCTTAAGTCGCAAAAGAAATGTAAGGTAAATGCAAAAGTTGTGTTGTAAGGTAAACGCAAAGAAATGTAAGGTTAAAACGCAAAAGAAATGTAAGATATAGGTAAGAACTAATATACAGAGTTTCTGAAAAATGCTTATAAAAAGAGAACTACTTAACAGAAATCGATAATCTTGGTCTTAAATTAAAGCTATAGATATGCAGATTAAAAATAAAAGAAAACAGAAAATCAACATTTTTGGACCCAAACACCCATCCGACTCCCCTTAAGTCGCAAAAGAAATGTAAGGTAAATGCAAAAGTTGTGTTGTAAGGTAAACGCAAAAGAAATGTAAGGTTAAAACGCAAAAGAAATGTAAGATATAGGTAAGAACTAATATACAGAGTTTCTGAAAAATGCTTATAAAAGAGAACTACTTAACAGAAATCGATAATCTTGGTCTTAAATTAAAGCTATAGATATGCAGATTAAAATAAAAGAAAAACAGAAAATCAACATTTTTGGACCCAAACACCCATCTGACTCCCCTTAAGCACCCAAGCCATTCAATTACATTCCACATTCATTTACACATACTACTTTATAATTGAAGTCTTCATGAATTCAAAAGTAAATGCCTTATTAAATTATGTATGCAAATAGTCTTGTCTAGTTCTTGACAAAGACTTTTAGACATATTTTAAAATATAGTGAGAGTTCATAAATTGCTGCTTTAATTTAAAATGTTTTAATTTTGAATGGATGCTGATAAGGAAAAACATGGTGTTATTAAAATAAGCGGAATTCTCTCTCCATTTTTAATTAATTTGCTTATAAATTTATTATTTTAGTTTGTTTGGATATTCATATTAGTGTTCTATTAATACGATGTTTTTTATTGAAACCAGAAGCATGTAAAATCCTATAATAAATAAGTTTCTAGAGATATCAATATATATTTCTTACCCGTAGGTTCCTTTTCCAATTTCTCCAAGCAATTCATATGCAGTGATTCCATTCCGAAAAACCTGTGAGCTATTGTTTGATCTCTCCATTGATACTTTTCGTTTGTAAGTGCCAACTACAAAATATGTAAAATCTATAGCAAAATACATTACAATAAATAATAAAAGATAAGAATATTTCATTATTACTATAATCAAAATAATTCTCGTGATTATGCAAATATCTTGTCTGGTGGGGAATTTAGTTGTAGAAGGTTTGCATAACTATATTCAACTAATCCTTTAAGTTATATGAAAGTGTTAGTTCCAAATAAAAAAAAAGAGCAACAATTAGACCAAATTACCATACAAATAATTTTGTAAAGACGAACAATATTAAATTTATATTTAATTACTAGATAGAAATGACTTTCAATTTGTAGTCTTTTGTAGCATTTATGAAATCTGATTAGTTTGTGTGATTAGGTATATATTTTAGTTTCTGAACAATTCTCATGATAGATTTAGATAGCTTTGCACTTTCATTTAATGTCGCTCGACATCTGTAAGATTTTTATTGCATTTCAAATGTAATATAAATCTTATTGTGAATCAACCTTTCCTGACATGATCTTTTTTTTATATTTCAGATAAGAGATGCTGCCACTGTAGAAATAATCAGACATTTTAAGAATTTATGTTAAAAAATAGTCCTGATTACCAAAGTATAGTAAAGGCAGCTAATATTACTGCGATTGGTGTTCACTTTTTAGATCTTTGTTATCGATATATTAGTGAAGAAACTGTTAAAAAATATTGAAGTTTAAAGGATAAGTATCTGTTATATTTAACATTTAACTATACAAATTCATTCACTTCAAGAATTAAAATGTTGAAAAAATATCTACAATGATGAGGTAAGTTTTTTTTTTTTTTTTTTTTTTTTTAATATTGTCATTATGGCATATTATTTAGAATCTTGCAATATCGTAAATTTCTGATGTAAATGTTTATTAAGCTAAAGTATTTTGATATAAATACTGAAATTATGCCATTATAGTTTTACCTAAGCTAGGTTTACTAAAAATAGATAATAGCTTTGCTCAAATTTTAAAAATTGTGGCTGTTGTTTGTTTTTGTTAGTTTAGTTTTGCTTGAACGTTCTGTAGGCTTCTTCCTAATCAGACTCTTTTTAGTCGGATCTTCATTTTAACCTTACAATTTTTCCCCCTTTAAATGTCAAATTTAGTTAAAAATGACTTGTTTCGTCAGCGATCCCCCATTTATATGAGGTCGATGAAAAAAATGGTGTAACTATATGGCAAGTTTCCGATTTTCTAGGCTTAAACAAAAAATATTTTGTTTTTCTAATGGTATTTAACTTGTAAGGCTAGAATGCATTGAATAAAATGGTGCATTACTTTAGCTGTGTATTTATTTGTAAGGCAAATATCATCAATGTATAAATATGCAATCAAATGTATATACCCAAATCTTAATTAATTTCATTTCTTCGGTTCAACCAGATTTTCGCTTAACCGACTTGCCCTCTGTACCATTTAAGCTAGTTAAGATGTTGTCTTGAATTATCCAAATACGCATTTTGTTATTCATTTTAAAATGGTTGCAAAAGACATTTATTTTTTTAAAAAAAATTGAAGCCAATATTGATATATGCCTATTTTTTTTTATCCAGTATAAAATATTTGTTTCTTGTGTAAAATTGAATTTAATAAATTTGCTCTTTTACATTAATGTGTCTTTATTTAAAAAAAACACCACAGAATGTTATAGATTTAATTATAAAGCTATAACAAAAAATTAGAATAGTTATTGTCAATACAGCTAAAATTTTGTTTGTATATCTTTTATTATCATACCATCCATTGTATTTATTATTTATTTTGTATTATGTGTCAAACTGCACTCATTCCAAACACTTTAAAATTCAATTTATTATTTTTTAAAAATTTGTTATTAGGTTGGAAAATTCCAACAAATATAATTTGCTGTTTCTATCTAACTCCTTTCAATAAACTTCTTTATCAATTATTTATTTATAATGCAAATGATTTAATTTCTCATTTTGGATTTCCGACTTGGATTTAGTATAAAAGGTATTAGTATAAAATAAACAATCTTATAAAGGCCAGAATATGATTATGTAGCACGTAAAAGATCCTTTGAGTACCCATTTGGCTTAGGTTCTCTCAGCAAAATTGAATTCATTCATTCTCGTCATAATTTAACATTTCACAGAGAGCTCAGATTCATTGTAATTGTAATAGTCGCCTAGATGGTGTCACAATAAATGGCTCTCAGGTCTGGGGAATAAGCTGAGCCTGCAAAAGCTTAACCACCAATAAAGCAGCCTCGTTGTACAAAAAAAACCGCCCCAAATATTTAAATGTATACCGAGTTGAGTAAAATATATATTAAAAAATAATGAAAGTAAATGTATGTGATTTTATTATGTTTCTGAAATGCTTCGGGATGCCTGCATCTTGAACGAATTCACAATATTCCTTAAAATCATCATGACTAAATAGGTTAGCAGTTGAGCCAATCAATATTAGTAAATATAGGTAAGAACCATTTGTTTATTTACCTGCGGCTTGTGTATCACAACTTCAATTTTTTCTCCATTATTATTGGAAAAGTCATGTTTAAGGAATTTAAGTTATTATTGAGTCATTGATATATAATGTTAAGATAAAGTATATAACTATTATACTTTAAAACTACCTTAGATGTATAAATAAACTAGTTATTGCGTATTATCACATAGTCCGTCACTTATCGCTATTTTTTGACTAGCTTTACTTCAAAATAACAAATACAGAAGGTTTGACCGAAGATAGTTTAATTAAAAATTAAATGTAATGAAATAACTATTTTCATATAGCATGGTTGTCTGAAGTTTATAATTTAAAATATAAATTCATTCCATATTTATTTGTTGAATCGGAAATTTAATGGTTCACTGTATCGCCAAATTTAGCAAGTCCAGTTCCAAATAGAGAAGTTTCTGAGCGACCGTAAAATGCTACGAATTTCTATTTTTCTTTTTTAAATCATACTTAGCAATATTTTCATAAAGGATAATTTACTTTTATGTATTAATAAGAAACCGTAAATTGTGGCGTAGAACGTTTGAATCGTAATTCCATCGCTAAATTTTTTCGCTTTTTCGCTAAGTTTTTTCGATACCGTAAAACAGTAACCTACTGTAAAACCCTATTTCTCAAACTAACCCATGAAATAACCTATTAATATCGAAAAGGTAATTAGATAAAATGATCATTTTGAAATTCTAAGTAGCAATATTGTATAAACCATCATTCTATCGCCACATATGACTAAGTCCAGTTTTAAAACAACGGCGTTATTCAGCAATCGTACAACATTTACCAAACGCTATTTCGCAAAATACTTACTCTATACAAAAGTATCTACTTTACTATCTAAAAATCTAAATTGTTTCTGGTAAAAAAAAACCCTACAATTCAAACACATCCCTACAATTTCAGCTTCAAAAGAAAATGATTCTGCAGCTACTTTACCACTCCCCCTCCCCTTAATTTTAACAATTATTAACCCCTTAATACCTATTTACAAAAATTGCAAGTTCACTTACAGCAACTATCTTCAAGAAATGGGGTCTTTTTGTTATGGCAGGGGAAACGAGAGCTATCCCAGGACGATGCTACTCCAGTGGACTCCAGGTAAGAAATGAGAGGTGTGAAGTGATTTAAAATTAATAAAGGAAAGAGTTAAGAGGTTAAGCAGCATCAATGGACCCCATTGGTGGAGAGGAAGGAGCTAGGCTCTGATTGGTAGCTTGAGTGAGGACTTAGGTTTAGTTATGATGAAAATAAGTTCTATTATTAGATGTGTAATTTATTTATTTTGATAACCTATTCAAATATTTCATTTTAATAATGTTGAAATTAAGACCAAATGCGCAACTAAAAAACTCTACAACAGAGGTTCAAAGCACAATCAAGTTGGTCCGATCTACAAGAACCAGATCCCTCTTTTTCTAACTTCAGTAAAAATAGCGGAAGTTTTTGAGCGACCGAAATATACTATACGAAACGCTATTTTTCTTTTTTAAATCAAATCTAAAAGTTAAAACGATCAATGGTTTTCTAAAAGGAAAATTTACTTTTATGAATTAATAAGTAATTGTAAATTGTGGCGAAGAAAAGTTGAATCGTAGTTCCATCGCTAAATTTTGCAAGTCCAGTTTCAAAATATCGAAGTTATCCAATACTGAAAAATAATAACCTACTGTAAAACCCTATTTTTCAAACGAACCCATGAAATACCCTATTAATATAAAAAAGGTAATTAAATAAAATGCTTATTTTAAAATTATAATAAGCAACATAGTTTAAACCATCGCTATATCGCCACATCTGACTAAGTCTGACCAGTTTTAAAACAATTGCGTTATTCAGCGGCTGTAAAATATTTTCCAAACGCAATTTCGCTAAATACTTAAAACTATAACATTTAAAAAAATTTAATTTGTTTCTAGTAAAAAAAAATCTATAAATCAAACACATCGCTACTTTTGACTAAGTTCAGCTTCAAAAGAAAATTATTTTGCAACTAACTACCAAACCACATTAAAAAAGTCAGTAGTAAATGTCTCAAAAGCTTGTCTAATTCGATGCACAATTACAAATTATGATCTACAAGAACAGATCTCTCTTTTTCTAACTCCAGTAAAAGGAATAATTTTCGTTAAAAATAATGTTAATGTATTTATATCGGACCTACTCAAGAGTAATATAAAACTTACGAACTATCTTTTGAAAAAATAATTCAATGGTTTTAAGTTTTTTGTGTGAACAATATTGAAGTTATGTTTACAGCATATCTCAATGAACGCTGCTGTATATAAAGTTCATTAAATGTGTTAAAATATCAGTGATTCCATATTATAGCATTGGACTTCCACCATATTTTCTCTAAGATAGAGATATGTAAATATGAAGTACATATTTCGAGGCGCTGCTCGAATGAAACGTTTTTCACAGCTGACCTTTCTACTGGAACATTTTCTTTGAAAGCTAAAAGTAGTTTTTAAAATAAAGCTACAACAAAATAAGTTTTCACCAATGATATCATTATATTGATCCTATTTTAATTGAGCCATTTATATTAATATATTTTTAGTCATAAAATGGTTGAATCATTTTAGCCAAATATCGTCGAAGTAATGGCGTAAATACGATTGCAACTTAACTTTCCCCTCCAAAAAAGGGCCATATTACTCTTATTCCTAAACGGCCATATTATTAACGTGGCTTATAAAGGGGAAATTTTGTCATTTTCAGCCCGAGACAAAAAATATTCAAACTACTGTGCATATAAAAGTTCAGCCGCGCAAGATCGTATTCAGCAACTTCGTTATGTGGTACTGTTAATAACATTTGGGATGAGCCTAGTGCATATTAAATCCTTCGTTGTTTATGTCATAAATAAAGTGTCTACTCTATGCTTCGTTGTTTATGTCATAAATAAAGTGTCTACTCTATGCTTCGTTGTTTATGTCATAAATAAAGTGTCTACTCTATGAAAGAAAAAACGATGTTTCCAAACTTTGCCGGTTAGCCGTGACCTTTTCCGGCAAAAGAGTGTTTTTATAATTCATTGCAAAATGCCTCTTGTTGAAATCAATAAACTTGTGTTAAGAAACCAATGCGCAAAATTAGTTTTAAGAAATGGTGTGCAAAAAATCTGGTCTTTTATGTTTTGCACGTAATAATTAAAAATGCTATAACAAGCAAGAGAAATATATAAATTTCACTTTTGATATTTGGGAAACTATTAAGTAACATTAATGCTTTATGCACTAAAGTACGATTTAATTTTAATTATTTGCTGTTGCCTATTTTAAAGCTATCTGTGCAATTACTAAATATATTACAGTAAAAAAATAGTTGGAACATAAAATGCACTTTATGATGAATTTATTTGCGTTTTCCTTCCTTTATATTTATAACTAGCAAATAAATACCCGTACTTCGCACGGACTAAAAGTTTTAATTGATCCAAGTATATGTACAATTTAATCCATTATACTCATTATAGGATAATAAACTTATGTTATTATTACCGCTCGTTATAAAGTATAAAATACTGTTACTTGATTGTTAATTGAAATTTAGCCATCTTACCATTTTTCAAAGAGAACCACGATAAACGAAACATAAGCTCAAACAAAACACTGAAATTATAATTAATATTTTTTTTTATATATTTAATTTTAATCCTTTACCCTGATAATCAGCCGACAAGGAGTCAATTTGTAAACACTCGGGTAGGTACTGACAGAAACAGGGGTATCTCAAGAATGAACATGAAATCTCTGTCACTCCTCTTCCCACCCCTCCTCGAGAGAAAGGACTTCGTTGTTGGTCATTGTTGTAGAACCTATTCAGGCAAAACACAAAGGGGTTTGGAGTGAGGGATCCAACCTGCTTGGCAGTTAGCGTGATTTATTGGAAAACCCTTCTTTTCGGTAGATGCCTGTAATTGTGCAAGGCTTATAATGTGATACTTAGAAAGGTAAACAGATAAAGGAAAAGCATTCGTACTGTGACAATTCTGTCTGAAAGCCGCCGTCACGCCTTTAGCAGAAAAAGTGGACAATTCTATTATGGCTAATTCCATTTGTGACAGACATGACATAAGACAACTTTCTTGCCCCTTTTTAAGTACTAAATGTTAATTCATTGGTAAAAAATTGTCACGGGGTGATGCAAATAATAGTCTTGATTATAAAAAACACTAAAATTTTCATTCAAGAGAAAATACTTTTAATTAATTGGATTAAAACATGCCGTGACAGACATGACAAAATTGAGACAGATTTTAAGTGACCATATATTATTACCTTTTGCTCTTAATTGGTATGCATGTCAAGCCTAGAATTTTTTGGGAATAAATATAAGATTCTGATAGATCTATCAGAAAGAAAAAAAACTAAGAAATTTGTAAATAGTAAAATTAAAAAAAATATTTATTAGGCGTGACAGACATGACCAAAAAGTTACACCTTGACCCCATTTTTTCCAAATGAACAAAGAAAAGGAATTATATGTGATACTTCTAAGTACCGTCAGTAGACAAAGGCAAGGCTTAAAATGTTGTAAAACGTAAACAATATTTTTTGCACGTATTTTAAAAAACTTATGTATCCGCTTATGTTGTGTGCGTAAATTGAACTTTTTAAAACTGGAGGAAATTATTTGACTAACTCGTCCAATGAACATTATTCTCCCGTAACTAATTACAACAAGTTTTACTTTACGCACTTTTTGCATATATATTACCGCGACTTAAATTGGTCCTTTATTTTGCTATAAATAAATTTATGTTCAATGGTTTTCATGAATAATATATGCTTATAGCAAATTGTAGCAATACTAGAGTTCATAATAGATTATTTATAGTTCATAATAGATAATTTAGCGACCAGTTTTGGTGCTGCCATCTGGTGTTTAATTTGCTTTGTACACGCTAACCCGTTGCAGTTTAAGATTCAGAAATAAGCATTTAAGAGATCGTTCAGCATTATTATAAAAAAATAGAATGACGTCACCAATTTGAAAATTGGCGTTTTCACAATTTAATTACTAAAAATGTTAAACTTTTCTATTTCTTCAATAAGTGAAACTATAGTGTGGGAATTACTTATTGTGTGGCTGTCATCTATTGCACATCTTAGTTCCTTTATAGTATTGAGAGATGAGGAATGAACATTGAGCAATGTTCATAATTTTTTTCACTTGTTCAATGAACAAGTGAAAAAAATTAGAAGCTGTTACATATATAATTGATCGTTCAGCATTGGGTTTTAAAATGTTTTTCAATCTTTGAGTGTTTTACATCTGTTGTGAATCGATTGTGATTTATGTTTATATCGATATGTATTTTTATGCTATAGTTTACTGACGTGCATCTGGCAACAGTTTGTAAAGTTTATAAATACAGCTTCCGCATGATAATAAACAGAATTTAACTAAGAGTCATGTCTGCAAATCATTTTTACCCACTTCTAGGTGCACAAAGTTAACATGGCGTCCGCGAATTAAAAAGAATTACTGCATTCTGTGAGTTCGCAAGATTGAATTACGCAACTATAGAATGTTTGTTCTGAAGTGGGTGGACGTATTAGGATGCGACGTGGATTTTTCGTAACTAAGAGAACGTGGCAGTGTTTGAGGTGACATGTTGGACTCCACCGTTAACATCTAAATTTGATTCTTTCAGCTAAACAACGTTTGAAGTAAGTTGAATTTTTTCCGTGGCCGAGTGGACTTACCTGTGTTCCAAAGAGCCTGTTGTTTACGTATGCCAAGCATGACGGAAGACGAAACGGTTAAACTTGACAAGTTGAAGGGAGAGCGGAGTCAACTACGCCGTGTATTTACGAATGCTGCAAGGCGATTTAGCGATGTTTTGGAAAGCACTGATATTCAAACTAAAGATATTTCTTCGGACTTTAACAAGGTTATTGAGAAAGCCGAGCGGCTCTTTAAAGTAGATGAGGAGATCAAGGCTGTTACGTTTGAATACACAGATGAAGAATTCGATATAATTGAGTCTTACAGAGATAAGCTAACCGAGATCAGTCTAAATACAGTAAGCATTTACAAGAAGATTTCAAACATCCAGAAGATGATGTTAGGTCAACGAGTTCCAAAGTCGGTATGGACAGCCTGAAGCTTCCGAAACTTGTCTTAAAAGAATTTGAGTTGATTCCTAGGACATGGGTAGCCTTTTGGGGTCAGTTTGGTCGTGTTCACGAGGATGTGGATTTGAGAGAAGAGGATAAGTTCCAGTACTTGATTTCTTCCTTGAAGCCAAAGACAAAGGCCCGTGATATTGTAGAAAGCTATCCGCCGTCAAAGGCCAATTATGAAAAGGTTATAGAGCACCTGAAATCAAGATTCGAAGAAGCGACTTGCTCATAGAGGTGTATATACGGGATCTGTTGGCCTTGGTGAACAGTCGATCAAATATTAGACTTTCAGAGTTGTACGATAGGCTTGGTTCATACCTGCGAGCACTTGAAACATTGGGTGTTACAACACAGAATTACGCGGCGATGCTGTATCCGGTTTGGGGGAGTCGTGCTTACCTACAGAAATTTTGAAGGCCTGGGACAGATATAGGCTAAACACAAGACTGACGTTGAAGATCCCCATGCCATAACGAAGGAAAAATGTTGAATAACATGATGACTTTTCTTGGCCATGAGGTTGAAGGAGAAGAGCATCGTTCTTTGGCAGAGTCTGGATTCTCTAAAGAAAAAAGCAAACCAAAGAAATGTTTCCTATGGATGTGCCTTCAGCGTCGTCACTCCTGTCGTCTGCCAATACAGTATTTACCCCAAATTGCCTCTTCTGTGATAAGCGACACAATAGCCAGGATTGTTGGAAAGCTGCACAAATGTCGATGAAGGATAAAAAAGCTGCAGTCACCAAGAAAAAGGGATGTCTAACATGTCTCAAAATCGGCCATTTTTCTCGTAATTGTCGAGGTAACATCCGATGTCTGATATGCAACCAGAGACATTATGTTCTGCTATGTCCTGACTTGATCAAGAAGACTGGTGAATCTACACGCAAAGATGAAAAGAAAGAAGAGGAAACCACAACAATGTTTCGGCTCAGCCTTTGCAACGTGAGATATATTTAAAGACAGTCATGATCAGACTACGGCACAAAGGAAAGAAGATAAGTGCAAGGGCGCTTTTGGATGACGGTTCACATCGATCATACCTTGAGAAGGGTCTGGCTGAAGAGCTGGGTCTTACACCGACGGGAACAGAGATCTTATCGCAAGGATTATTCGGAGGTGGTACAACCCCTGCCACGGAACACAAGGTATACAAAGTCACCGTGGAGGGCTTAGACAGCAAGTTTACCACGTCAATTTCCTTCCTGGATCAGCGAAAGATTTGTACGTCTCTTCCTAGGATGTGGGACATGGACTTGCTTTCCGAGCTTTCTTCCAGGGGAATACATTTAACAGATGTTGGAAAAGATGTGCCGCCCATAAGAGTTCTCATTGGGGCCGATGTGCTGGGAAGAATTTTGACTGGCAGAGTTGAAGTTTTCCAATCTGGAGTTTCGGCTGTTGAGACTTTACTCGGATGGACAATTTTAGGTCTAGGAAAGAAGAAAGAAGTCTTCAATATGATTGCTCTCACTTTGCAAAATGTTGATGTGCAGAAGATGTGGGACCTAGAGACTTTAGGTATAACTGATCCATCTAAAGATAAGACAAAGAAGGTAATAAATGAAGAAACTTTGGTTCTTTTCGAGAAACTTTAACGGTCAACAAAGACAACGTTATGAAGTGGCGTTACCGTGGTTGGTTGGACATCCCCCTCTTTATAATAATCGTGAAATTGCTGAATCCAGATTAAGAGCAATCACAAAACTCTTGGCTCGGGAAGATATTTTAAAGGCATATCACGAAGTTTTTCTGCAGTGGAAGAGTGAGGGTATCATAGAAGAGGTAGAATTTTCAGGAGCGACTCCTCCAGTATACTATTTACCTCACAGACCAGTGATCAAATTGTCGAGTGCGACGACCAAGATCCGCCCCGTGTTTGATGCCTCACTGAAGACAGCTGGATGTGCTTCCTTAAACAAATGTCTAAGCACAGGTCCTAGTTTGACAGAGGAAATCTCCCCCTTGCTTAATAGATTTCGACTGGGTGCTAAGGGAGTTACAGCTGATATCAAGCAAGCCTTTCTGCAGCTGAGTGTACGTCCAGAGGACAGAGATGTGTTGAGGTTTCTGTGGTGGAAGGATGAGGAGTACAAGCGTGTTAGAGAGTACAGGCATTGCCGTGTAGTTTTTGGTGTCACGTCATCTCCCTTCCTATTGAATGCAACGATATCTCATCACCTTGGACTAGAGAGGTTTCAGAGAGAGGACATGGCATTTACAATGGGAAAGTTAAAAGAAGGGTTCTATGTGGATAATTTGATCACAAGCGTCGAAAACGAAGAAGAATTTAAAGTGCTACAGAGTCAGGCGAGAGAAATAATGGAGGCTGGCTGCTTTGACCTTCGATGTTGGACTACTACACCCACAGATGCTATGGGTGACCAGTCTGTACTGGGCTTGAGATGGAATAATGCTGATGAGTTGGCTTGCGCTTTGCCTAAAGTGGTGATTGATCCAAAAGCAACGAGAGAAGTTTGCTGTCAATAGTGAACAGTGTTTATGATCCTATAGGATTCTCCTGTCCTGCCATGCTGTTCCCCAAATTAATTTTACAGGAAGCTTGGAGAAAGGATATAGGTTGGGACGACCCCCTTCCGAAACAGCTTCAAGTGGAATTTAATAGGTGGGCAAAACATATGGATATGATAAAGCTGTGCACTATCCCAAGAAGAATGTTCCGTGGTGAAGTTGCCGAAGCTTCTTTGCATGTTTTTTCCGATGCTTCAGCCGTGGCGTATGCATGTTGTATATTTCTACGCTGTAAAGAACAGGATAGGGTTTTCATAAGTTTAGTTTCAGCGAAATCAAGAGTTGCGCCAATGAACCGACCTACTATTCCAAGAATGGAGTTACTTGGAGCTGCAATAGCTGCACGTTTACATAAATCTACGATGGAAGCGCTAAATTTGCCTTTGAAGACCTTCTTCTGGACTGACTCTATGGTGGTTCTGGCATGGATAAAGAATAAGGAGCCCTGGAACACCTTTGTTGGAAATAGAGTAAAAGAGATTAGAGTTCTGACCGATACCGACAGCTGGAGGCATGTTCCTGGCGACCTTAATCCTGCAGATCTACCATCTCGTTCGTGCACTTGGCATGATCTTTATGAGAAGAGATGGTGGGAGGGTCCTTCGTGGCTGCAAGAACCAGAAACGTCTTGGCCAGCATCACAGTTGGTTTGTCCTGGGGAAGCGCTGCTAGAACGCAGAAAGGTTATAGTAAGCGCGTCAAGTTTACAGAAAGAAATATTAAGTAGCAGATTTTTGTATTTCTCCAGTTACCCTATGATAGTACGCATGGTTGCATGGATATTCAGGTTTTGTCAAAATTCCAGGAAAGGTCAAGAAAAGATCAGAGCTACCTTGACAAGTGAGGAATTTGGAAGGGCTGAAACCGCTATAGTAAAGATGATTCAAAATGAGTGGTCAGTAGAAGGAAAAGAAAAATATGAAAGATCTATGAAATTCTTCGTGGTCGATGGCCTATGGAGGATACAAACGCGACTCATTTACGGAGAAGATGATGCTGAATTTCAATCTCCTACGGTCCTGCCTGATCATGAAATAACAAGGCGTCTAATAGAGTACACCCACAGGAGCCAAAATCATGCTGGTGTACAGACGACCCTAAGCCAACTACGTGAAAGATTTTGGATTCCTAGAGGCCGAAGAATTATTCGCGAAGTGCTGTCCAGGTGCATACCTTGCAAACGTCATTCGACAAAGGCCGCGACAACTGAAACAGCTCCACTACCTGCTGACCGCATCCAGAGAGTTGCTGCTTTTCAGGTCACAGGAGCTGATCTGGCAGGTCCTATTTTTTTGCGGGGAGGTATGAAGGCTTGGATTGTCCTATTTACTTGTGGAGTCTATCGCGGGGTACATCTTGAGTTGATAACATCGCTGTCCACCGATGCGTTTATTCAAGCTCTGCGTAGATTTATTGCACGTAGAGGTAGAATTTCGGTAATCTACACGGATAATGGCACGAATTTTTCTGGTACCTCAAAGGCACTTCAGAGGCTAGACTGGGATACTATTCAAGCAGAGAGTGCAGTGAAGAAGATAAAATGGAACTTTAGTCCTCCAAGCGCGCCTTGGTACGGTGGATGGTGGGAACGGATGATACGTGTTCTCAAGGACCTTCTGAAAAGAAGTCTCGGAAGAGCTTGCCTTAGTTACGAGGAGATGCTCACTTTGTTAGTTGACTGCGAGAGTACGATAAATCAAAGACCGTTGACGTATTTGTCGGAGGATCCAGATGAGCCACAGCCGTTAACACCTGCTCATTTTCTGCGAGAAGTTGGCTCACCGGTAAACTCTGACACCGTAGACCTGGATATACTAGATGGAAATCATCTTCGGAAAAGACTGCGATATGTTCAGAGAGTTAGAGAGTGTTTCCGGAAGAGGTTCCAAAAGGAGTACCTTTCAGAGCTTGTTAAGAACCCAGAAGCTAAAAGATCTGATATTTTAGAGGGAGACATTGTGCTTGTGGGGTCTGAAAACTCAAAGAGGATTGATTGGCCGTTGGCTCGTGTAATGCAACTGTTCTCCGGTAAAGATGGCGGACAGCGGGTGGCTCGACTGAAATTGGCCAATTCTAGCATAGTTAGACCACTTCAGCGGTTGTACCCTTTAGAGATCCGGTCTGAACGACTGCCAGGAGCAACCGGAGGTTTTTCTGAGTTGTCGACAACCATTGAACCTCAGGCTCAGACAACAAGTGGACGGCCAGTGAAGGGGCCAACGAAAGGTTTTTCTGAGTCACCAACATCCCTAGAACCTCAGATTCAGACCACACGCAGTGGACGGCAAGTGAAGAGGCCAATGAGACTTTGTAATGATTAAGACTTTTTGCTGTTCAAGTTTTTGTTCCTTAGCTACGGAAATTGTTAATATAGTTTAAAATTTACCGAGACTTTATATAATAATTAAGGAATTTCTAATCTTAAAAAATTGGTGCTATTTTTGGAAATTTAGTTTAGTTGTGAATATTAAATACTTTTGTATATCTTTTAAGTAGGTTTTGTCTGGTTCATCAGACAAAAGGTGGGAGTATGTTGTGAATCGATTGTGATTTATGTTTATATCGATATGTATTTTTATGCTATAGTTACTGACGTGCATCTGGCAACAGTTTGTAAAGTTTATAAATACAGCTTCCGCATGATAATAAACAGAATTTAACTAAGAGTCATGTCTGCAAATCATTTTTACCCACTTCTAGGTGCACAAAGTTAACACATTGGGTTTTAAAATGTTTTTCAATCTTTGAGTGTTTTACATCTAAAAAACAGCTCAAGTAAGCCATCATTGACTTGTAGTTCGGTTATTGAATAGTGCAGGATCTATAAAATTATTTCAAAAGGTTTCTCAACGGTTTAACTACTCTACTTAAAAAGTTATCCGCAATATGACTTAGGAAAGTATGAAAATATTTGTAATAAAAACTCAATTTAACAAACTTTTAAAATCTTAACCGTAAAACTATCGACTTTACATTCAGGTGCTCAACGAAATATTATACATAAAATTCTGCACCAATGGAATTAAAATCAGCATTATGAGACAACTAAAATATAATTGAAATTTTTTGAAAATACACTTGAAAAATAACGCAATAATTTTTTTTTCACATTTTAGGATAAAACTATCTACTTACTTTTAGACGCTCAAAGACGAAATAGTCTACATATAATTATGCATCAATCGACACCAAAATCAACTTTCTGGGATAATTAGAAAAATTATTCAGATTTTTTTTAAAAATCAGAAATTTGAGGTAACAAATATAATTTTTCCCCACTTTTTTTTTTAAAAATGTTTTCGCAATGCATTGTAAAACTATCAGCTTTAAAGTTTACATTTTTGACAATAAAATACTATGTATAAAATATTACAGCATATGACAATAAAAGTATTTTTACTTCAATAAAAAAATCTTTTTATGATCTGTTTGAAGTTTTATTTTTGATAATTGCTTAATTTTGACCTTTTTCAATCTGTTTGATTTTAGGCATATTATTTTATTTATTGTCTTTGATGACTTAAAACTGATATTTTTACAGTAAATGTACATGTGTCAAAAAAGTCGTTAAACATTTATATTTGAATTCAATTTTTGCATATTTTTCTAAGTCAGATTGCAGATAACTTTTTTTTGTTAAGTGGTGTAGAAGTAATGAAATCCACTGAGAAAATTTTATATAATTTTGTTGAACCTGCAATAAATATTTCTGTTTATTTAACTATTGAGTAATTGTTGTTCTGGCACATCCTAATTATACAAGGGTTCTATTTTGATTGATTTATGCAATAAACTATTGAATTATTTTTTGAGTATACAGTGAAAACAACAATGTTACCAGAAAAACTATACAGAATTTTATTATCTAAAATATAAATAAATTATATATACATGGCACTGGAGTAAACTGCAGCAATTAAATAAGTCCTGATTCTCTGCACATTTGGTAGAATAAGCAATTTGGGTTTTCTAGTAAAGTTTTAGGGCTACCAACTTCAGCAACTTGTCCGCTTTCCATGACAATTATTCTGAAAAATTAATTAAAGGATTAAATATATATTTAATATTAAAGATATATTGATTGATATAACCATGGAAGAATTTAACACATTAAGCTTTTATTTACTTATAGAAATTGAGCTGACCCCTTGTTCTCTCTATTTTGAACAATTTCATTGAAAAAGCAAAATAATTCATAAACCTTCTAAAAAAAACAACCAACTGTTGATTATGTAGGGTTGTAGAAAATCAACTAAGCTTTCTCTTATGTTCCTCTGCATTATCAGGGGGCTCGGGAGCCTAGTTGGTTAAGGCGTTTGCCTTGCATGCCGAAGGTCCCAGGTTGGGGTCTCGTCGAAAATAACTGCCAACCTATAAACGGACCATGCAGCCAAAAAATGTTCAACAAACTAATACCCTGTTTGGAGAGAAAGCATGTTAAATATGCCCCAAAGTCCCAAAGCTGCATACAATGTTGCCCTTAAAAGTTGGGTGCCTACTCATGTGGCGGCTCGTCACTTGACTGGGGTTCTAAATTACGACGCCCGTCTGCAATAGGCCTCGTGTAGCTCTAGTGCGACAATAATTCAAACTAACCTAACTAAATCTGCATTATCAAAGGCAGCAAAAATTCATTTAACTAAACTAAACTCAGGTGCATAACTGCCCATGTAAGGTCAAGGCCTGCTGTGACCATTTAAGCTCACAAGATGGGGGGCAATGGGGGTGCCTTGCAGCAGATGTTACAGTCAGTTGGTTAGATTAAAACAAAAAAAAACAGCATTGTTTAGTTCTCAAGCTAGCTTTGTTTTCATTTTCTCAATCCACTTATTGGATGAGTGAACCAACGTGAGTGGCGTGGCAAACAATGTTTGATTTATTTGATTGTATGATTAATTTTTATTTTAAAATAAGTTTGTACATTGGCTGTGGCATTAGTAGCGATTGTGAGAAGCAAAGGAAAAAAAAAAGGTTTAAACAAACCGCTGAGTTTGTTCTTTTCATAGAATTTTACACTTTTTGTAAGTTTTATCCTTGCTGCAAGAGTATTTTGGAGTTATTTTAAGATCATTCGTGCATTCAACGAACGACCTTGTAAAAGTGCAGGGAGAGAATTTTCTTTCGTCCATTTAAGAAGAAATCTGGGTTGATTAGGTATTCGACCTTTAGAAGGCTTCAACACTGCTCATGTCCAATCTGCAATTTGAAATCTGAATCTGTGGGGCATGGTTGTGTGAAGCGATACAACCATAGATATCATAGTTAAAGTATTAGATTGGCAGATCACGTGACCTCCAATGCTAACGATGGGACGCGCATGGAGGCCAAAATAAGGGGGCAAAATGGCCACTGTTGCCACCACTTTAAGGAGAAAAATGCTACAGCGTCATCGGAAAAACACCATTTAATTCTAAAATTACCAAAAAAATACCAGAAAAGCATTTCAAGTCACTAAAAAGATTCCAAAATGCAGCTAGTATTTTTACGATATTTTTTTGTAATTTTAGAATTTATTTTAGAATTATTCTAAAATTACAAAAAAATATCGTAAAAATACTAGCTGCATTTTGGAATCTTTTTAGTGACTTGAAATGCTTTTCTATTTTTTTTTGTTGGTAATTTCAGAATTAAATGGTATTTTTCCGATGATGCCGTAGCATTTTTCTCCTGAAAGTGGTGGCAACACTTGCCATTTTGCCCCCTTATTTTGGCCTCCATGCGCGTCCCGTCGTTAGCATTGGAGGCAACGTTAAAAAAATAAAATCCTTACTTATCGTAATCAAGTACTGTATGAATCCTATGAGCTATTGTTATCACTGTGCGATCGGCAAATGCTGTTCTGATGGTGTTTTGAATGAGATTATCAGTATCCATGTCGACGGAAGCTGTTGCTTCATCTAGTATGAGAATCCTTGAATTTTTTAGTAAGGCTCGAGCAAGGCACACTAACTGACGTTGGCCAGCACTGAAATAAAATAACGTTATTAGTGCCCTAATGTTTATAATGGAAAAACGATTATTAAAAGTGCTCAAAACATAAATCTTTAACAGTTTTTGTTTTGAAGTAATATTTCAATTATGGATTGGTCTTTTTTTGATTGATTAAATAAAAGTAATGAGCAATTAGTTACTTTGGTCCCTCTACATCAATATTTTGCCTACCTTCAAATCCCTAACAGAGAACTTTACTTTCATTTCAAGAACAAATTTTGAAATATTTTTATTCTACCAATTCAAATGCAATCCGTTTAATTTTTGTTATTAAAATACTCTACATTGCACTACTACTACAATTTTTAATAAGAATTAAAAGTAGTATTGAGGTATAAAACATTACATTTATTACAATTTCAATACATGTGTTATCTGTGTTAATGTGAGTGTTCAAAGTCTGGGGAATGTTGATGTTTAACTGATATTGGACATTCACTGCAACATTTATACAACTTCATATCTCTTCTTCAGGGCGTTCCGACTACATCCATTTGTCTGTAAAATTTTTAAAGTTCTGAGTTAGATCCTCTTTGATAGATTCCGTTTACCTGAAACCCGTTAAGTATGCAACGCAAAACTTTCCTCTAAAAAATACCAAAAATATCTTCATCCCGCAGAGTCAGTGCCCAAATCTCTGATGCATAAGTTAGGACGGATCTAATGAGACTCTTGTAAATTAGCGGCTTAGTAGGCAGTTTGAGAAAACTTGATTTTAAATAGCTTTTCTCAATCCGTAAAAACATGTTTGCTGCCAAGATCCTTTTGTGTATCTCGGGGTTATAACGCATTTTTATTGTTCACCTCTACTCCCAGATAGGTAAAGCTGTTTACTTTTTCAAATTTAAGGTTGCAAACTTCTAAATGTCTAAGTTGTTCAGTAGATTTCAAACACGGCATATACTTTGTCTTGTTTTCATTTACATTCAGATTAAATCTTTTAGCATTCTGTTCTAGTGCCATGAATGCTTGTTTAAGAGCTGGGAAAGATTCTTTGTGCCAGGTAAAAAATGTAGGAAAATATCTCTTTAAAAAGTATAACTTGATGTCTTCCATTTCTTAGAATGCAATGGCCATAAGCTCATAACTTGATGAAATGGTGATTTCAGAGATATATTTGGGCTAGTGTTACTTTTCAACTAAAATGTTATATGTATACACAAATGCATAGCAAATTAAATTACCTGATATTAGCCCCACCTTCTTCAAGGTCATAATCTAAACCTTCATTTAAACTAGCAACAAATGATTTTAGATAGGACTTTTCCAAACTGTCCCAAAGTTCATCATCTGTGTGCTTTTTGTTTGGATCTAAATTCATTCTTAAAGTCCCAGTAAACAAAAGTGGGTCCTGTAAAAAAAATTAACAATAATTCAATATCAATATCTAAATATATAAATGGTTCATGTCCATTAGAGCATTTCCATTATGGTCTGTTCAATAAAATTTTATAAAAAAAAGAAGCTTGTATGGAAATCTTTCTTGTGGATATGACTTTTTTAAATTTAGCAATTAAATTATAGTAAGGAGGCGTCCATAAATTACAAATAAGTTGTTTAGCCCGGGAAGAAGGTGAAGGCAAATCTCATGTAGGGGAAAGGGTGAGGTCTATACTCGCCGCCAACCAAATTAGAACACGTTAGGGATGGCAGTTTTCAGAAAAACTGGTTTTTCAAATACCGGTTCCATCCCTAAAGTGTAACAAATAAGGGTGGCGGGAACTATATTAAAATCTCACAATTTTTTTTTTGCAGAGTAAAATTGCTAGACAATCGAGTTAAATATAAGTATAAAATGTTTCTTGAATTATATATGGCAAAATCTACCACCCAAGAATATTTATCCTGGCTATACAAACAATAGACCTGATTTAAAAGTAGAACCAGAAACCCTATTCAAACCTCACGGACAAAAGGGTACACAAATAAACCCTGACAGAAAACAATAAAGTGTCATGCAGATGATTATACTGAAAATTTCATTGATGTGTTGATTCTAACAGTCACATAGTTTCTATTTCAGTATTTTATTGTTGAACTTCATGACTGTGATTCTAGACTACGATCTATGCAATCTTAAAAGCTATAATCCTAACAAGTGTTCAATGAAATAACAAAGCAAGTTGTGTTTTTCAAAATAAATCTGATGCATTTACAGTACACATACAAATTTTGAAGAATAACATGTGATATTAGGAGAAGGAGAGTCGAGTCAAATCTTATCAGGGGTGAGTTTAGGGTAAAAAAATATTATAAAAATTGCCTCATGCAATTTATGGACACCCCCTAACGGTATTACATGGTGTTTATAAATTGTTGGTTCTTACATGGTTTCAGCAAATAAATTCCAAGAGTATTCAATGATAAATTAAAAACTTTATAGGATGACAAAATAATTTGTGTTACTAGAAGTAATTGATTAAAAAAACAATAGTTATTTAGGCAACTAGTGTAAAAAGCAAGGCTTTTTTAAACGAGTTTAATAAATTATTTCACGAGCGAGGTACGAGCGAGTGACATAAATTCACGAGTTTAAAAAAGGCTATATTTTCAACGTATTGTCACACACTATTTTTTATGATAACGTGCAAAAAAGTATTTATTAAATTGTCATTTATTGATTGGCTTATTAATTATTTTAATATCACGTTCAAATGATTTGAAGGTGATTATTTATATTAATGATTATTTTAAAATCATGTGCAAAAAGTATTTCTTAGATTGGCATTGGAAATAAGACGCCAAATAAAGAATCACGTTCAAATAAAGAATTTTACACTAATCACAAAGCCGCCAAATAAAATATCACACTCAAATAAAGAATTTTACACCAGTCAGATGCTCTTATTTATTTTGTCGTACTAGTGCGTAAAAGTAACTTTGAAACACGATTTCGTTAAAAGCATCACTTTTGCCACGATTGATTTGAAAAGGTTAGTTTTTTTGCACGTTAAGTTTTTTTTTTATAAAAAGTAGCTTTTTTTAAAACAGTTTATAGGAAGAAAACAAAAATAGGTTGTTATCCTTACCTGTGGAATTATAGTCAATTTTGATCTTAAGTTATGCAATCCTATCTTGGTAATATCAACATCATCAATTGAAATTGTTCCCGAAGTTGGTTCAATGACTCTAAACAAGGACAGAGTAATGGAAGATTTTCCAGCTCCTGTGCGGCCAATGATGCCAACCTAAAAGAAAGTTATAGAAATAAATATGATCATTTTTGGTGAAACAAATTCCAATGTTGCATCGTCTAAGAATTATTCTGTTTAAAATATAGTGTCTTTCTTATTAATAGTATATTTTTAAAGGTTGTGAATGTCAAAAAAATCATCTATTACACTGGTCAACAGTGAAAATGCGACTGAGATGAAAGTACCCAATTCTGAATGATTTCAACGTGCTAAACACGAATATCACCTTAAAAAATGTTTGTTAGCTCTAGTTATTGAGTTACGGTAGTTTTTTCCATTACATAGGATACAGCAAAATGAATAGGCGCATCAAACACAGAAATAATTAGTCACTTTTGATTACAGAAACCCTCCAAATTTTTGCTCATACAGGTTTTAGTTGATATTATCAACATAAAGGTGGGACGAGATGATAAGTTTCAAGGCTTTTGCACCCATATTAGCAGCTTAATACCCCTTTGTTAAGTAGAATCGTTCTCACGTCAAGAGGTGCACAAAAAAAGAGCAATATATTCCTTGTATTACGTCTTCGGTTGTTTTAGAAGCTGTAGAATATCAAAAATTAGTGTTAGTGATAAATCTATCACTGGCAATGCCTTGTAAATGAATTAATAGCGCTCTAATAACTTCTGTTATATTTGCGGCAAAGTACAATTTTTCTTCACAAAAAGAGGAGCATCACTGCAAATTAAGAAAGCGTTTCATTTGCATTTTGGTTACAAGATAGGGGGCCAGGAAAAATGCTGGGCCCCTCAAGTATGTTGTTAGACTTGTGTAGCGAATTTGTCACTTCGGCTTCATGGGGGATAAAAGGGAATGCCATTTTCTGGGAAGAAAAAGAAATGCCATTTTATGATTAGGAGGGAACCAACAAATCATGTTAATGACTGTTATTTCTGCATCATCTCATCAGTTAAAGGAGGTGTTATTTAGAAAAGATAAAAATAAATAGCCTAAATCGTCTACTCTGCGTCCGTCCTACATGACAAAGGTTTAGTTGAATTATCGCGCACTAAGCTACACGAGGCTATTGGCGACGGGGTCGTTTTCCAATGACAAAGGATTCCTGCTCCAAAGTCTAATATTTTTAAGTTTTAAGAGATATAGACATGGTCTGCTAAACATGCTACAGCTTCTAAAAACAACCATGGACGAAATAAGGAATTTATTACTTTTTAGCACTCTTGACGTGGAATGATTCTACTTAACAAGAGTATTAAGCTGCTAATATGGTGCAAAAACTTGAAATTATCATCTCCTCCACCCTATGGATAATATCAAATAAGCCTGATGAGCAAATTGGAGGTTTCTGCAACAAATTGACTGTATTTATTTTGCGTTTGGTGCTGCCATTCATTTCGCTGTATCCTGTGTAATGAATAACTACCATAACTCAAAATAGAGCCAACTACATTTCCAGGTATATTCGTGTTTAGCATGTTTAAATCAGTTAGAATTAGGTACTTTCATCTAAATCGAAGAAATTTTTTGAAATTTTGTTGTCCAGTGTTATCATCGACAATTTTTCTAAGGAATGATTGAAGAAAAACAGGTCTGCCTACTTTTTCACTAGCATTGACTTCCAGGTTAATTTCTTTTAAAACCAGGTCAAGATTTTCTCTGTACTTAGTACTGTAATTCTCAAAAACAATGTTACCAGACTGTGGCCAGTCATCTTTCAACGATTTATACGGTAAATTCCATGGAGCCTATAAAATAAAAGGTATATTTTTTAGTAAATAAATTCTTCATTGCAGTACTTGTGAATTAGTAAGACCCTTAATTATAATATATATATTTTTTGGGCCTTAAATCTGTTTTTGAAGGAAATTTGTTTAAAAATGTAAATATTTTGAAATCATATAAACATGTATTACAAAGAAAATATGGAATTAACAGATTAAAGGAAATTAATTTAAATGCATAGTAAACTCTTATAAACTAATCTAATTGCAGACTAGAGATAAAACAGCAATTGAGTTAGTAATACAAAGACAGTTTATGCAATAAAACAGAGTTATTTGTATGATTAATATCAACGAAAACTCTAAACACATTGAAATTAAACAATTATTTAAAAGTGATCTGCATAGTTAATGCAGTGATAACTTTATAAAATACCTATGTTCTTAAATTAAAAATGACATTTGAAATATGCCTAAATTAATGTTTAAACCTAAATAGAAACCTAAATATACATAAATAATAAAACTAATATAATTTTTTTTAAATAATATAACTCCTTTAATCTTATGTATGCACTAGATGATTCAGGGTATGGCAGAATTTCAGTGTATTGACTGATTTTTACCTGACATTTTACGATATTAGGGAGGATACAATATTTTATGAAAATTTTTCAACATTGCGCTCCAACAATGAAGTATCGAAATTAAGCAGGGAGAAGAAAAATATTTAAGAATTTTAAAAAAAAAACCCATGTTGTACTTACTTCAGCTTTCAGGTGACAATACTCATCCACTCGTTCAATGGAGATAGATTTGTCCTCCAGCTCAGAGTTCAATTTTATGAACCATTTTAAGGCATCAGTGACCTTAAAAAATACTAGGAGATTTTTTGATATTGCTAATATAGATTTAAGAAGTAGATGCTTAGAAAGAGAAAAAGTTAATCCACCAGAAAATCGCCAAGTAACCATAGTAAACCTAAACAAACCACTGACTCATAGTTAGTTCAATGTAAATTGCATCATTATATTCTTTAAAAGGCATTGATTACAAATAAAAAAATGACTGTTTGCACAGTTGTAGGCTATACCACAAGATCTGAATCTACACAAGATTGTAGTAAATCCCTCCACAGGCAAGGGAAATACATTGAAATTATAGGTTTTTTTTGTAGAGTCGAAAATTTGCCCAGTTGCTGTAGTAAGCCTATTAAAAAAACAATTAATAAGTTCACCCTTATTTTCAATTACTTTAATTAATCTTGACGTAATACAGCTCGTTAGTTTCTTTAGGGTGCTCACAGGGATATTTTCCCATGCCTTTTCAATTGATGCCATCTGTTCTTGTTTGTTATGGTACTGAGTGCCCTTTTTGTAAATTTCATGCGCCAAAATACCATACAAATGCTCAATTGGGTTTAGATCGGGACTTTTATTTGGCCAATCAGTCAACAGTTTTACAGAATTAGCGTCAAAACATGAATTTGCAGCTGCGGACATATTTATTGATTTATTGTCCTGCTGGAATAAATAGTCACCACTGGTTACCAACGGTGCTTCTGGCAAAAGATCGTCACCCAGCATATCAACATAACTATTTGAGCTCATTTTCCCTTGAAGAAATACTATTTCTGTAGTTCCAGGGGCTGCGTAACCTTCCCAGACCATTACTGTGCCACCACCATATGAACACTTTGAAAATATTTCTTTTTCTTTGCGAAGATCATACCAAAAATACTAAAGCCATCAGGTCCGTCTAGGTTAAACTTCTTTTCATCAGAAAAGACAACACAAACAACAACCATTTGTCACCCGTAGAAATGTACTTTTTAGCAAACTCCATCTTCAGTCTCTTTTGGGTTTTTGTAAGAGGGGGCTGTGACTTCAGTTTTCCGTATCGAACCTGTTTGGTATTTTGTAAAATACGGCGAACGGTTCGAGCACTGTAGTTCAAGTCCAGTTCACGCTTTATTTCCGTCAATGTTTGGTTTTTGGAGCAAGCTCTACTTATAATTCGTCTTTTATCTCTCGAAGACACAGAAGATGGCCTACCTGGGTGTTTTCGTTTTCCATAATTTCCAGGATTTTTCAAAAAATTATATATTACAGTCTTTGATCTATCAATCAATTCAATTTCAATGTTATTTTACGTCCAGTAAGTCCAGAATTTTTATAAGCGATTAATTTTCCTTATTCAAACACCGAAAGTTTCGTACCTAGTGGCATGGTTGAAGATAAGAGTAATGAAGTTTTCAAACACTTGCAAAATCTTTATAACACCATGGAATGACATGTACAAAGCAGAAGCTTTGCTAGTTTTATGTAAATTTATGCTTTAGACCAGGAGTTCCAACCTTTTTGTCACCTGCTGTACCACTTGACTTTTAGAAATTTTTGGCGTACCACCACACCTAAATAAATCTATAATTATTAATCTTCTAAAAGTGTTTCAAACGGCTTTTGAATAATTTCCTCAGGAAACTCGTTTAATGGTAGTTTTGTTTATTTACGACATACTTATAATAAAGGAGAAATAAAAAGATTAAAATGGTATTAATTTTCAGTTTTGTTTATTACCCAAAGGTTTAAGAACATACAAATAAAAAAGTACAAACTCAGCACAAAATTAATCATCATACAAAATATACTGTTATAGTCTTTAATGTGAAACTTGTTGTTGGAATGTGATTAAAATATCAGCATTAGGAGTAATGGAACTTATCTTCACTCTTAGGCACCAAAAATAGCAGAGCTTGCCGGAAGATCAAGGGATACTAGGTTTGACATCCGATCCAGAAGTTAATTAAGATTTCTCTTTAAAATATTGTTAATGTTTAAAATATTGAGTAATATGTTTGCGTGCTCACTTCTCATGCTACAGAAGCTATTAATATCAACATGTTGCTCACTTCACTCACACGTACCACCTGAAATATTCCCGCGTACCACCAGTGGTACGCGTACCACCGGTTGGGAACCCCTGCTTTAGACTTACTGAAATGCAATTGTCCTTATAATTTTGTCCAATTTCGCTGCATGTTAAAATTTATAACGCATTTTAAAATTATGAATTTTATATATATATTTGCAAAAAATCTATAACATGTGAAGTATTATTTAAAACTAGCTTTATAAACCCGGCGTTGCACGGGTGCACCCTTCATAACCCTTAATAGTAGGTTTTTTTATGTAAACTTTTATTTTATACCAATTGATCCCTCCACTGTGGTCCACTCCATCAGGATATTATAATCTCATCCCATTCTGATATGAGGGGTTGATTTTATCCAGGCCCTTCCGGAGTTTGAGGGCTTTCCCATAGGCCCCTATTCAAATTGCCAGAACAGCTACATGATATAATGGCCTGTTTCTATTTCACAATTAGAGCAAAACGAAACTGCCCAAATGTGGTAAACATTCCATTTCATATTTCATACAACTCGATAGGATAGGGTTGGGGGACCCAGTCGGTAAAGACTTTCGTCTTGCATGCGGTAGGTCCCAGGTTCAGGTCCGGGCATCGCCAAAATAACTGCAGACCTATGAACGGCTCGTGCAGCCAAAAAATTTCCGACGAATAATACCTCGTATAGAGGAAGGGCACTTTAAATATCCTCCAAATTCCCAACGGTGCGTACGATGTCGCCCTTAAAAGTTGCATTGGGTACCTACTCATGTATCGGCTCGTAACTTGACTGTGGTTCTAAATTACGACTCCCGTTTCCAATAGCACTCGTGTGTAGCTTTAATGCGACGATAATTCAAACTAACCCTAACCCATACAACTTGATGGGAATAGCTACCCTAAGTTAAATTTTCAACTTCGCCAAAAGCCGCCAATGCCAAAATTCAATCGACCATTACGCCATCTTAGCATAAGAAAAAAAAACATTCATCCTCTTGTATGGTTGGAAAAGTTTTATAAAGTACAAATTCCTTATTTATGCCAAATATATTCCGGTTATCCTAAAGAATCGTGGCTGGCAATTTTACGCCAAATCTGGCAACCTTTGGCGAAATGAGCAATTGCATTGACAATTTCTAAATGTTAATCTATTTAAATCTTAAACGCATATAATTTATTCTGAAGTTTTCTTATACTAATATTTTATTAATTAGATGCTTACTGATTTTAAATAATTATTTGCTTTTTTTAAATCAATTCTTCGTCATTTTAAAGTTTCACTTTTTTATAAATCTGGTCTGCAATTTAATGAATTTTTCCTCTGTTTTAAGTCGGCCATTTTGAAATTAGGTAGTATTTTTGGTCATTTCGAGATGGTAACCATCTCGGCAAGTGCTCGGAGTGCCGGAGGAACATTTTTGAAAATTCGCCAAATCCGGCCACGATTCTTTAGGTTAACCTATATTCCTCCATATCATCATTTCTTACCATTTGTAAACATCAATTAAATTAAATTCGGAAACGTAATTAAAAATCTAGTTGAAGAAATCTGATCCACCATAAAAAAACGAAAAGATTTAAAGTCAACATTTGTTGACTGTCAAATAAAATACTGATATTCAAACAACAATCCAGAAAATTAAACCCACGCGCTCTTTTTTTTCTTTTCTTAATTTTCGTTCACGCTGAACGCGCTGGAATTTCTTTGAAATGAATTGAATTAAAAAGTATAATCTTACAATGCTATTCCTATGGGGAAATCAGCTCACGTTTTGCACCCCTACACCCTTTGGATTCGAATAAAAAGTATCCTATGTCCTTCTCCTGGTACTAAGCTACCTTCCCACCAATTTTCAGCCAAATCAGTAATGCCGTTCTTGAGTTATAAATGGTCTTACTAACACGACTTTCTTTTATATATATAGACTAGCAAATTTATACCCGTTCTTCGCACGGAATAAAAAAATATCAAATAGATTCCAAATATGTGTACCATATAACCTGTTATAGGATCATAAACTTATTATTGTTTCCGCTCGTTATAAATTATAAAATCCCGTTTCATTGCCTTAAAATTCCAAAATGAAAAATACGCTGTAAAATGCACTCATAAATGCCATCACAATTCCCTCATAAATACATAAACCTTTTAGCTCATTTGGCGCGTTTTGGGAAATAATTTGGCGAGAAAATAGATATAGCTACCCACACCCATTATACAACTCAAACACAATGACCTTCGATCAACCGACCAGCTTATAAATTATTCATAAAAGAAATTGCCTATTTGGCGAATTTTAGTTAATAATTTGGCGAGTTTGGCAACGTATTTGGCAAAAAAATAAAGACATAACACACTAATAGCTCTAGTGCGATGGCCTTTATTAACCATCATAGTTCAGTAATAGCTTAACTATACATTTATTGCTTAAATATGCATACATGCAGTCAACAGAAAAATCAATGAAAAAATCATCAAATAAACCCACAATAAAATCCGGGAATGAAGACTGGCGGAATTACGTTTTTTGAAACATGTCAATTATTTTTCAAATAATGAATTTAGTTTCTGAAAGTAATGGCAAAAGAATAAAATAAACATTTTGAATTTTAAATGTTTTTGTTAAAAGTTTTATTTATTTTTTTCAGCCGATGGCATCAGGAAAGAGAAAAAATGATCGGATTTGAGCGAAAGTGGTGTATTTTTTTCAGAAAATTCGAATTTTCTCTAAAAATGGAACAAATATGAAAAAACTAAGCCTCAGGTGCACACGTTAGTATTAAAGGGAATCTATCTTTAAAATTTCGAATTCCTGTGGGCAGTATAAGTAGGTCTTTTACGATCCGAAGACAGACACAGCCAGGTCCTTCTTTTATATTAAGAATCTAGTTTACCATTTCAGAATTTGGCATATAAGTGATTTTCGAAAAGACTAGACACACAGACAGACTCTTTCTTTTATTATTATAGATGCTTAGTTTACCATTGGCTAACAGACATAAAATTAGCATAATTCAACCGTGATTTGTCGAAAAGATCTAGCAATTTTTCCATTGTCCTTATAATTCTGACCACCACTGTATAAAGTTACAGACAATTTTAAAGTTCAGAGAAAGTAACATAATTTTATCTATCTTAGAAGAAAACACAGTGCTGATTTCTGGATTTTATCAATTTAAGTCATAGAAGAAATCATTATCCAAAAAATGAGCTAAATAAAATTAACCTCAACACAATAAATTACTTTTGACAATATTTGTTTTAAAATTGATTGCTTATAATTAAAATAAAAATAATTAATTCTGTTCTCCAGTCTTTTGAGTTATGCAGCAATCTTTATGGTGGATGCCAATGAAACTCATCATTTTATAATTAATAAAGTAAATCTGGTTGCATAATTAATAAAATAAATTAATTTAGCTTTGAAATTGTAACAAAACTTACAGAAAGGGCATATGTTACAACTAATCCAACAACTGCTGGACTTAGTGTATGCCGATATAGGACAGCTAATAATGAGGCAACCAAGACTAAAATACTTCCAAGCACATCCAAGTTGAAAGTCATCCACCTGAAATAAAGAAATAAATTGGGAGGGATACAATTTTTTATTTAATTTAGCGTTCAAATTACACAAGCAGGGAGACATGGAGGGCTTAGGTTTCAACTTAAATATTCAAACCACAGGACATGGTCTGAAATTAAAAAAAAAAATCTGTTACAAAAAGGAGGTAAGAAAACCTTATTTTTTACAAAAGAGTTATTAATGAGTGGAATAGTTTATCACATTTTTCTGTCTATTCAAAGAGAGTTGAAGAATCTTGATAGTTATTGGGGACTGGTTACTGATTTGCAAACCTTTGGACCCACCTTACTGGGCCACTGGCCTGATATTGGTCTGTTATAAAGAGCAATAAAATAACAGAAAGCAAACCTGCTAAGCAAAGTAACAGCAGCACGTATTTATTTACAAAACAGAAGTAGATTCAAATATGTGTGTACAAGTTCAGTTGTTTCATGTCTTCTTCACAACACTTCCTTCACATGTCACAACTCACACTTAATCAAGACATATAAAAACACATTACGACATAGAAAAATACATTAAGACATAGAAATCAGTCCCAACATTTTTCTCAGTTTAGTGAACCTTGCAGCAGGCAAGGGTTTGGTTATTATGTCCGCGATTTGCTCTTCTCCAGGAACATGAACGATGTTGAGTTCACCTTCAAGAACCTATTCTCGAACAAAATGGTATCATACATCGATATGTTTTGATCTCTTGTGAAACTCAGGATTTCGAGCTAACTTCACCGCACTGGCACTGTCAACGAAAAGAGAAGGACATCCCTTGATGTCAATGATGTCCTTAAACAGTCATTTTAGCCAAACAGCTTCCTTCGCAGCTTCACTCGCAGCCATGTATTCTGCTACGGTAGTTGATAGAACGACACTTCTTTGCTTTTGGCTTAACTAACTTACAGCGGCACCCAAGTACTTGGACACTACTCCTGATCTCGAGCGTCTTGTCTTGGCATCTCCCGCAAATTCAGCATCACTGTATGCTTTCAACTCCTCTGACTGCTTACTTGCCTGATAGAGCATCCCAAATTGAACAGTTCCCTTTAAATAGTTGAAAATCCTCTTAACGGCACACCAATCTGAAGACTTAGGACTTTCCAGACTCTCAGACACAATGCTGACAAGTTTTGTATTGGTATGGCAAGCCATTTAATAAACTTCATATAATTTTTGATTTGAACTGAAGTTTATGAAAATACGAACTGAAACAATCACATGCATTTTGTCAATGCATTATTATTAGTACGCAATACGCTTTTAAATTAGTTTAACTTTTTAGTTTGTTTGATAAAAGTCGTGTTAGAGATACTTATCCTCTATTGGCGGCAGGTTTTGAAGTTTTGAATAATCTAGTCAAGCAGTGAGATGTTATCTGAATGTCCATCTAAAACATTCTTTTAGTAACATCATAACCAAAATTAAGACACTAAACCATAACAAATTAAATGATATTTTTGCTCCAGCTTCCTCTGTAGAGTATATTTCATCGGATTCAAAATATTTCCTTTAAATGAACTTTATTTCAAAGTTCATGTGGATAAATAGTGAAATGAATTGTTTACTTTTAATTACCTAATATGAAATGATATGGCAATGAAATTAGTGCAATGGGGTCGAAAATCTGAAATGGAGATTTAAGTTTTCTACGTGTTTTAGAGGGTGCTGATTCTAAAAAAGTGGTTTTTGAATATTGGTCTGGCTGTCTGTCTGAAACTACTCTACAGCTAGAACTAAAAGAGCATAAGACTTTAAATTGGTAGATAAGTTTATAATACTTGTCGGGTGTCATAATAAGGTTTTCAATAAAATAGTGCTTGTGGAAGGTGTATAGCTTCCATAGAACTTTTTTGGTTTTCAAGTTATTGAAATTACCTAATAGGGTAAAGAATTGCTTTAAAATATATTTATTTATTAAGTGGAAATTAAAAAGCGTGTAGTGCTACACACCCATAGTTTTCTTTTAAAACTCATTTTTGATGTAAACACAAGTGGAAGCTAAAAAGTATTTTCATTTAAAAAAAGGCAAAAAAAGTTCTAACCTAGTACAAATGTAACTGTTGTGAGTGCACAAAAAGCAGTTGTCCAATCTCTCTTCAAAACTCTCGATGAACTCGTTTTGTATCCCATAGGCAGTGATGGAAGAGACCCCCTGGATGGACTCCATAAAGAGGCTGTAGATGGGAGAACGAGAAGTGGACTCCAGTCGCTTGATTTGGCGAAACGTGGTCAAATGGTATTTCTAGAAAATAGGAAACACAGTATAATCAGGTTTATACCATCATTCAAGGAACTGCAGTGTTTGTGAAGCTATAAACGAGTGACATTATAAACAAGGTTGAATATTAAGTGCAGGAAATCATGTAAAATACGTTAATATGTACTCATACTATTAAAATCAAAGTTATAAAATAACATCTATTGAATAAATTTTAGTAGTTTTATTCAGTAGTTTAAGTAGTTTTTTTTTTCAGTAGTTTAATTTCTCCTTAAGTCAAATTTCTTTTTAGGCAGGAAGTAAATTTCAAATTTGGCGACTTTTCGCATCATTTGACAAATACAACATAAAATTTTAACCATAATGCATGCCTTTTTTAATCGTTTTCTTTACGAAGGCATGCTGGATATCATACAAACGTACATTTCTAGTGTTCTAACCAAGGAGTTATTCAAAAATTGTTGTTAGCAAGATATTATAACATTAAGGCCTATGGGCAATTCAAGAGAGCGAAAATTTATGGCGTTATATACGAGTTATCGTTGTAAATGAGGTCAAGGTAACTCATTTTGACTGTATTTAATTTTTTATTTGTCTATTATACTTAAAACTTGCCAATGTTTCAAGGAAAACTCATAAGACTGTTCATTTGTGAATTTTGTTAAAAAACTGTAAAGCACTTAAAACACATATTTTTTTTATCTGAATATTGGATTGCTTAAGAAATATTAAAAAAATATTTTAACTAGATTTATATTTGAAAATTTAGATTTTTTTTGTAGTAAAGATATCCAGTTTGAAAATCTTACATAATAAAGCCACATATTAGATTACTAAGAGCATACAGTAGAATCTCGATAATACGAACTAATTCATTGGGACCAAAGGTAGGTCGGATAATCAAAAATTACGGATTATGGAGAATTTTTATTTATTAGTAAAACTTTTAGTACAGAGGAGCACCGAATCTCCACAGTCATTAAATTGAGAATATTTCACAATTTCATAAACACCATAACTTTCGAATTTCAGAATCTTCGGAGATTACACACTTTAGAATCGCTGTAGATTTCTGAGACTGGTTTCTATTGTGAACAACTGAGAATGGCCTTGTTGGAGAATATTTTTTATGTTGGACTAAGGCTATGTCCTCACTACGACATCAAACGCCACAAAAGCAACAAATGCAACAAAATTTAGCGACCGCCAAGCGATGCAATAGCATGGGGACTGACTCTGCCAAGTCGCCAAAATTTGTTGCCTTTGTTGCTTTTGTGGCGTAGTCAGGACATAGCCTTAGAGAGATGGTTGGTTAACAGAGAGTTCCGGATTAAAGAGGGACAGATAATCGAGGTTCTACTGTACTTTAAAAAACATTTTTTTAATACAAATATGTACCCATAATTTAACATTAAAAAAAACTGCTACCATAAAACCAGGGATTGGAAAGTTACTTTTAAAAAGTTACTCTGTTACAGTTACAGTTACTTAATATAAAAAGGAACGCATTACAGTTACTTTTTACAAAAAGTAAGGAATCACAGTTACTTTTTGAAATTTCAAGTTATAAGAAAAATTGAAATTTAGCCTTATAGCCATTATTCAAAGAGAATCATGATAAACGAAACATAAGCACAAACAAAACACTGTAATTTTAATTAATAAGCATTTTAAAAAATTTTAATCCTTTACCCTGATAATCACCCGACAAAGAGTCCATCTAGTACGGTCAAAATAAACATTTCAATTAACAAAAATTTGCACCCAGCTAAATTTTGGTATAGATCTTTGGTACACTATTATAAGTAAAATATCAAAAGTCCCCACCGATCCCATGTCTGCTTTTTCCGCCATCTTGAAAAAACGTTCGAAATTTCGCCCGTTTGCGTTACTCCAATCCCTGCATAAAACTATCAAAAAATAGTCAGGCTTCCTAACAATTAAAATTTTTAAAAACTGGTAATGAAAAAAAAATTAATGACAAAAAAAATGTTTACCTGAATAATCAAATTTAGAGCTACAAATGGCAAGAGAAAAGCTAAGAAGATCGGAGTGTAGATACCAATCAAAAGAAAAGATACAAGGGTGAAAAATAAACAGTTAATCCAGCCTTCTAATTTATAGAATATCAAAACATCCAAAGTATCCAAATCTGTGGTAAACCTAAATAAAATTATTTTATGATTTACAGTCAGCTTCTTTATAGTTAGATAAACATATGTAACAATATTTTATATTAGCACTAAGGAACTTTATAAGATAACTGATGAAAACTGTAAAAAAATGTATATTAATAAATAATAGGTATAATTGTATGAATATTAGATACAATTCTTAATGTAAACTTAGATGAACAACAGTCAGGGACCGACTTACAACTTTTGGGGCCCAGGGCACATTCAAGTTTAAGGCCCCCCCACATACATTAATATATCTATGAACATGATTTTTTTTATTATTTTAAATATGTACAAATAAATAACCTCTAACAATTATAATAAGGCAGATATACGTTGTGATGAGAGGTTACAACTTGGTTTATATTAAAGAAATGGTTAAATACCCCATCTATGATTGACTAGCAAAGTGTTAATGAATGAAAGAATTAAATAGTCAGACATCTTATGAAGTTTAAACATATTACTATAAAAAAGGAAATATTAAAAGTGAAGTAAAATTTTCAAATGGTGAACCTGTTTATAATTCGGCCAGCAGGAGTCGTGTCAAAAAAGGACATTGGAGACCTTAACACATTCTCGAGCATATCCTTGTGATATAATTCTGAGGCCCTTGAGGATCCGTAAACAAGGAACGTTCCTCCAAAAACAACGGAAAGAACTAAAATGAAAAAAATCTTTTAAATATTTATTTAATGCAGAGTAAGGAAAGGTTTATAATCAATTACAAGACTGGAGATAGTTACAATTTGCAATTAAGTCCTAATCTTATTGCTATACTTCAAACATCGAAACAAACTGTTACACAACAGGCAACATGCCTTTGTCAAATTATGCATTATCAAATATGCCTACTATTAATTTAAAATAGAGTAAAATTCTAAACATGACGAGTTCTATGATGAGTTACATAATGATTTTAATCTGATGAGTTTAATTTAAAACATAATTTAACTTACACTAAAAAAATTAGTTATTCTTCACACATAAGTTATTTTTTAGGGGGGACTTAATGATAAACTTATAAAAATTTGAAACAAAGCTTACGTTGGGCTAATCCAAATGTTCCATAAATTGAAAGCCTCCAAACAGTTTGAGTAGAGTTATGAGTGCTATTTTGACCAATGTCTGAGCTCCAATCACTCAACCATACATTTCCCATAGTCTATAATTAAGAAATAAATATGAATAACAATGCTTATCCTTCTGCTACTATGACCAAATTTCTCTAGGTCCTCGTATTTTTAATTACTAATTTTTGTTAACCAGTGTTTAAGATGGGTTTTCAATATTTTAAAAAAATTTCTAAAACCAAAAATTTAATTTTAGCATTTTACAAATGATTTGAGCTTTTTTGAAAATAAAGCTTAACACATTTTAGAGGCACACAAATATAACTTTTTACCTTTCTTACCTTATAACTCTGAGCTTCCATGAGGCTTTTTTTACTGCCCATGTTTTGAAAGCCACATGGAAATCAAAATTTTCTTCTTTTGGCCCTTTATCATTTGTCATTAGTAAATTATTTACACTACATATTGAAAATCTGTTTTAATAAGGTACATCACAGTAAAATGTCTTCCGTTTATTTGGATCTGTTCCTCATTTAGAAGCCGTAAAGAATGATAGGATCTGTTTTCCTCTGTTTATTTTCCCATTTTAGTGAAAGCGGATTTCAAGATTTTTGCAAAATGCAATTTTTTTTACCATTTTTCAAAAAAGAGCTATCACATCTTAAACAGGGTTGTAAACATGTGCCTACACTTAGAGAGCTCACAAGTATTAGGTAAACAATGTTCAACAAATTTTTTTAAAAAAAGTTACTGTTTATCACTAAAATGCAAAAATTTATTCAATGCTAAAAACCACCAGAAATAGTTTAAAAGTTGTTTAGTTTGAATTATCGTCGCACTAGAGCTACACGAAGGCTATTGGCGACGGGCGTCGTATTTTAGAACTAAAGTCAAGTGACGAGCCGACTCCTGAGTAGGCGGCACCCAACGCAACCATTAAGGGCGACATCAAACGCAGCGTTGGGACTTTGGAGGATATTTAACGTGTACTCCCTTTACACGAGGCATTATTCGTTGGACATTTTTGGCTGCATGGGCCGTTTATAGGTCGGCAGTTATTTTGACGATGCCCGGTCCCGAACCTGGGACCTTTCGCATGCTATGCAGACGCCTAATCGACTGGGATCCCCAGCCCTTTAAAGTTGTTTTAAGTAACAAAAGTCATTTGTTAGGGAAATTAGCTTTTTGGCGTGGAAAAGCAGAACTGTCCCATGGAAAAAAAAAGATGGTCAAATAATTTTAGGAAAATTAAGAAAAATATTCTTTAAAAGGTGAAAAATGACTATAAAGAGTTGGCCTGCACTTACTTCAAAAGCCATGAATGACATGTATCCAAATGAAGCCAACATAAATGTTGAAATTCCCATTTGCTTCACATATTTGAAGTATATTAGTCTGTTCACCTGTAATAAATACATAGCAATCTGATTAAAGTAAAGTAGGGTAAAAATTGTTCATGCAAATAAATGTTTATGAGATAAATATATATAAATAAGAACTTTCTTATTTCATTGAACTAAATTGCAACTAGGATTGTGTAACACTGCATGATTTTCAATTACCAATCAATAAGTTTAAAGGCAAGTAGGCTATAAGTAATTTCAATAATTAAAAAACCTAACATGTTCTATGGCAGCTGCCCGTTGCCCATGCATGATTTCTGAAAATCCTATGATGTCTGACAGAAACTGGAAACGTGTACCAAACTTGAATTGAATTTCATAGCTCAAGTAGTTTCAGACAGACAGTCTGACAGATGGACCAATGTTAAAAAAACACTTTTTCAGAATCGGCAACCTCCAAAATATGTGGATAACACAAAGTATCTAATTCGGACTTTTCGACCCCCCCCCCCATCCCAATACTTTTATTACATCATATAACAGATTAGGCAATTGAAAATATAAAAAGAAATGGGCTTCAAATTCTCCTAATACTTTTTGATTACTTAAAACTATGAATGTGGCCATTTTCAAAAAGCAAGACTGTTTTCCAAGATAAGTATAAAACAGTTTTATAAAACATACTCCTCCAATTTCCATATTTTCCTCTTCAGTAATTCGATGTGTTCTGTCTGTAGTAACTTCCGAACGATCTTCATTAACCAAAAGTGAATGTCCTACAGAAATCTGGTCACCTTCTCCCATCAAAAGTTCTACATCTTCCTCATAAGCACAGGATGCAGTTTTTTCAACTTTAATTGGGGTTGGTTCATTTGATAAGCTAATAAAATAAAGTTTAGCAATTTTATTTTAATGAACTGAATATTTATGTAGAAGAGAAAAATGTTAAAAGCAAAAATGCAATAAATTAAAAAGGTCAAAAATAACATGTGTACATGAAAATTAAATTTTTTAGTTAACTTTGTATATGTTAATTAAGTTACTAAAGATAAAATAAAAATATTTTTTAGAAAACGTGTCCAAAAGAAAGTTTTGTTAATTTAATAATTCAAAATATTTCTTTAAATAAAAAGTCTTAGAAAAAGTGACTAAAATTATTAACCCATTAACGACAATTGGCAAGAAAGTTTGCCACACTTAAATGAGCTTTCTGCTTTGATTTATCTAAATAAACAAAATATAAGACAAATGAAGACCATAGTACTGAACAATTTATGTAGGACAAATTAAGTGACATGGGAAAAACTAATTAAAAAACTTAAAGTTAACGTTTTATTCGGAAATGAAGGTGTTAATGGTACTCACAAAGTAATGGAAAAAATTAATTAAAAAACTTAAAGTTAACGTTTTATTTGGAAATGAAGGTGTTAATGGTACTCACAAAGTCATCATTAATGGGTTAAAACTACGTTTTAATATAGTAATGTGCAAAATTTCATTTATTAGCAGAATAAGGAATTATTAAACACAATTTCTGTTCAACTGGGATAAATAAACTAAGGTTAACCTTTCACTTTGCATCAAATAATTGCTTTCAACTTGGGAGTGTTCTTTCACAAAACTTGTAAAGAAACCATTCTGACTCATTAATTCATGATAAGTACCCATTTCTTCAATTCTTCCATCTTTCATACTCACTATTAAATCAACGTCAGGCAAGACAGACAAATCATGAGTCACAAGTATTCTTGTCTGAAAAGAGTGGAAGTAATTAAAACAACTTTTATATTACTCAACTGAATAAATAGAGGCATCAGAAATGAATCATTAAATGTAAACTAGGGGTGTGTAATACTACACGACTTTCAATTAAAACTCAATAAATCAATTCACTTAAATGTATATATATTCTATAAGGTAATTTCATGAGTTAAAACCTAAAAAGTTCTATGGCAGAAACCCTTTGAGCATGCACTATTTCCTCAAAAAATTTATTATGATGTGTGAAAGGTACTGGGAACTCATGCACTAAATTTGAAGTCTCTATCGTTTTTTGTTTATCAGAAATAACTTCAAAACCAAAAAAGTTTTATGGCAGCTTTCCATTGCGCATGCACAACTTTCTCGACAACCGTATTATGACATCCAATCGGTATTAGGAACTTGTGTACCAAATTTGGAGTTGCAGCTCTTTTTTTTTCTTCGAGCTGTATTTTGATTTCAGACATACAGAAAACAGTAAATCCCATTTTTAGAATCAGCGCCCTGCAAAACGTGTACAAAACACAAAATCTACATTTCGGATTTTCGACCCCATCACAATACTTTCATTACCTTATAATTCACATTAGGTAATTGAAAGTTAAAAAAGGGCCAAGTCCACAGAAAGATTGCAGAACTAGTTTCTTCTTTCACTAAAATGTTGAAAGGAAGAAGCATAGTGGAAATTCTCCTACTATTAAAATTAACAATTCATGTATTAAAAAGTTTTCAGAATCCTACTCTCAGTATAGTAAGTTCCCATAAAACCCTTGATTACTGTATTTTATATGTGTCTATTTAAAACTGTTTTTGTATGTGTGTATATTAATTTAATATAATTTATTTTTCTCTTCCATAAAAGCTCTACATAACCTGAGTTTTTAATTATATTAGGTTGAAAAATTGTCACACTAGAGCTACTCGATTGCTATTGGCGACAAGGCGTCATAATTTAGAGCAACAGTAAAGTGACGAGCAGACACCTGAGTAGATACCCAATGCATATTTTAAGAGCGTCATCATACACAGCATCAGGACTTTGGACCGTATTTAACACATGCATCCCCTATACACAGAGTATTATTGGACATTACTTGGCTGCATGGGCCATTTATAGATCAGCAGTTATTTTGCCGATGCCCGGACCCGAACCTGGAACCTTTCCCATATAAGCGCCTTAACCAGCCGACCCGACGGCACAACGGTTAGGGAGCTAGCCTTTGGAGCTTCTGGGTTCGGGTTCGAATCCCGGTAAGGCATGGATGTTTGTGTTTGTCAATAAATGTTGTTATTTGTCTATGTGTTTGTGTCGCCTCTTTCTTTGTGTGTCTCTTGTGCCTGTGTCATTTCTGGGGTTGAGTACAATAGACCTGAGGTCGCAGTGCTTGGCGAACTTGCCCCCCACCAAGAAAGTCATAAGTGCCTTAACCAACTGGGCTCCCCAGCTTGTTTTGGATATATGAGAATAAATAAAAAAAGTTTGAATTCTCGCCAGGCCCACTGTCCATGACATAGTCTCAATCTCGGTTTCTGAGGTCTTTGAGTGTGAGGTACACATGCTAGCCATTGTCCATGAAAAGAGACTAGATGGACGATGAACCCTCAGTTAACTTCCCAAGTAAGCTTGGTAAGCATTTATTGACCTCGAAAAGGATGAAGGGCTGAGTGAATCCATGACTATCTGCCAGACCCATACGCAAACCCAGATTGATAGCATGAGAGTCAGGCCTAGCTGACCACTACACCATCGCAGTAATAAGGAAAGACATATAATTTACTTTATCTCTGAGCAGGCCTCCATTACCAATAACATCATTAAATAATGCTTTTCTAACATGCACATCCACAGCACTCAGAGGATCATCCAAGAGGTACACATCTTTGTTTTGGTAGACGGCTTGTGCTAGGTTTACACGTAGCTTCTGGCCTCCGCTCAAAGTAACACCCTGTAAATAAAGAGTTTGATTCAAGGGTGAAGTTTCAAAAGTACAACTAAGATATAGAGTCTGATCCGATCATTGGTTACTTCATCCAATTGAATTAACAACTGTCAAAATTCGGCAATGAAAGGACTGGACTCTTATCCTCTTTTAAAATTAAACTCCTGGGCGCAACAGCCCAATTCAGCTTTCGGGACCAAGGGCTCTGGGGGGCTAGGCATATGTCCCGGTTAGGTGGTCAACCTCACACGGGACCCCAAGTGTTTAGTTCCCAAGCATGCTTGGTCCTCATTTTATCGACCCAATTAAGGGCTGAAAGACTGAGTGAACCTCGCCCAATCTGGGATACGAACCCCGGACCTGTGCACGGCAATGCAAAGCATTACCACTGCGCCACGGGCCTTATCCTCTTTTACCAAACTATATTTTAAAACAAGTTTTTGACATTTGTCTCTTTATGAATAATACAATCTAGCTGTAAGTTTATATTACAAAAAATATTAATGAAAATATAACTGAATTTTTCTACCTGCAATGTATTAGCCTACTTGCTAGGAATTAGCTTAGAAATGATGTAAATAGATACAATAACAATGCTATGAACTTTACACATTCCATTTTAAAACTTAAATTAAAAATAAGAATATGACTATAATTATCAATTAGTTAGTCCCACCAGTTTTCTAAATCCCAATATCAATAGTTGTCATATAGCATTTATTAGGGTACATGTTAAAATCTACTAAAGAAGCAAAATTGTTTTTATATATTATTTATTGAACTTTTGCACAGGTTTAGTAAATATTTAAAACTTCTTGCTAAATTTATTGAAACACTTTGATTGGCAAAAGTTCATACAGAGACTGATTGAGTTTAGTATAAACATGAATTAACAGTATTTAGGATTTAGTCAAGCTAGTTATAAATTAATATAAATCAACCTTTTCCCCAATTTCTGTCTCATCGCCCCCAGGTAATATTTCCAAGTCTGGTCTTAAGCAGCATAATTCTAAAATAGTTTGATATTTCTGCTCATCCATGTGATGGAATAGTAGAATATTCTGCTTGAGAGTTCTGTTTAGTATCCATGGCTGCTGAGGAACATAAGCAATAGTACCCTAAAAAAAATGGAAATTTAGACATAAACTTAAATGTTAAATTTTAAATACTTTAATTTAAAGTAATGAAAATATACAGGGATTGGAAAGTTATACTATGAAAAAGTAACTATGTTACAGTTACTTAATATGAAAAGTAACTAGTTACAGTTACTGAGTATGAAAAGTAACAAATCTCACTTTTAAAAATTTCAAGTTAAAAGATAATTGCAATTTAACCATTTTACCGTTTTCAAAAGAGAACCAAGGTTAAAGAAATAGTGACAGTCGAAAAAGCTAAAAACAAAAATTTAACTTTTAATTAGTTAATAAAGTTAAATTTTTATTAGTTAAGTTTAAGTTGAATGCCAGACTGCTGAAAATATCCGTGAAGGGCGGCATGAGAAGTAACGGAAAAATAATGACATTTTTTATTACGGCTAAGAGAAACTAAGTTACAGTTACTTTCTGAAAAATGGTAACAGTGTTACTAGACATTACCGAAAAAAAAGCAAGTGTTACAACTAACGGCAATATAAGTTATGCGTTACTCCAATCCCTGGAAATATAAATTAAAATATCAACAGTATTTTGAATAATAATAAAAAAGCAACACTTTTTTTGAATAAATGTTTCAGTATTAAGTTCAACTTTTAAAATTTATTTCTAGATAATTAAAAAAAACCTTAGCCATTTAAATCGGTCCTTCTGGTATTTAAAAAAAAATTGCTTGAAATTGACAAAAAAAAAAAAAAACCTGTAAGAAATTCGTTTATAGAACAACAAAATCAAATATATTCAAGCTAAATCAAATATACATTTTTCAGTATTACTGTAAAGAAACTTACATAAGTAAAACATTACATAACTTTCTAAGAAAGTAAATTATAACATGATATATTTTTCTTACCTCAACATCTAGAGTACCATCAGTTATATACATTTCACCAAGGATTGCTGAAAGCAAAGAGGACTTTCCTGAACCAACAGTCCCAATTACAGCAATCAAACTGCCTTTAGGAACATGCAAATTAATATTGTTAAGACAGCATTCACCATCGGCGGCCCATGAGAAAGAAGCTGTCTTGATGGTAAGAGATTCACCTGAAAAAAATTTCAATTTAGTAGTTATGAAATTTAAAATTGTATATAAGCTATAGTTAAAAAAACATCCTATCCTTCTTTCATTTATCGTGATAATGTAAATACAGTACAGTCGAACCTCGTTAATGCGAACTCGCTTAACACAAAATTCCGCTGAAGATGAACTGAAATCATTTCCCAGGCCTATAAAGTTTTGAACTAATGCTAAAAAATTTCTTAACGCAAAATCGCTTAAGGCGGACTCCCGCTTAACCCGAACAAAAAATTCAGAATTTGAATTTTTTTTATAGTAATTCAAAGTTTCAAAGAACAAATGAAACAAAACATTAAAAAACCCCAACGGAAACGAACCCTATAAAAAATAAATAGTCTTCTGCTTTTGAGAAAATCATAAGATCTCCTATGATTCGTCAATTTTAATCAAATGAATGAAAGTGTAGGATGATCCTACATCAAGAAAAGCGGATGTATTCTTCTACAGAGGTCAAAGCTAAAAAACATATGAAATTAAAAGTGGTCCGCATTTAAACATAGCGATTTTCATTCAAAATGAATCAAAAGCAGCAGTCTATTTTTTTGAGAGACGCAACAAAAAAAATTGTTTAATGATATTGATGACAAATGTTTTAAAAAAAGCGGAAATTATTGCGTCAAATATGGTGTAGCTAAAAGCACCATTTCACCGATTTTAATAAATGGGGATAAAATTGAAGCGGCCTATGCAGTAAACAAATTTGAACCTTCAAGAACTATGCATTGTTCTTACTGATTTTTTTAATTTTTCTATAGTATGTACTACTCCAAATGAACTTTATCAATTGAATTACTAATTGTATACATATATTACATTATAAAATGAAAATACTTTCAAAATGTTATTTTTTTAAACTTTTCACAGGTTCAATGTAAAAAAAATTCCTGAAGGTTAACATGAATTTCACTTAACACAAAATGTTTCTGTGCTCCTTTCGAGTTCGCGTTAACGAGGGTTGACTGTAATTAATTTCCACCTTGTTTAAGTCTTCAATGTAGCGGGGTATATCCAGAAGTGGGGGAATTAGGGTTAGGTTGAATTAATTTCAAACTAGAGCTACACAAGGGTTATAGGTGACAGGAGTTGTAATTTAAAACCAACAGTCAAGTGATGTGCCCCCACCCGAGTAGGCACCCACTGCAACTTTTAAGGCCACATCAAATGTGGCATCGGGACTTTGGAGCATATTTAACATGCACTCCCTCTATTTGGCTTGTTATTCGTTGACAAAAGTGTGTGAGTGTGTGGGGGATATGAGGATATGTCCAAATTCTTACAATTTATCTAACAATGTACCTTTATCCTATGCAAGACTATATGAAATTTTATTGAAATATTTTTAGATCTAACAAAAAATTCTGGCAATGACAGGTGTGCAGTTAAATGCAAATTAATGAAATAAAATTAATAACCTGTCAGTCTTCTTGGTTTTGCGGTTACTACATATCGCACCGTACGCGGAAAAGAGACCGATCAGCCAAAATGGACTTTTTAAGATAACACTACTATAGGATGCAAAATTTTGATATCTTTCGATTGGTGCAATCGGCATAGCGATCCGAGCCTTAGTTCGGCTGCAATTAATAGATAGGTCTTTCTTTCGCGTTCGTTTTTGGGTAAAACTAGTGGGAAAGAAAGACTGCACCTGACGTTTTTTCGTTATGCGTTTTGCAGGTGCGGTGCCAGCGATGAAGTTAAGTTTGAAGTGCTTATATGGAAAGGTTGAAGTCGGTTATTTATTTTTTCTTTGTTTCTTTATTTGAAATACTCATTCGAAAGCTGTTTTGTGGTATTTAGTACAATAAATATATATAAAAAAATGCATGTAATATGTGTAGATTACAAAATGATATGTCAATATGTATATATAATTTTTTTTTCAAATTAATATTTTAGCAAACGATAAATAGTTTTAAATCGTTTGCAACGTCGGTATTTTACCATAAATCTAAACTCAATTGCTACAACTTAACAGTTTGCGATATAAAGTCAGTGAATTCAACTGTATACTTAAGGTATGAAGTATTCTTACAACTTACTTTTAAAATGTAAAACTTTTTTTATATTTTCAAGAGTTTTAAAATGATTTTAAAATTTTAATAATGCTTCAAAATTTATTTTTGTTTCAATTTTAAACATGATACATAGTAAAAATTCAGATTGAAAGGTTTTTGTAGAAAAAAAATGTGGATATCATTTCTTATATCTTGTAAGTCCTGATTTTGTAAAAGTGATTCGTTTCATAACACCTATTTTTTTATATAAACAAACTATTATGATTTCAATTATTGAATATATTAAATTATAAAAATAAACATGACTTTAAAATAATATCGTAATTACATGATAAGAGATAAACCTAATTACATAAACTTCATTAAATTGGTTAAACAAGCTTTTTGTTAAATTTAATTAAAAAAAATATTCTTATTGTTGATCAATATATTATTAGATTATAAAAATGCATTAAGTAAATGAGTATTCTTCATAAGTATGTTTCCTTAATATTTAGAATGAATTTAGCAGCAAACTTTTTAGGACCGGTCTTCATAAGAGCCGTTTAAAGTTTTGGTAAAAATTCGAATTATCACAAAATTGTTCCAAACGAACCTAGATTAAAAATATTTGGCATAGATAACAGTTTTATGAGTATCAAAAGGTATGCATAGTCATTTTTTACTTTAAATTTGCCTTTGCTGAGATTTTTTCAGATAGGTCTTTCTTTCGCAAACAAAATCGTTCAAATTTGTACGCGAAAGAAAGACCTATCTGAAAATATCTCAGCAAAGGCAAATTTAAAGTAAAAAATGACTATGCATACCTTTTGATACTCATGAAACGGATATCCATGCCAAATATTTTTGATCTAGGTTCGTTTGGAAAATTTTTGTGATAATTCGAAATTTTACTAAAACTTTAAACGGCTCTCCTGAAGAATGGTCTTTTTCGCGATAGGTCTCTTTTCCGCGTACGGTGCGATATGAACTAATGTATTCGACTTTGCTGTCTGTAAGGTCTACTTGCGGCAATTAAAGGAATAATATTTAGGATTAAGAAAATAAATCAAATTTGATTAAAGACTTTAACTGCATGCATTACTTTTTTATTAGCCATAGCTAAAATAAATATTAACCACATTAAAAAATTATTTATCTCCCTAAAATAAATTAAAATAAATCACACTCACATACCACTATTCGGATTGTTTCCAATTGTGCTTTCATCTTTATTTTCAGAGTGCAAAAACTTTCTAATGCGACCCAATGATATATTACACTGAAAAAACAATAAAAAATTTAATAAATTTCAAAATTCTAAAAATTTAACAATTTTTTTTTTTGAAATTTCACATTACCTGAACTAACTCTGAAATTGCATCAGGTAACTCGAAAAGAGCATATCTCAACTGGCCCATCAATGTGAGAGATACAAAAGCTTTTGTAGGGCTTAAAACATTGTTTTTATCAACAAAGAGAAAAGTACCAAAACTTGCTAGAGATACCTATTAATAAAATATCACATTATTAAAATTTTTTTGCTAAATTAAATTTATTAGGGGGAACGGGCGCGCTGGGAGTTTCCAAAGCAAAGTGCATCAGTGTTAATCCTGTGCCACATTTCTCCGGCTGTATTGAATATTTTTGCAAGCAGATTTTTTGTGAGATAAATGTAGCTGACTTACAGGTCTCGACCTTCCCACTTTTTGAAATTGGTTCGAATATTATACAGCCGGAGAAATGTGGCAGAGAAAATAGTTTTTTTTTCCATTGGATTAACATTGAGGCACTTGAATTTGGAGACCCGCGATCCAGCTCGCCCATTCCCCCTTAAAAGGGCAAAAGGCATCAAGAACATTTCAACAGCAATATTCAAATATTTTGTTTTGATATAATACGCTTTTAACCGAACACACGAATAAGAAATTTAGCAAACCAAACTTGCCACACAAAATTAAATTTGCAATGAAACTAAAAAAAAAATGTAAATAAAGATTTATCATTGCATTAAATTCTTACATATGCTACTTGTATCTTGAGTGAAACTTATGATTTTTTTTTTATTAACCCTTTCAGTCCCAATGACAATTTGGCATCATCATTTTAGAAATTTTTTTCTGATCGTCTATAGCCATTTATGATATCAAAAAGCACATCATTCGATTCTTCAAACTTTTTTCTATTAGAAAATATTTTTATTAATCCCAATAGATGTCAGCCCTATTATTTTAATTTAATTAATGATCAGAAACATGTTGATGCCAAATGTCATCACTGGGACTGAAAGGGTTAAAGTGGGGAGGTTACTGACGATATTTTTGAAATTTTGAAGCATTTTTCAGAGTAGGCTGGCCAGATTAGATTCAGTGATTAACTGTTCAACTATGAAGGCATAATTATATTTCATAAATCACATTTTATTTATGTTGTTTTTTGTTTGAAAAACTGTGAAATAATTAATTGGACACAATTTGCATGATTTTTAAAGCTATATAGTTGAATAACAAACATACTGTACTGCGAAATGCAGTACTCCTGGTCACCCTAGTTCAGAGACATTGAGTCATAAGCATTTTAATATATCATATACACAACTAATCTAAGTTTTCAGAATGAGTTGCAAGTTAAAAAAAAACGCTATTTTGCAAGAGGGAGGATATGGAAAAAATTTACTTGTAATTTTGAACCATAGCTAACATATTAATATAATAATGGAAATCGACACATACTTTGCATCCTTGCTGTGATGGAAAACAATGTTCACACATAATATATCATTATACAGTATTTTTATTATTTGAGAGTTTTATTTTTAGTTAGTCCTCATTTAAAGGGAGGGAAGTACTGAAATCTGTGATAATGAAGAAAACTTTTAATCACATTGTAAATATATAAAGAGTTTCAAAATAAACATTGCAATCTTAAAACATTATTTGTTTTTAAGATTAGATTTGACGTCATAAATTGGTTTATGTATTTTTTAACATATTTTTTGTTTAACAAATTATATGCAATTAAAATTTATTGAAACGAAGATAAACTGAGTTGACTTATGACTTGAGTGGGGCGGCCCGTCAGGGCCAAGCACCGCGACCACTGGTCTATTGTACTAACCCCATCAAGATAAACTGAGTTATATAAAAGCAAGCTAATTCAAAACTTTACCATAAAAGGTGTACAGAAGAAAGTAAAAGTTGTTACAATGTAGCACAATAGTGAGTATCGAATCCACTTGATTTCTTGTTTTCTAGCTTCTGTAACTTTAGCACCAAATGGAATTTCCCATGCATATAATTTTAGAATCTGTAAAAAATTTTGAATATTGAATTGTAATTTACGATAGTTTTCTGAACAAAAGTTTTAAATGGTGAAACAAAGTTAAGCGTTAACATATAGCATACCTTGATTCCAGACAGAATTTCATTCATGTACTTCAAGCGAGTGTCTTTCATTTCCATTTGTTTATCCTAAGAGATAAAAATAATCAGTCTTTTAAAACTGATATTTTAAAGTTCATACACTACTAAAAGTAAATATCCAAGGTAAAAAAAATATCCTCAAAATTTAAATATATAATCAAAATGTGTTACAATGACCTCATTTTAAAAACAACTCGTTTGTACTATTTCCATAAATGTTTAAACCCTTGAATCATCCATAGACCTTAATATTATAATATCTTTCCTATAACAAATTTTTTTAATTAAATTATTGGTTATAATGTTAAAAATACACCATTATATGATCCAAAATGCTTTTGAAATTTTTAATATTTAAACAAACTTTTAAAGACCAAGATTTGTAATGTTTATAAGCGCCTAAGTTAAAAAACATTTGCAAGGTTACATAGATAGACATTATTTTTTTAAAAATTATAATTTAATAAAATACTTTAAAATTGAATCAAAATACTACACCAATTAAGAATTTTTCATTTTTACATGGATAGTTTTAAATTATAGCGATCTAACTCACTCAAAAGCTGCAAGAATCCAAAAACAGTTTTAAAACCATTAAATAGTTTTAGAACAGGTTTCATAATCTCAAAAGAGTGGTATAAGTGATTGATTGAGTAAGTTCTGTGGTTTAAGACTATCTATATAAGATATCAACTAAAACAATTTAAAAAAAAATATCTCACAGTATAAGTCTCGCCAATTCTTGATAAGTAGTAACTTATGGGAAACAAGAACACCATGACCCCTACACCAGCCAAAGTTGATGGCCCCAAATATTGCCACATGATGACAATAATAAGAATAATCTTGGCAGGGGTTGAAACTAAGCAAGCAGCCTGCATTGTAAAAGATTCTATTCTGTCCACATCTACGGACACAAGGTTTATCAACGGTCCGCTGGGGTAGTCTCTTCTTGCTGCAGTGGACAGGCATAAGTTCTAAGGAAATTGTAAGTTTTCAGTTTAAGGGCGAATAAGACCTAATAACTGCGGGTCTCCAAACCAAAGTGCCTTTGTGTCAATCCAATGGAAAAAATTATTTTCTAAGCAACATTTCGACAGGTTTATTGAATATTTTTATACACGTTTTTTCATATGATAACTATAGTCAACTTACAGGTCTCTGTAATCCCACTGTTTGACATTGGTTCGAATTTTCACGAAAAAATTTAATAAATAATTGTACATACAACAAAATATTCAAACAAATTTCAAAAACTGATATAGATACCTGCATCTCAAATTCATTTATCATATAAAAAAACATTTGTAAAAATATTCAATACAGTCAGAGAAATGTGGCTTAGAAATTTTATTTTTCCCATAGATTGACACAGAGGCACTTTGGTTCAGAGGCCCGCAGTGATTCAGTCTCATTTTCCGTTAAGGCATTGCTGAATAGAAATTTAGAGTATGGGGTGATTTAATATCACACTATATAGGTAATGGCGTCAGGCCTAGTATTTTAGAATCATGGTCAAGTGACAAGACGAACCCCTGAGCTGGCACCGTAAGAAAAAATAAGTCTATAAATTAAAATATCATTGGGCTTATTTATTTTAAATTTCTTTTTGTGTAAGCAATAAGGGATAATTTTGAAACATTAAACCACTTACAGAACTTGACACCACAAAAAAAAACTATATTGTAGTTAATTAGAAAAAGTTGATACATTTATTTTGCATGCATTAAGTTTTAAACAAATTAAAAGTTTGAAGAAGAAAACATTCAGGATGGTCTTTCCTATTGAAATATTTGCCATTTTAAACTTCTAAATAAATTTAACAAAAACATAAGTAGTGAAATTTACCTTTCTAAATATGCAACCCATTAAAGCTGATTGAAACTGAATTCCCGACAGTGATTGAAAGTGATTAAGGTTGTTTTCGACTATCTTTCCAATGAAATCGATCAGGAAAATAAGTGCCACAAAGAAATATCCCCTCCATTCATAATAATCATCAGAGGTAAAATCAATAATACGACTAGAATAAACAAGTAGTATATCAGAAAATTTAGTACAAAAATTAAATTATTAGATAATACACTAATTAGCCTGAATCGGACTATTGATTTGCTATAATACGACTAGAATAAACAAGTATATTAGGAAAGTTAGTACAAAAATTAAATTGCTAGATACACCAAAAAGCAAGACTCAAACTTGATTAATTTGCAATTGTAGGTAGTTAAAAATATATATTTAGGTATGCATATTATAAAACTGTTCATTTTTTATTAAATTATAAAATAAATAAATATACATTTTTAATGATCTCAGATCATGTATAGAATGAAGCATATTTTGTACACTAGTATGTTAAAATTAAGAAAAAGTCATTAATTTGGATGAAAAAGGTTACTTATTTGTTATTAAATTTACATACATATAAGGATAGAATTATATGGCTACTGTACAAAATTATAGCTGAAATCTATTGAAAAAAAAGTTTTTATAAATGCAATTTGAAGCAGTGCCTATATTCAATAGTGAATGCACACTATAACAAATACCAAATTTGAGTTTACTTGTATAAAGTAATCAATTTTAAAGGTTCCATTGTTGTACCTGATGGAAAAATAATAGTTTTAACCCTTTCAGTCCCAATGAGCAATTTGGCATCATCATTTTAGAATTTTTTTTCTGATCGTCTATATCCATTTATAATATCAAAAAGCACATCATTCGATTCTTCAAACTTTTTTCTATTAGAAAATATTTGTTATTAATCCCAATTGATGTCAGCTGTATTATTTTATTTAATTATGATCAGAATTTTTTTTCTAAAATGATGATGCCAAATGCATCATTGGGACTGAAAGGGTTAATATTGCCACACTTGGGTGCACCAGGGGCCATGGCAGACATAAAAAATGAGTATTAAGCAATGCTAAAGACTTAAATTAATATGGGAACCTAAAAAGATTATTCATAATAACTTAGCTACAAAACTGTTCAGATATTAAAGAGCTCGCCTGTACAAAGACTATTCTGAAGCTTTCAGAGACAAAATTAGGTTAGGTTTGAATTATCGTTGCACTAGAGCTACACGAGGGCTATTGGCGACGGGCGTCGTATTTTAGAACCACAGTCAAGTGACGAGCCGACACCTGAATAGGCACCCAACGCAACCGTTAAGGGCGACTTCTTACGCAGCGTTAGGACTTTGAAGGATATTTAACGTGCACTCCCTTACACAGGGTATTATTCGTCGGACATTTTGGCTGCATGGGCCGTTTATAGGTCGGCAGTTATTTTGGCGATGCCCGGACCCGAACCTGGGACCTTTCGTGTGCTAGGCGAGTGCCTAACCGACTGGGCTCCCCAGCCCCTTTCAGAGACCAAAAGATTCATTAATAGCACTAGGATGAGTTGAGCTAAATTAACATCACACTAGAGCTTCACAATTGCTATTGACAACAGGCGTCGTAATTAAGGACCACAGTCAAGTGACAAGCGACACCTGAATAGGAACCCAACACCTGACTAGAGCTACAGAAGAGCTATTGGCGACAGGCATCATATTTTAGAACCACAGTCAAGTGACAAGCCGACACCTGAATAGGCACCCAACACAACTATTAAGGAGATATTGTACAGTGTTGGGTTTGGAGTATATTTGATGTATACTCCCTCTAAACTGGGTATTATTTGTCAGCCTTTTGGCTATACAAACCGTTTATAAGTGGGAACTAATTTTGACAATGCCCGGGCTTGATTTGGGAGCTTTCGCATGTAATACAAGCGCCCTACCGACTGGGTTCAACACATAGATATCATAGTTAAAGTATTAGATTGGCAAATCACGTGACCTCCAATGCTAACGACGGGACGCGCATGGAGGCCAAATAAGGGGGCAAAATATTCAGTGTTGCTGCCACTTTAAGGAGAAAAATACTACGAAAAAATACCATTTAATTCAAAAATTACAAAAAAATATCGTAAAAATACTAGCTGCATTTTGGAATCTTTTTAGTGACTTTAAATCCTTTTCTAGTATTTTTTTTGTAATTTTAGAATTAAATGGTATTTTTTCGTAGTATTTTTCTCTTTAAAGTGGCAGCAACACTGTCCATTATTTGGCCTCCATGCACGTCCCGTCGTTAGCATTGGAGGTCACGTGATCTGCCAATCTACTACTTTAACTATGATATCTATGGTTCCACAGCCCTTTTACAGCACAAGGAATAAAAGGAATAGCAACAAGGAAGTTAAAATATTTAATTAATTGTTTTATGTTTAAGAAATTACAAAATTCTAAAATTATTAAGTGGACAAACTTACTCTAGGAGGATTGGTGGTGTCAACAAGAAAAATAGGCAAAGAAAATCTGTAGCAAATGTTCCAAAAATATAAGGCCATAGCGCTTTTATCAAAGTCCATGCTAAACTTGGATATTTTGGTTGAACAGGAAGTCTAAAAGAAAAGTAGATCTTATTTTCAAAATTAACTATAAAAAAAATTCAATTAGAAATTTGAAAGTAGAATCATATTTCATAAGTATTTTATCAAGTTCAAAAGCTGAGGGATTAAACTTAACTAATTTTAAATCATCAGAAGTAAATCAAAACCAAATGAGTAGATCTTAAAAATCTGATTGTTATACAGTAGAATCCCGTTAACACGAACTCAAAGGGAACACAGAAACATTTCGTGTTAACCGAATTTCATGTTAACAGTCAGGAATTTTTATTACATTGAAAAAGGGATTAGTTTTCAAAAATTAATATCGAAAAAATATTCTCATTTTATAATGTAATACACCAATAATACAAGCACACAATTAGAAATTCAATTAGCATCGGCAAAGAAATTGACCTTCTCTCTGTTTGTTCTTCTCTGTTACATTTAGATTTTGACTTTTTGCAATCTTTATCCAGTACATTAATGTGACTTCTATGTCTTAATGTTTTCCAGTGTGCAACTTTTTTCTTGCAGGTTCAAATTGGTTTACTGCATAGGCCGCTTCAATTTTATCCCGGTTTTTTGAAATCGTTGAAATGAAGGTTTTAGCTACATCATATTTAGCCATAATTTTTGCTTTTTTTAAAAAAAATATTTGTCTCAATATCATTTAATTATTTTTGTTTTTAAAGAAATAGACTACTGCTTTTGATTCCTTTTGAATAAAAATCATTAAGTTAAACGTGAACCAATATGTTCTTTACCTTTCACCCCTGTAGAGAAACACCTAGGCTACGACGAAATGGATCAACCTTGCTTGCAGAATCATTCATTGGATTAAAATTGACGAATCATGGAAGATTTAGTAAATTTCTCAGACGTAGAAGACAATATATTTTTAAAATGTTCGTTGAAGTTTTTTCTTGTGTTTTGTTTCATTTGTTATTCGAAACTTTGGATTCTGTACTAAGGAAAAAAGTCAAATTCTAGATTTTTGTTCGGGTTAAGAGGGATTTTGCCAAAGCGATTTAGCGTTAATAGATTTTTTAAAACATTAGCTCAAAGCTTTACACGCCGGGTAAATGCTTTCAGTTAATCTTAAGCGGAATTTCGTGTTAAGCAAGTTCGCATTAATGAGGTTTGACTGTATATTTAGTATTAGCTATATTAAGGCTTTTGTTAATAGATAGACTTATATTTCTAAAATGTCGCATCAATGTTTTGTCTATTATATCAAAGTTAATTTGTATTTACAAAAAACACTTAACCTGCAATTTTAAAACACATCGATTTAATTAAAACCTTGCTTAATCATATTTTTCCCTCTTGAATATAGGAAATGTCGAGATGTGAAGTTGGGTTTGCTCTAATATACTCCAGCATATAAATCATTCTTGATTTAATTCCTTTTAGTTTGTTAGTAATTTGTTTTTACTCTTATAGTAGTTTTTAAAGAACACATTTACAAATTAATAAACCTCAATAGCACTTCAGTTGAAATTTACACCATATTATTCTTTCACAATTATTTGTAATAATATTTTAAATCAAAGGAAAAATAATAGTTAAATGCAAAAAATACTTACAAATAGTACTTCCAATGTTTTGTGAATGTTTTATTGATCCAAGCTGCAGTTAATTGTATGGATAAAAAAGAAAGATCATTTATAACTAGTAATTGTTTTCTTCCTTTATGAATGAGCCTGAAAATACAAAAATATTGATTTTAATTTAATATTAATAAATTGTATATAAAGGACTTCAATGGAGATTTAAAACATACATACTTGTAAAACCAAAAGAAAGAGACAGATGCCAAGAATGATACATCATCCAGAATTTTATTTCTTCCCTAAAAATTAAAATGTTTTTTAGCATATAAACATATAGCTATAGAAAATTAATTATTTTTAGCGATTAATATATCTGTAGAAAAATGGATAAAAGTTTTTTTTATATTAGAAACCCAAGTCATTATTGAGAGGTTTTTTTAAGGCTGCATACAAAAAATATTTAAAATAATTAAACAATTAATCAGAATTGTTAATTTCTTTTATTTCTTTCAAAAATTTAGATTTATTTGATTTAAATCAAGATTTTTTTATTTTAAAGATTTTTTTTAAATGTATACCGAAACATTTAATTAAGGAAAAAAAAGCAGTTTCATAAAGTGAAAAAGACAACGTTTCTTTATTAAATAAAAGAGCTATTTTAATTTGATTTGAACTGTTCATTCGCTTCATAAAAAACAAGTTTAGAAGCTTTGTCCACACCTAATCAGTTCCTTAGTTTTGCATTCACAACACGACAAATTGAAAAAAAAATCTTTCAACACGGGCAGATGATGCTATAAGTGTAGCAGATTTAAAAACTTGATGTCACTGTCAGTGATTATACCACTTTTACCTAAAACACAGCATAAACTGTTCCAGTACTCAAAATCTGTAATTGTTTCAACTTAGTTTAGTTTGAATTATCGTCGCACTAGAGCTACACGAGGGCTATTGGCGACGGGCGTCGTATTTTAGAACCACAGTCAAGTGACGAGCCGACACCTGAGTAGGCACCCAACGCAACCGTTAAGGGCGACATCGTATGCAGCGTTAGGACTTTGAAGGATATTTAACATGCACTCCCTCTACACGTGGTATTATTCGTCGGACATTTTGGGCTGCACGGGCCGTTTATAGGTCGGCAGTTATTTTGGCGATTTGGCGTAATTGTTTCAACAGTTGTTTTTTACTAATAAACTTCAGACCACTACTCAGAACTTTATTTATGTGTAAGTTGTTTATATGACAGCCATTGTTGACGATTATATTTCCAATAATTTTAAATAAAAAATTATTTTATTAGCACAAACATCTTATTGCGTCGAAATAACCTGTACATCACCTGTTTTTATAATTTTAATACAAGGAATATAAAACGAATTAAAAAATATTAAGTTACAAAAGTCAAATATTTTTATTGGTTCCCAAATTTTGCTATTAATTTTTTAAATGTTGAAAAATCTTTGTCTTTATTTAAAAGCTTCACGAAAAAGGATAAAAAGATAACAAGTAAATTTGTATGTTAAAAAAAACCCCAGGGTAATTAAAACACAATGAAATTATTAATTTGTATCAATAATAGAACAACTACAAAACTGAATTTTATCTTTAAAAAATTGATTTAAATCATTGATTTTTTTTTTAAAGTTGATTTCCTAAATCGTTAAAAATTAGGTACATTTTTTTATACAGCTTTTGCATTCATTTACATTTGTACAGCACGGCTATTTAAAACTAATTCACGAATACACATTCAAAATAAGTAGTTATTAATGCATGATTATAAAAGTGAAAAAATATTGCAACCTGAAGGACAGTGAACCTCTTTTGATCAGCAAATAGAGACAAGAAGAATTGAATGAAAATCAGTGGATGGTATAACATCTCTAAAACAAAAACGATTTCAGATGCTGGTTGCAAAGACTGCAATAAAAATAAAAATTCTTTATTAATAAAAAACATTTTACCTAATGCATTAATAGGAGAAGGCAATCGGACTAGTGCTACCTTACTTTAAATTTATGATATTTTTAAAATTTTGAATATTTCAAAAATTCTTCTAGTGAAATAAACAAGGTGTCTTAATCTACAAGTTTGTACCTTTAACAGTATTTATTACATTTTGTTTGTTCAGACATTTGTCATTCATAAAACTTTGAATTATAGAAACAAGGTTAAATAACGGTTTGCTCATTTAATGATTTGATTGCAAAACCTATTAGAGTGGCAGTTGACTTCATCAGTATTTAAATAAGATTATTTCAGTTCATCTTTTAAAATATAGATTTATGATTTATGTCAATATCAAACAAAATGCTTACCAAAACAAAATACTTAATTATAATGGTTCTGTACAGAAATATGCTGCAAACTGAGAAGCATATCCAAAATGTAGTTAATACAGTTGATGTAGTCACACAACAATACCTATGCTTCAAGATTGCAAAAATAACTAACAACTAGAATATTAAAAAAAAGTCAGTTAGAAGGCAATAAATACATTTTCCTTATTTTGGTTATAAAATAGGTTAATAAATCTAATATATACTTTGGAACTTAGAATGATTAGTTTTTAGTTTCTTAAACATTTTTTATGCTAACAAATATTTTTTAGTAAGGTTAATTTAACTTCACGATATTGCATTGTGTACGGAAAAGAGATCTATCTCAAATTGAGTCAATATAAGAGATACATCCCTTAAATTCTGTGCACAATGCAATATGTTATGATAATAAACTGTAAATGGTGTAGGGGTGGGTATGCTTTTCTCACATGCTGTCGACCTGGGTTTGAATACAAGTCAAGTAACAGGTCATGGCCCAACTCAGCCGTCCATTGTTTGTGGTTAATAAATGAGTACTAAGTTAGTTTGGTATCTTAACTGGGGGTTCATCTTCAAACTAGCCACTAGGCATGAACAATTGCTAGAATCAGCTTATCAAGCCCAAGACTATATAAACAGAGATGGGCATCATCTGATATAGGCAGAATTTGAAGACCTTCTTCAATTCAGTTTTGGAGTACAAATTGGAATAAATGCTGTAGCCCATATTAGCTTTAATATTACTAACGTTTGGGCTGTAGAAGTAGGCAACACATAAAGGTGAATAAAGCAATTAAACACACTTACACCAACTTCAAGTTTTCACATTATCAACATCTTGCAAAAGCTAAAACTCAGTAAAAAGTAACTTCTACTTATAAAGTTAAAATAAGAATTTTTTTGGTCCTTAATCTGGAGGCTGACCTTACAGTGGAAATACTCTAGAAATATGCCTAATCATAAAAAAATCCTCACTTACAAATACTACACTTCTTAGACTTGACGATAACAAAGATGAATATGGAATGTTCTCAGCAAGTGAAAACTTTGAATAGAAGGCAATGCCACACGACACACAGCTCACCATTAACAGGAGTAAAGAAATGCACTGAAATAATATAGAATGTGAATTACCAATTGTTGCATCAGTAAAACATGAGACTTGAATGCAAAAAAAAACATGTTCAATTTATTTTGATTGCATATTTTTTTAGTAAAACTGAAGGGCAGGTTTAAATATGCCTAGTAACTGCCTTGCATTTCTTAAAAAACAAAACTAGAATTAACTAGTTTTAAATCAAATTAAAACAACTTAGTCCCTCTGATGTAAATGAATTGATTCTAATATATGATAAAGACTTCTGCGGGATATAAATCATTTTCAAGTGTGTGTGTGTGTGTGAACAATTATTAATTGCAAATGTAATGTTAATAATAAATTATACAAGTCATTATTTTTTTTATTTTCTACATCCTTTTGTTCATACCTAAGACAGTTTCTGGTTAACGAATATTGATTAACTCTAAGAACAACCAAATGGAGTTTCTTAAAAAATTTGTAAATTAAAAAAATAAACAAAGTAGTTATTACGTTTTAAACCAATTAACTTACTAATTTAGAAATATTGAGCCAAACCCAAGGTAAGGTTACAAATGACGATTGCCTCGACTTCAAAAGGCATAAGTTAAGCAATATGATACTGCTGTAAGAAATGCTCGGAACAGAAATAAATACTGTGTCCTCGAAACAAGATGAAAACAAGGGAGTTTGCGTGTACCAGGTTTGATTTAAATCCTGTAAAAGAAAGTGGTAGAATATAGTTATACAACAATTGTTAGAAATATCATAATTATAAAGTTAATAAAAATAAAGTTAAAATTTTATTTTTAATATAAAGAAAATTTAAATTGAAGTTTAAATATTAGAAGCGTTACATTCCAAGTTTGGAAGGATTACATAAAATTGAGGTCTAACAATTTAGACAAGCAATATATGTTGTTATTTGAAGACGGAGAACGCATTTCCAAAAAGCCGAGTTGTTTGTTGTTACAATTAAAAACAAAATGTCAAGAGACTCTTAATTGGAAGTTAATTTATTTAAAAAAACTAGAATTGTTTTCAATTTTAATAAAACAAATAGAGAATAGTTCTATTGTTCTCAACTCTCAATGCTGGTTATTGTCACAAATTTGTCATTACAAGAAGAAAACATGCACATCTATTCCAAATAATTTTACGTTTATGCAAGATTTTAAGTTTCGGTATAAAAGGATAGAGTTAACTGAAACATTAAAAAAATAAATACGATGAATTTTATTTCATAATAAGTTCGAAAGCGATTTTTGCCTTTTTAGATTAGATAACATTTTATAGTAAAATAAACGAACAATAGTAGAAAATTACGCACAAAAAATGAACCGTTGCAAAAATCGCTGAACATATCCATTTTTTTATATTGTGAAACAGTTATTAGAATTGTAATACAATATTTCAGTGTTTATCGGTTCTTCTAGGGAGGAGGTTTCTTCAACACGCTTTTTCCAAATTCCAAAACTTGGCTTTGCTTGGTGTGCAGCTTTAAAGTGTACTAGTGATGAGCCTTTTATGTTGCCAGAAATGTTTCTTTGAAATAAAAACAAATAAGCGTTATATTCATGACGAACCCAAATGTTTTTTTTTGGATTAGATTGCTTTACAGCTGGCTAATGGATTATTACTAATAGTTATATGGATCTTAAGAAACCGTCGTACTACAACTACACGAGGTCTATTTGGGACGGGCGTCATAATTTAGAACCACAGTCAATTGACAAGCCGACAAATGAGTAGGCACCCAACGCAACTTTTAGGAGCAACGTCATACACATCGTCGGCATGCATTTTTCTCGCTACATGGTGTATTATGCGTAAGATTTTTAGCCAGCACAAACCGCTCATATTTCTACACCGCTAACCTGGAGGAAAGCGTCTAACCAACTTGACTCCCAAGCCCCTTGTTTCTTAAAATGTAACTGAGATAGGCGCCGCTATATATCAAATAATGGTGGGGTTGGCAATTTTGGGTTAGGTAGATTGCATCAGATTTAACTTTTTTATAATCTCTCTATCTGAACTTATTTTGTTTAATTACAGATTTCTGTAGCACATGATTATAAAAGACTCCATTATAATACTTAAATTTTAAATTTTCATTAAACTTTTTTTTAATTATGTGTTTTGTTCGAAAACCTGTCTACGTACTGAAGAAACGCTTTCTGCGTTAGCAATTTAGTAGTTTTTAAAAATATTTCAGTCTTAAAAATTTCTAAGTTGTTTCATATTTAAAAAGAAATACTTTTAGTAAATCATGGAAAGATGCAAAAGCAGAAAATCACTAGAATCCAAGTAGTGCCGTTTCTAATTTTAATAAATGTTTGAAAATATCTTTTAATGTGTTTATAATAATGCTAACAACCTTTCTCTGAAAAATACAGAATGACAAGTTCTTTACAACAGAACTAACCATCAAAGAGGCGTAGGTAGGAGAGACCGGGGCTAGTTTTCCCAGGGGGTAAGTTTTCCACCAGGCCTTACATAGGAAATGATCCGTTGGGCTCCAACTGTTTGCTTGGTTTATGAAGCAACACGGCTTACTCCACTCACAAGAACCTTTTTTCAGTTGGTGTAGTAATATTTTCGTTAAAGCTGTTTTTATGATTTTTCAATGATGAGTGAATTTTTATGCTTACATTCAAACCTAAATTAAACGTACTTTCATTTAACTTACAGTTTTATGATTGCGTATAACAAAAAGGTGGTCTCTATATCTACTTAAATATGTATTTGTTTTCAAAATAACTTAAGCCTCTAATCGTCAAGGCACTATTATAGTCAAAATATGGCGACGGGGCAGGTTTTCCAAAATTTCACGGGGCTAGAATTCCAACAATGCCTTGTATATAAACGGGCTCCGCCTCCAACCTTTATAATATTCCAAAAATGCAATTATTCTTTCATGTATGGCCAAGTAATATAATCATACATTAAGTTCTGAATGTAAAAAGTTTTGTTTCCGATTAAGAATTGTCTACATAAATAAAAAGAAAGCTGACAGAAATCGTACCATTCTGAAGCGATATACGTGGCTCTAATAACTGTCAAGAGTGTATTTAGTAGCGTAAAAGCATCCAAGAACTTAAATATTCCCAATAGATCGTGAATAATTGTACAATAAAATATCAATACGTTATGTTGCACCTAAAACTTTGGAACGCTAACACTTGGCTGGCTAAGAAAAAATAGAAGCAATCTCAACAAAAACTTCAGTGCATGCTATACGAATTTTTTTTTGTAATCTTTATAAATACTTAAGACATTTAGACAACCCTTAGAAAATAGTATCAAACTACAGCTACACAAAAGGAGAAGTTACACAATTTGCTTGATTTCAAAGGGATCCAGATGATAATGACCTTTATATAGTTCAATTTGGTATAGTAAACAGGCTTTTTGTATTACAATTTTAAATATATTTTGATTATAATCCTTTGGGACATTTTAGTTTACAATAAAATGCACATGAAAAAACAACAAAATATTTTTTAAATGCGTTAAATTTTTTCAATAATAGTTGGAAAATTTGCCCCATCCATTTTTGGCAGTCTGGGAAACTTACCCCGTATACGGAGCACGTTTTCAGCTAACGGCTTGCATTTTAAATACTCGCTTCCAAAAAGTGTATTTACTTTTAGAAAAGTACAATGCTAGTTGTAGAAACCATGTGAGGAAGTCCATGATATCTTACTTTCTTCAATAATAAAAGTAAAAATACATCAAATAAAGAAACGTGGAAACTAGCCAGTCTCCGTATAAGTTATTTTTAGTAAATTAAAAAAAGAATTGCCACTACAAAGGTTGGTCCAAAAGCTTACTAATTTTTGTTTTTACCAATATAACTTCTAAGCTGCTTCTTAAATTCTTCTACTCTCTTTAAATACACAACACAATCTGGTCGAATAACAACATAATCTATTGTAAAAAAAGTTTTATTTCCTCTCTTTTAAAGCAGGATTTCTTTAATTTCTCAAATCATTATCTCTGGTTTGATTATTTAAGTTTAAAAATGAACCTTTAATGTCTCTGCGCTTGACCACATCAATAAAATAGTCAATATAGATTTAGAATATAAGTTGTGCATAAAAATGTAATTCTAAATGAAATTGTAATTCGAATTGTCTACATAATATTAATATTGTTTTTGAACTACTTATAATGTAATGTCTTACTATAAGAGGACAAAGAATCACAACTAGTAAAGTACCTGCATGTTTTTTTTTATATTGCATGATAACATAAATTAAGAAGAAAGAGAAAAAGAGTCGATAGCACAATGTCTGTCCAACAACCGTCAAGTATAAAAATCATTAAAAATCACATTTCGCTCATTTTTCGGGCCTGACGCCATATTTGACGAATAACATTCGGGTTATTTTTAAGAGGAACTGTCAAGTGTCAGTCCCATAAAGCTAATGCATTAGTTTTGAAATCACAACTTTTGCAAAACAATTGCTTTGCCGCGTTATCCCATTTTCACCAGGTATGGGAATCGTCATAACATCAATTTAAAACAAAATTGAAAAGAAAATAAGATCCGGTTATTTAAATAGTAATTGATAAAGTTTTAAAATAGTGTCGACATCTGCTGTTTTTTTAACATTTAAAAACTTCAAAAATATATAATTAAATAACTAGATAACATTTTCGTTTCAAACTTTTCATTTCGATGTTATGTTGATTCCCATACCTGGGGAGAAAGGGCTAACATGGCAAAGCAATACTTCTGCGGAAGTTGTGATTCTAAAACTAATGCATTAGCTCTATGGGACTGACAATCCCTTTTGATTTTTCAAATAACGTATAGTTAAATGATAATTTAATAAGCTCCGTTTCCATTTTTACAGAAAAAAAAATACACTAATATCATTCAAACTTCTAATTAAATGAGGAAATTTGGCTTTAAAAATTCCTTCATAATGTATAAGATTTAAATATGTTTATGTAAAAAAGTTAATATTGAGTAAAGTTTTAAAAAGGTTCTTATGTTTTGTCTTCGACTGCTCTAGAAATAGCAAATCAACGATACAAAAAAAAGCCTTTTTAATTCTTTGTTTCTTTCCGCTCGTATTCAATAGCATTCAATAGCGGTCGTTTAACGTCTAGTCTCAACGGCGGATTTCGAAAAGAGCCAGGTCTTGTCTACTATTTTTCTCCTGTCTTCTTCTCGGAGGCCCCGCCTGATGTCTGGGGCGGGACGTCTGGGATCCTAGTCAGATCTCCGGTATTGCCGAAACTGCTCCGGCTGCCGGGAAGGTGGATAGATGGGTTCAGGTGCTGGTAGTAGGGGCACTCCTAAGACAGAGGCTGGAAGAGATGTGGTTTACAGGTCTTTAAAGGCCTGGGGCGGGGGTTGAGCCGATCAGATACCCCTTAGCTTTTACAATTTTTAAAGTAAAAAATGCTTTTCATGGATGTATAAGTGTAGCGATTTTAGTAATTTAAAAACTACGATAGGTGTTTTTTTTAAAAAAACATTTATAACAACTTTTAATTTTTGGCTTCAATCTTTGTATCGTGGAGAGGTGAAAAGGTTTCGGTGGGGGACTTCTCCACGTAAAATACGGGCTGATGTTTGGGGCGGGACGTCTGGGGTCCTAGTCAGGTCTTCGGTACTGCCGAAACAGCTCGGGCTGCCAGGAGGGCGGATAGATGGGTGTAGGTGCTGGTAGTAGGGGCCCTCGTAAGACAGAGGCTGGAAGAGATGTGGTTTACAGGTCTTTAAAGGCCTGGGGCGGGCGTTGACCCTAGCAGATACCCCTTAGCTCTTACAATTTTTAAAGGAAAAAATGCGTTTAAGGGATGTATAAGTGTATAGCGATTTTAGTAATTTAAAAACTACGATAGGTTTTTTTTTTAATATTTATAACAACTTTTAATTCTTGGGTTCTATCTTTGTATCGTGGAGAGGTGAAAAGGCTTTGGTGGGGGACTTCTCCACGTAAAATACGGGCTGTTGTTTGGGGCGGGACGTCTGGGGTCCTAGTCAGGTCTTCGGTACTGCCGAAACAGCTCGGGCTGCCAGGAGGGCGGATAGATGGGTGTAGGTGCTGGTAGTAGGGGCCCTCGTAAGACAGAGGCTGGAAGAGATGTGGTTTACAGGTCTTTAAAGGCCTGGGGCGGGCGTTGACCCTAGCAGATACCCCTTAGCTCTTACAATTTTTAAAGGAAAAAATGCGTTTAAGGGATGTATAAGTGTATAGCGATTTTAGTAATTTAAAAACTACGATAGGTTTTTTTTTTAATATTTATAACAACTTTTAATTCTTGGGTTCTATCTTTGTATCGTGGAGAGGTGAAAAGGCTTTGGTGGGGGACTTCTCCACGGAAAATACGGGCTGATGTCTAGGGTTCTAGTCAGATATTCGGTACTGACGAAACAGCTGCCGGGAAGGCGGATAGATGGGTGAAAGTGCTGGTAGTAGGGGCCCTCCTAAGGCAGAGGTTTGAAGAGATGTGGTTTATAGGTCTTTAAAGGCCTGGGGCGTGGGTTGACCCGATCAGATAAACCTTAGTTTTACAATTTTCTCTCTATATTAAAAAAAAGTAAGTCCTTTTTAAACGTGCCCGTTTTAAACGTTGGGTACTTCTCCACGGAAAATACGGGCTGATGTCAGGGCGGGACGTCTGGGGTTCTAGTCAGATCTTCGGTACTGCCGAAACAGCTCGGGTTGCCGGGAGGGCGGATAGATGGGTGCAGGTGCTGGTAGTAGGGTCCCTCCTAAGACAGAGGCTGGAAGAGATGTGGTTTACAGGTCTTTAAAGGCCTGGTGTGGGGTTGACCCGATCAGATACCCCTTATCTTTTACAATTAAAAAAAAAATGCGTTTCAGGGATGTATAAGATCAGCGATTTTAGTAATTTAAAAACTACGATAGGTGTTTTTTAATATTTATACCAACTCTTAATTCTTGGGCTCTGAAGGAAATGACAGAGAGAAACCGACAGCGTGGACAATCAAGAGTATCCTAAATTATGAAGAAAACAGCATAATGTCAGGTGCAATTGGCGTTGGAGGAGATATCATTACAACCAACATTTAAAAAACAACAATTTATTTTATAAAACGACCTCAATATTATATTTAGTTCATATAAGGCCTGCTTCTTTATTCATTTCGTAGAATCTAGTTTTTGAGTCTTTCAGCAGTTCCTTTGGATTTCCAACTTCGACAATGTTTCCACTTTCCATCACGACAATCCTGACAAGAGAATGTGATAATTTTTTTATTAATAGTTTTTTCTTATGAAAATAGCTTAAATTTTATTTATGTATTTTAGCATTTTAGTGGATTCTGTTTAAAATATTAAAACGTTACAGCTTCTATTTCTTAGAAATCGTGCGTTTAAATTGCTCTTTTTCTCTTAACACCTTAATAAAATAAATACTAAACATTGAAAGATGTGAACTTAAAAAAACATTCATAACTAGTGGGGGAGGCTACGGCCTCCAAACTTTTATAATTTTATCCACCGTGAATGAATTTCTGAGTTTATCAGTTTCACATTTTTTTTTATTCCTGAACTCTTAAAAAGTTCCCTTCCTTCTTTTTTTCTGAATATTTTTGTATTTACTCTTGTATCTCATTAATTTGTCATATTGTTTGTTCAATTTGTTCTATGATCTGCAGTGTATGCATGTTATGTGGCTCATGCCTTGGTGCATGCTGTATCTTTTTATAAAGCTGAGTCTGCTAAGTCAGCATCATAAAAAGTCATCCTCATTTTCACGGTTGGATGATCGGGCTTGGTAAATAACTTTTTCTTCCTCTGTATTTGGATTAGGAGGCGTCGGGGTCTGTGGAACTGCAGTTTCTGCTTACAGCTGGTAGTCCATTTGAGAAACGCCCCCGGAGGTCCCGGCTGGATAGACCCCTTGACGGAGAAGTTCAGTCGAGAGCTCCGTTCTTCATTTTTGTATTTTTATTATATTTACATTCAAATTATATTGTACGATCAAGCTGCTTTCAGCGCTATTGTATTTATGATTTTTTGTTTTTTACTTCATTTAAATTCCTATTTGTTTATATTCTGTATCCTTTTATGTTTTATAATTAATAAAAAAAACTCTTAATAACAAATAATATGTGTAAACATCAATCAAATTACTTGTCGTAGTCGAGGACTGTGTGTATTCTGTGGGCGATGGTGATGACGGTGTTGTCCGCGAAAGCCGTCCGGATGGTCTTCTGGATGAGGTTGTCCGTATCCATGTCGACGGACGCGGTCGCTTCGTCCAGCACCAAGATCTTCGAGTTCTTCAGCAGGGCTCGGGACAGGCACACGAGCTGACGCTGACCGGCACTGGAAAGTGTAGAAGAAGATAATCAATTTAATGAAAAGAAAAAGTCAAATTATTTAGCTTAAATTTTGTGTGGTAGTACCTGAAAGATAAAATTAACTGTTTATACACTGAGAGGCCACTTTATTATCATTACTTCATAGTTTTATGCGACTATAATCCCCAGTCTTATGCAATATATAATACTTCAAGCTGGTAGAAGCCATATTATGGTTTGAAGGATGTTTTCTTGGGTATTGTATGGGTCTTTTAATTCATGTTAACAATGTTTGAATGTTCAAGAGTATTTAAGTATTATCACAAAAAAAGCACACCCAAATATGTTAATAGTGTACCCTGCCGGGGATGTATTTTTTCAGTTATACAAAGCTCCTTGTCATAAAGCTCGCAATGTCTTCAGATATTTTACAGAGCATGATGGAGACTTTATCTTGCTTAGTAGACCTGCACAGTCACCAGATCTCACCCCAATTGAGAATTTGTGCGATGAGATTGAACGGGACATTAGGCAGCTGTATCCAGTACCATCAAATCTTAAGGAATTGGAAAATGAAGTAAATATAATATGGTCTCGGATTTCTCATACCATTTGCCAACATCTCATAGAATCTATGCATTGGGCAAAAGATGTCAAATATTATATTGAGGGATGGTCATAATAATTTGGAAATTCAGCGTATGGGATTGTGTTTTTTTAAATTTATTAATTATTGAGAGGTCAGCCCGACCAATCACCACAATTTCGTCTCTTCAAGCACACGAGAGCAATCCACCCTTCGCACCACAGCAAAGGGTCCTAAAATATGTCGAGAATAGGCTAGCCGATTCGCACATCCTGGACGCTGCTATAGAGTAGATGGTGTTTCTATAAAAGCGGTTGGTGACATCTCTTCTTACCTTAGCGAAGCTTTATTTCCTCTATGGACGATGCTCTATAAAAAAAAACGCTCTTCTCACGCCTCTTCTACCACCAAGTGTCATATTAGAAGGTAAATTCGAATAGTGAACAACTATTAAAAAACGCCTTTAAGTGACCGTAATTTTTGTGTTATCGTTAAATTTCAAGGAAGCTACATATTTATATAGTAAACGTTTATTTGATGTCAAAAATATACAGATATTTTTTTTTGTCTTTGCGTGTATTTTCAAAGATATATATTGCACTTTAAAGCGAAAAGTAACGCTTCTTCAGATGATTTACTATTGAAAAGCGTCATTTATTTTCTCGTATAGTATTCTGGCGTCAGAAACGCATATTTTTTTTCATACAAAAAAGCATCGATGTTTTTTTTAAAGAAAATGTATCACTGGAATTAAATTTGAAACATTTTTTTCATCATGCATACCAACCTTAAATTTGATCCTCCTTCCTCTAGTTGAAAGTTTAGGCCTTCAGCCAACCCCGATGCGAAGGGTTTCAGGTAGGATTTTTCTAAACTTGTCCAGATTTCGTCATCAGTGTGCGCGTTATTTGGATCTAGGTTCATTCTCAGAGAACCAGTGAATAACACTGGATCCTGAAAGTAGGACAACATTGTTATACAGTTTCTGAATTCGCAAATTAATCTATAACTATGAAGTTTGACAAACCATATAAAATACTTTGGGGGTTTCTCATAAGACTCTGTACAATGTTTTTAATCATTTCATGTCCAGACTCTTTTATTTGATACTTTGTCATTTTCACGTAAAAATCTTATTGGACAAGATTTTCCTCATGTGTTTGACTTTAATTTCATTTAAACAGTTTTTTTTTAATTATAGAAATTTCCTTAATGTCATTACAGTAAAAAAGCTATATGCGATTAAAAATATTGCGATGAAAATGGGATTGTTTAAAAGCTTGTATAAAATCTCTGTAATAGACTAGGTTAGAGAAAGAAATTCCAGAAATTTCTTAAAAACGGTCCAAACAGCCAAAAAGCATAGCATTAACATTCGACGAAAATCATAAAATTTTAACCCCTATTTATACGTTAAAATATAAATAAAGTTAAAAAAATTTGGTACAAATTTAACTCATTTTTGATTATAAAATTGTAAGGTTAAGCATCGATTCTAGCATACAATTTTATTGTTAATACTTTTATTAGTTTGTTTTCTAACGAATATACAGGAATAAATTAACGATGATGTAATGAGTCCGTACCTGAGGTATAATTGTCAGTTTTTCTCTCAAGTTATGGAGTCCGATTTTTGTGATGTCGATGTTGTCAATCAAAATCGTTCCAGACACTGGCTCGATGATTCTGAAGAGGGCGAGTGTGATGGACGATTTCCCAGCTCCAGTACGTCCGATGATGCCGACCTAAAACAATGAGAAGTGTTTTAGTATATGAGCAAAACTACTATAGAAGGTAGGTTGGTACATATATTTCCCGGTTTGTGTGCTTGTTTAGAGACCCGCTCATAAACGTTCGTCAAGTAAGACCATAGAGTTAGGAAACAGAATAGAGAGGTCCATGTATATGCGCAGTAGCGCACAAATAAAGCAGGCTAGAGCGGTGCATCTTGGGATATCTTAGTGTCAGTTTCGGTCACTATGTTATGCGCAGTAGCTCAAAACACCGCTAGAGCGGTGCATCTTGGGATACCTCAGTGCCAGTATGTGATGCGCAGTAGCTCGAAAAACCTGACAGCCCTGCTTCAAACCATTTGAACTCATAGACCCCTCTACCTCTCCTTCCTAACTCTATGAGTAAGACAGACACAGACAGAATTTTTACTGACACACAGAGAGAAAGTACACCCAGGGCGAAGGGGGAATCGAACCCGCACCCGGTACAGTGCGCATACCGTTAGCGTAGGCTGCCATCTTAACCACTAAGCCACCAGAGCCCCCTTAAGGAAAGGGCATATCAAATTTTGATCTAACATAAAGCAACAGTGTACATTCGCAAAATTTAATGAAATTACATGTCTTCTGATATTAAAGCAAAACAATCAGAAATCATTGATTTAAACCATTAAAATTCAAATAACATTTAAAAATCATTCTGTAAAATTCAAATTTTTTTAGTTCTCGAAAAAAAAAGCAAAAATTTCAATTTTAATTTCGAGAATTAATATAATTTTAGAATAAAAAAAATTTGCTTTTGTTTTCAAAATAGTCCAAATTATTTCCCGGTTACAAATGGCACTAAATTATATATATGACTGGAAAATCCAAAATTACATCCTTGCTTATTCACAATTGGTATTCACAAATTAAATTCGAAATGCCCTTTTTAATACAATAAACCTATTTTTAAATGGTGTTTTAATTCTTTTCCTAATTTTCTAACAACACTTAAGAAGTGATTTTAAAATCTAAGAAAAAGGAAAAAAAAATCTTGTTTCATTGCAAGTACAACTCACAAATTTATTTCGGAATGCTTTGTTTTAAGATAATAAACTATTTAAATATTTATTTTTCACACAGAGCTTACTTTTTCACTTGCTTTTACAGAAAGGCGTATTTCTTTCAACACCAAATCTAAATCTTCTCTGTACTTGGTGCTGTAGCCGTCGAAAATGATGTTGCCTTTCTGAGGCCAATCGTCTTCCAATCCATCGCAAGACAAGTCCCAAGAAGCCTGGAACGAGTTATTATTATTTTTATTTTTCACGATTATTTTCTTTAAAACATTTTGTGACAGTCTCTCATCATTTTACCTTTGACTATAAACGTTACAAGGCATTTAAAAATACCATTTAAAACTCGCACTATTTTATGCGAGTTTCAAAGAAAAAAAAATTCCGTTATAGTAAAATGATTCCACTGAAAGAATGGTGTAGACTTTGAAAATGTATATGCTGAATATTTTGTTTAGTATTAGTAGCATCAAACAGTAAAATAGGTTTAAAAGAGTTTTCATTTAATGATAGCGAATTTGTACGGATGCAACTTTACTTGATTCGTCTTATTTTTAGTTTCCACACCACGTTTATAACGTACAAAGTGTAATGTAATCTAATTGTTCAGTCCGTCAGGATCGTCCGTTTATTTCTAAAAGTTTAAATAAGAACTAAAGACTCTGTTTGGTGGTTTTGTTTTTAAGGGGTATAAATAGTTCATGGAATCGGTTTTATGTGACATTTACTGCTACAAACCCTATTTGTTTGTATTCATATGTGGCCGTATGTCAAATTTGTAGTTCTTGAAGTAGCACCACTTTACCTACCGTACGAGGAAATGGATAATGTCAATTGTTCATTTGTATTAGTAAGTGATAATTTCAACACACATTTATGATTTTATTAAAGTTTAAATACGTCTAAAAATTTACCTCGGGTTTTAAATGGCAATATTCTTCCACCCTTTCAATTGAAATGGACTTGTCCTCTAATTCTGAGCTTAATCTTACAAACCACTTCAGAGCATCTGTTACCTAGAGAATACAGAAATGATTTTTTTTTACATTAAATGTTTTTGAGATGTCAGAATGCACTCTATTCCTCTTATCCTCGTAAAAGTTCAGAAACGTTACATCCACACACGCGCTAAGTTTAGTTTAGTTTGATTTATCGTCGCACTAGAGCTACACGAGGGCTATTGGCGACGAGCGTCGTATTTTAGAACCACAGTCAAGTGACGAGCCGACACCTGAGTAGGCACCCAACGCAACCGTTAAGGGCGACATCATACGCAGCGTTGGGACTTTGGAGCATATTTAACGTGCACTCCCTCTACACGGGGTATTATTCGTCGGACATTTTTGGCTGCACGGGCCGTTTATAGGTCGGCAGTTGCTTTGGCGATGCCCGGACCCGAACATGGGACCTTTCGCATGCTAGGCGAATGCCTAACCGACTGGGCTCCCCAGCCCTTACACAGGCGCTAAAAGGATATTCATTTGCCGTACTTTCATTTGCTGCTTACTGAGTTATGATACTATTAGTACTTGTCTGTCTGTGAAGGGTATTGTGGGGACTACAAAAGGCAACCGAAAACCTGACAGCAAAAATGCAAAAATATTAATGCTAAAAAAAGTAATTAAATTACCCTTAATTAAGCATAACGGCATTAATTTATTGTTTTTTGGGGTTTTCCTCCCTGTCGCCTTTATTTCCATGTCAGAATTAAGTCCTGTCGGGTTTTGGCTGTTGGGCTTATGTCTGGAACCGAAAATTCATAATTAGCCCAAGTTTATTGTAATTTAAGCGTCAAATTGTTAGAGAGAGCCGATTACGGTGCAACAAAAATGGCTATGATTTTTGGGGAACATGCCGTGTCTACAAAAAGGCTTGATCTGCCAAAAAATGTAGCCTCTTTTACAATAAAAATAACTTGGGGTGTGTAACACTACACGACTTTCAATTCCCACGCAATAAATCAGTACATACACATGAAGGTAAATATATACCTTTTAAGCTAGTTTCAATATCTTTAAAATATAAAAAATTCTATGGCTGTAACCAATTGCGCATGCGCAATTTTCTCAAAGACATTATTATGACGTTCGACAGATACTGGGAACCACATGTACCAAATTTCAAGTCTGTGTCTCTCCGTTTTTCCGCAATCCCTTTAAAACCAAAAATGTTCTATGGTGGCTCCTCTTGCGCATGCGCAATAATTTTTTTTGAAAATCTTATTATGACGTCCGACAGGTACTAGAAACCCGTGTACCAAAGTCCGTATAGCTCTTTTAGTTCGACCTGTAGAGTGGTTTCAGACAGACAGATGAACCAATGATCAAAAACCATTTTTGGATCGGCACCCTTCAAAACGTGCAAAAAATACAAAATCTCCATTTTGTATTTTCAACCCCATCGCGATACTTTCATTACCTTATATATCATATTAGAAGGTAATTGAAAGTAAAAAGTAACAGGGTTGTTTCACGTCGTGGATGGCAACAGCTCCAACGGTTTGTTTTCATTTGTTGCTTTGATTCTTGCTTGTTTTTGCCATTTCTTGCTTGTTTTTGAATTACTTATGGTTTCATAGAGTTAGGAAGGAGAGGTAGAGGGGTCGCTGAGTTCAAATGGTTTGAAGCAGGGCTGTCAGGTTTTTCGAGCTACTGCGCATAACAAACTGGCACTGAAGTATCCCAAGATGCACCGCTCTAGCGGCTTTTTGAGCTACTGCGCATAGCATAGTGACCGAAACTGGCACTGAGGTATCCCAAGATACACCGCTCTAGCCTGCTTCATTTGTGCGCTACTACGCATATACATGGACCTCTCTATTCTCTTTCCTATCTCTATGTATGGTTTGCTATTCGAAAATGCCTTTTCTACGGATATTTACTTATTAATTTTTTTAAATGCTAACTTCTTGCTGTGCTGTTGGTTGTTCAAACCATTTCTTAAAGAAAGCTTGCATGGGAAGAAAAGTTTCTTTTCATCCATATCGATCATTTTGAGAGTGAAACCGAAGCATAAATAACCTTAAGTAGTTCAATATCTTAAAATATAAAAAAATCTATGCGTAACATTCGCAATGCGAATTTCTCAAAGACATATATGACGGACAGATACTGGAACCACTGACAATTCAAGTCTGTCTCTCCGTTTTTGCATCTTAAAACAAAATTCTGGCTTTCTGCCAATTTTTTGAATCTTGAGCAGACTAACGTGTACAAAGTCCGATAGTTTAGTTCACTGTGATGTTCAGACGAAGTGGCGACAAACTTTGGTCGGCACCTCAAGCAAAATACAACTCATTTATTCACCACGCTTATACTAATATCTATAGTATGAATAAATTTTCACTCGTGGATGGCACCACGTTGTTCATTGTGCTTTGATTACTTATGGTTCATTTTTATGTTTATCGAAAGCTTTTAATATTAAATTTTTTTAAATGTATCTTTGGTGTGTTCACTTTCTAAGACTGCTGAAAAAATTTACAACGATTAGAGTGAACAAGCACAATGAATCATACATAAAAATAAACAGACTTAACATCTGAACATTCCTATGCGTACTTACGGAAAGGGAATATGAAATGATCAAGCCCACTACTGCTGGCGGCAGACTTTCTCTGTTATGAATAGCTAGAGATGTGGCGACAAGAACGACAAGACTGCCGAAAAGATCAAGGAAGAAGTTGAACCACCTGAAATTAAAATTTCGAACCAAAATGTCACTTTAATATAGTTGTTTTTACATGAAGACATCTCTTATTGAACATTTAGTTAACTAAATTTTTAAAATCAGTTTTAAATTAGAGTGGCTAGAGATGTGGCGACAAGAACGACAAGACTGCCGAAAAGATCAAGGAAGAAGTTGAACCACCTGAAATTTAAATTTTGAACCAAAATGTCACTTTAATATAGTTGTTTTTACATGAAGACATCTCTTATTGAACATTTAGTTAACTAAATTTTTAAAATCAGTTTTAAATTCATCAGTGTAAAATTTGATGATCCGCTTAAACTGCACACATGTTGGGGATTTTCAAACAAAATGCAAATATCCCCAAACGGAATTTTCTTTCGACAAAGCACAGTATACACAGTTCAAGTTTACCAATGGAAATATTCCGTTCGGGTGGTTTTGGATTTTTGGCGACTTTATCGCTTGCATCCGCGAAATGGAAAAGTATTAAAAAATTTAATTAAAATTTCTTATCCAAAAACTGGATGGAATAACAATATTTTAAATTAATAATTTCGCCTAAAAATTTATATAAAAGAAGTAAAAAAAATACCTATTGCAAACCCAGCCGTTGTAAAAGCAAACAAAACAATCATCCAATTTTTTTTCGAAGTTCAGAATAAATTCTTTTTGAACTCCATAGGCAAGTATAGAAGACACGCCCTGAATGGACTCCATAAACAGACTGTACACGGGAGATCGAGCAGTTGATTCAAGTCTTTTAATTTGGCGAAACGTTGTAAGATGAAGTTTCTGAAAAATATTCAAATAACTGTTTAATTATAGAGTGTCGACGTAAAATTAAATTTAAAAAGGATGTCAGCTCTAAAAACCTAATCCATTAGTTTCACAGAACATATTTTTTCATTTATTAGATACGACTTTTGAGCAACTCTAAAAACTGAGGAATGTTCAGTAGTTCTGTCACATAGAGCTAATGCATTACTTTTGAATTCGTAATTTCAGCAAAAGTATTGCTCATCTATGAAAGCATTTTTTCCACGTTGCATTAATATCGTAATTAACAGCAGAATAAAACAAGATCCTTAAATTTTATCGAAAAAATAATGTCTATGATCAAAACGGAAATTATTTGTAAAAAATTAGCAATTATTATGTGTAGAACCACGAGTTTTTTTTAAACAATATAGGTGGCCGTTGCAAATGAAAATTGATCACAGACCTTTTGTAGGGTTTTCCCAAGGCAATAAAAGCGTACATATGACTTACCTGTACAATATAATATACTACTGCAAGAGGTATGAGGGAAGCAAAGAACAGAGGCGTACTTATTCCTATCACAATAAAAGATATTATCGTAGTGAACAAGCAGTGAAGCCACCCCTCTATTCGGTAGAATAGCAGAATGTCCAATGTATCCAAGTCTGTTGTGAACCTGAAGATTGCAGAATGCATTGCTATTATTTTAAATGTAATTCGTCATTCAATTTCATCACATTTTAACTACACATTCTACTCATTTTAAATACGCAGCAAATTCGTGTAAAAATAAGCAATTTCAGAAAATTTATATTTATTCATTTTATATGTTATAAATTTTTCATTGTCTTTGATTAGTGATATCTTTCTAATGTCGCCTTAACCCTTTCATTACGACGTAAGCAGGATGTACTCTACCAGGACATACGCAGCGTACGTCTTCTTAATTCGATCATCAACAATTAGGACGTACACCGAGTACGTCTTCAACTGTACAATAAACAGCTGCAGCATCAGCTTTGCTAGCCTTGTCTATAAGCTCTTATTCGAGAAATTAAACCTGACGTTTTCTCCACGGATTGTAATACTTAGGGGGGAATGAATCTGGTATTGTCAGGGCCGGATTTAAAGATTTGCCGCCTGTAGGCTATACGATTTTCCCAGTCAATATTCTCCTCCTTCGGGGAAAAGTAGCTGGTTAGCTGCAAAATAGGGTGGTATGTGCTATATAAAATATTAGATACACATATTAGAATCATCTATGTACCTTTACACACTAAATCGAAAGTGAAATAGGCGATTTTTTAAACTGTTCTACTATTTTTCTTTCTATTTCGAAATATGGGAGGAGGGGGTGCACTTGCCCTCACAGCGACCATGTTTTCTACGAAATATTAGTACTATATATATGTTTACGGTTTACGCATTAATGTAAATTGGATTTGTCAGGACGGAGCGACCAAGTAACAAGACTCTATGGTCGTAAATGCTCCGCACAACATTAATGTAAATTATTTGTTTTCTTTCTTAAAACTATTCGTATCTTTATAATAATTTTTTATGCCAAATGCCGCTTTAATTGGTCGTAAAATTTGCCGCCCCCAAAAATTCGTCGCTCAAGGCTACATCCTATACTTAGCCTATTTAGAAATACGCGCCCTGGGTATTGTAAACGTAACGATTCCTAATAGATATTCTATAGTTTTGTCCTGCGTTTGGAAACTTATGTTCTTTTTATATTGTTTAAAAAAATATTTTGTTTGCTCTTGTGTCTATAAATATCAGTTAGTAATGGTGAAATATAATGAAAATTGGTTTTTCACCAAAGTAACTGAGCTTACCTGTTCAGAATGCGACCCGTTGGTGTGCTGTCGAAGAACGACATGGGGGACTTCAATACGCTATTTAACATATCGTTGTGGTAAAATTCGGAGGCTTTTGTAACGCCATATACTAGGAAAAAACTCCCCAAAACGACAAAGAAAACTAAAAAGACAAACGGTATTAGAAAATATGATTATTGACAGTTACTGTAATTTAGAGCTTCATAGTTCGTAACAAAAGAGCGTACAATTCTTATTCAGAATTTTACAGTAAACTTTGATATTTATATTAATTTTTTAACGAGAAGCAAATATAAATAAAATATAAAAACAACAATATTTCGATTATTAAAAGCTATAATGGTTAGGGGTAATTCCATGCAAAATTATCCTTTCTGTAGTGTAAGTCACGTTTGTAAAAAGTGATTATCACTACAACTTTTAACATTAAATGAAAAAAAATTGTCGAATAGTTGATCTACACTTATTATAACTAAATAATGTAATGTACTTTATTTAATTTGATTTATTTTTTAAATACTTTTAATCTTCTCTTAAATCCTGACTTCTCATACTCATACTTATATATTGGGGCATGTGTTATTGATCAGATACCCGCTTATAAAGCCTTTGTCAAGTAAGACAGACACAGAAAGAATTTTTTACTGTCACAGAGAAAGGAATATACACCCAGGGCGAAGGCGGGAATCTAACCCGCAACCGTTACAGCGCGCAGACTGGTCCAAACCACTCGGCCATCCGGGCCCCAATCCTGACTTACACTACAGTTACATGGAATTAGCCTTAGATTTTTTAAAACTAGTTGAACACAATATTTACTTTTTTATTTAAGTAAAAGATGGATTTTTTTAAACGTTTAAAAACTAGCGAATTTAAAAATAAACGTACCTTGCCCAAATCCTAATGTACCATAAATTGAAAGTCTGTAAACGGTTTCAGAAGCTCTTTGCGTGCCATTTACAGCTCCGTCCGAACTCCATTTACTTAACCAAATATTGGCAGCAGCCTAAAATAAGCACAAATATAACATACAAGCTATTTTGCAAAACAGAAAATTTATAACTAACATATTATATCTACACGCTTGAGAGTATTCTTATAACAGTACACCTCTGATATAAGTAGTGCATTTTGAGTTTTTTGAACTCTTGGAGGTTAAGAAGAAGGTGTTCAGGCAGTTATATACTTTGATATTGAACAAACGGGTTTGAACTGCACCGAATTTCCGAAAATCAAACATTAGGCGACAAAAAGAGTTATTCTTTTCTGATTGGTTGCAAGATTTTATAATCACAAGACGATGCAATACGATAGAGGAGTTGGACATTTTGAATATGTTTTACTACTGGATGGGGCTATGGGAGTTTTCAGAAAAAAATACTTCTTGGTTTTGATGGTTCTTCTTGGGTTATTGTTATTGGGATTGTTATTTTTCAGAGTCATATTTTATTTGCTGCCCTTTATCCCAATGACATCCCATTTCTGAATACCTTCATTACAGAATAAAATCATAAAGTTTAGGTTTTCAAATTCGTTTTTCGTGTTACTGAATTTGTCCTACACAAATTGTCTCGCATTAGAGTCTTCATTTGCCTTCTATTTTGGTTATTTAGATCAACTTATGAAAAAATAATTATAGAAATGGTGCGTGTATGCACCTTTGTCTTAAAACGGGTTAAAGATGTCTTAAAACGGGTTAAGATTAAATCCATGCAAGCGTATTCTCATTATTTTTGTAAACCTTGAAATAACCACATACGTTACCAGTGACCGAAAGTAACCGTGTTCTCTACACACCATTTGCTCTGAGTGCGTGAAAAAGCATATAGTTAAAGTTGTATGTAATGAACTTTCTGGAATGAATAAATACAAAAGTTAATTTAAAAGAACCTTCGGTTAGAGACTCGATAGTTTTGGCTATTTCGACTTGAGAAACTATTCAGAATCTATCAAGATTTTTTTAAAAATACAAATACTAAATTAAATCTTACCCCAAAACCTATGTAGATGGCGTACCAAAATGCTGCACAAAGAAATGTAAATACTCCAACTTGTTTTATGTAATTGATGTAAATAAGGCGATGTACCTGAAATCATAGTAAAAAATCATAGTTAAAACCGGATAACAGAATCGAGTTAAGGTAATTCTACTCTTCACTGTAAGAAAAATAAGTCACGTTTAATCGCAAGGGGGTTCTGTATTTTTAATCCTACAGGTGTGTTATAATTGTCAAGCACATGTGCCTCGGCCACAATCTAGTTTGAACTCCCTGATTGTGATAAAAAGGTACGTACTCCAACCATGGCCGCGTCGTCTGAGCATGTGCAAGCTAAGAAACTACATTAAAGTTTTAGATAATTGGTTTAAAGCACCAGCTGCAATAAAATACATCAGAATGATATGTGAATAGCAGAACATTTGAAGAGCTTAGTGGAAGAACGTGCTAAGTGACAAAAAGGTGAAAACGAGAAAAGGAGCTTTAAAGTTTTTCGTTTGCACTCAGATCTGTTGAAAACGGAACTTGTAAAGCGTAAAAAAGATACTAAACTTAAAGTTGATGAAAAAGAGGAAACTTGTTATCGTTAAAGAAGTTAGTAATATGTCCATTGACACAAACTTCTCAATTTTTTCAAAAATGTCACTTAGCACGTTCTTCCACTAAGCTCTTCATTTGCTGTATTTTCGCAGAATTTTTGTTACACTGTTTATTGCAAAAAAAATATGGGTATATTTCTATAACTTAGTAATGAAAACACGATGCTTGTATTTCATTCTTGCATAAAATTTTCACTTTAAATTTTAACGCATCACGGCTATATAGTAGAAGAATGAGACACGAAAGACTAGTATAAAAATAGGGCATTGCTACTTGTTAACTTTAAAAAACAAGTAAAGGATAAATAATAATAAAACCAAGCATACAGAAGTTCCGTTTGAGAGACTAACTATTCATATTACCAAAAACTAACCATAACACAAGCCCCTATTCACCTGGGCATAGGGACAAAGCTGTTATGACATGGTTTGGCAAACTCTCTGCGTATCACGATAATGATGTAAGCCTGTTTTAGTCACCCTGTGAGTCGAGTCTTGCATACAATCATAAGTGGTTGCATTAGTTATACTGTAAATGTTGTAAAAAATGCCATAACCAGTTTCTTAGTATTCGTTTTATTTATGTCATTGTTTATTAGACAGCTATTTTTGTTTCTATATATTTGCCAGTGCGCGGTGAAATTTGTGTCGATACTGATTGGATAAGTTGTTTGAACAAGCTTAGGTAGTCGCCAAAAAACTCAGTAGTATCCCTCGAGAAAAAGCATTGACTTTGGTGCAGATGGTTTAGAAGATCCGGGTTTGGTATCTGGTCCATGCTGCTCTTCACTATATTTGCAAGTTTTTAGAGCCATATTGATATTAATTAGTTAACAGTTGCCCAGTTTTTACTTATTATGACTGAAGTACATTTTTTACGGGGCTACTGTATTGGCGGTATAAGCCTTTGCAGACTCGGCATATTCCCGAGAATTGAGAACCATTTTTTTGCGCGGCACCATATAAGCGACCCTCGCTACCACCAATTTAGACGCCTTGATTGCATTGAATCTCAGCTCTGTAGATGTTAAAGTAGGCCAAGATTTAATTTTACCGAAAGAATCCAAGCCAAATGGGCCCTCAAGGGATCTTTTATATGCCACATAAGCATATGATATGCGTGCCGACCATTTTCCCATCCTGTAAATCTGCCGACTCAGTCGGGGCTCATGGCTGGAACCCACGGCCTTAGGCTTATGAGGCAAGCACGGCATGACCGAAGCACTGGTGGACACATTTAACAAAAATCACATTGCGTACAGTATGAAGGATGGTTAGTAAATAAATAAAATCACCCAGTAGGCAGCGCCTCTATATCGAGGCTAATTAGATAACCTTATTTTCTTCTATCTATATGAAGTGCGTATCGCCATCTACGTCAACGGTGATCGGATATTCCGTTTGAGTCCCCTTATTTGATAGTTAGTAGCGCCATCTATATTGATGCAGATTGATTAACTACTGAATGGCTAGTTGCCGATTAATTGGTCAGAAGTACTTACCCCTCCCACTTCCATTCTCTCGTCGTCCGTGAGTCTGGAGTTGGGCCCTTTTGTCGACTCCATCCTGAGGTACTCCCTGCCTAATTCCTCCGCGAGGCAGAGTTCTTCTTTTTCGTCTTCGCGGGACATCCTCGAGTTTGTTGAAATCAGTCGCGACAAAGCCCTAAAAAATTGATGATCGTTGAAAGGGTTACGATTCGTCGTTTTATATATCCTCATCTGGATATTATTTAATCGTCTCTTGCATACACTTATTGTTGTAAAAATTATCTTCGAGAAATTTGTGAAAGCAGTAAGTAGTTCATAAAAATTAATAGCTAATTTATTAGTACGCAATTCATAAGAATTACTTGGCTTTTAGCCTGTTATTGCTCTTCAATTTTTGTAGGTTCAGCTATCAATCGGAAGAAAACAAGTTTTACTAGAAATCGTTAATGAAAACACATTTTTCCCTAATACTGTCATTTTTCCATTAAAGGTGCAATGGAGTTCCTTTAAATACTCGATTACTCCATTCAAATCACAATATTGTATTTTTATTCAACATGTTAAAAGTCTAAAAAATATCCCATCAATATTTACTTCAAAATGTCAAAAAATATATTAGTCAACCAAATTTCGGCAATTGAAACAGTATTCAACGGTTCGATACGTTTACTGTTATCTTTTATAAGCATTGAAATCAGGGATTGGAAAGTTACTTTTAAAAAGTAACACTGTTACAGTTACAGTTACTTAATTAAAAAAGTAACTCTGTTACAGTTACAGTTACTTAATATGAAAAGTAACGCGTTACAGTTACTTTTAAAAAAAGTAACGATTCACAGTTACTTTTTGAAATTTCAAGTTATAAGAAAAATTGAAATTTAGCCATCTTACCATTTTTCAAAGAGAACCACGATAAACGAAGCATAAGCTCAAACAAAACACTGACATTATAATTAATAAACATTTTTTATAATTAATTTTAATCCTTTACCCTGATAATCACAGAAGACAACAAGTCCATCTGTAAACGAGGGGTATCTCAAGAATGAACGTGAAATCTCTGTCTCCCCCTCCCCAACCCTCTTCGAGGGGAATGACTTTGTTGTTAGTCATTGTTGTAGAACCCATTCAGGCAAAACACAAAGGGGTTTGGACTGAGGGATCCAACCTGCTTGGCAGTTAGCGTGATTTATTTGAAAATCCTTCTTTTCCGTAGAAGCTTGTAATTGTGCGGGGCTTATAATGTGATATTTAGAAAGGTAAACAGATAAGGAAAATCATTCGTACCGTACAGTAACAATTCTGTCTGAAAGCCTCCGTTACGCCTTTATCAGCCAAAGTGGACAATTCTATTATATGCTTTACTTTTTCTCTCCCAAGAAAAGCTCGTATTTCGGAATGCGAAATGTTTCCTTCTCTCTTAGGAGTGAAATTTCAAAATTGGCATCAAACAGCCTTCGTAAAGTAACGGAAAAGTAACGACATTTTTCGTTACTTCGTTACCGCTAAAAGTAACTAAGTTACAGTTACAGTTACTTTCTGAAAAATGTAACGGCGCTACTCGTCGTTACCCAAAAAAAGTAACTGTTACAAGTAACGCGTTACTCCAATCCCTGATTGAAATATGTATTACAAGTTGCATTTTTATTGAGAATACAATAATATAAAATTATCAGACATCGGGGAGACAAACCTGTTATACTTCGGCTTTGGTTCTTCAAGCATTTTGACATTCGAATGCTCATCGACAAAGCTACAAAATGCCCCTTTGTGGTTCAGTAGATCTTCGTACGTTCCAATTTCGACAATTTCGCCATCTTTCATGCTCACAATAAGATCTACATTGTGAAGTACTGAGACGTCATGGGTTACAAGCACTCTGGTCTGTTGAAATTAAAATATAATATGTAAGAAATTAAAACACAATATGTAAGAAATTAAAAATTATATCACACGTATCATTTAAGTTTTCATAACACTTATAAAATAGCCTTCTGAACTTTTGAACCACAATCAAGTAACTAGTTCTACCACAGTCTGCTCAACTAACAAGGCCAGAGAAACTCTCCCAAACACGTGCGTGTTTCACGTCACTTTTCTTAGTGCCGAAGATCACGAAGCCTGTTCGGAACCATTTGGACATTCGTAACCCTTAAAATATATCTAGTCGAGTGGTTCCGAACTGGTTTCGAAACCAGGTGTCTTCATCTTCGTAACAACGACACTAGGAAAAGTGACGTCAAACTTTCCGTCCACGCATGTATTTGGGACAGCTTCTCTGGCCTTGTAAGTTGAGTAGGCCGTGGTTCTACATCAGTGCACAAATTATGTGCGATCAGATTAATAGACAGGTTCTTAAAATAATGAACAAGTTTCTTTCAGTCAGGTCGAAGTGTTTTATCTATTTAGAAATTTGGGAATTTTTATTTAATTTATTTTGATGGTAGTCTACGAGACATCTTATAGTTAAGATCCTTTATTATGAATTTCGAGAACTGATTTCGTAGACCAATTGATTTAAAAATTATGGGTGCGTAACGCTACACGACTTTTAATTACCGATCAGCAAATCCCTACATTTATAGGTAACTAGCTGTTATACCCGACGTTGCACGGGTAGAAGTGGAAAAATAATTTAACAGTCAATTTAACTATTTTTTTCTTTCATTTTAATTACATAAGATATGAAGATTACCCAGTAATTTTCCATTTAATTACCCAACTTGGATTTAGTAATGATTAATATTAATTTCAAAAATACATTTGATAAGAAGCTCAAATTAAAAAGAATACATATTTAATAGATTAAAATGGCAGAAAAAATGCGTTCAGGACAAAGATTCGTATAATCTGTTCTTCCAAAGTAGTTAAAATTTAAATCTCACTTTAAACGGATCACTCTTGGTCTGCGTGCAGAAAATAAAATATTCTTAATGAAAGCGAATTACATGATCTAATTGTTTAGATGTTATAAAGCTACTCCAGCAAACAGCAAACGATTTGCATTTTTTATATTTATTTGTATTTTTTTTAACTGTGATAAAGATACTAAAGCAAACGATTTTTATTTTTAATATTAAATATTTTTCTAACTGCTAAAAAGCTAGCAAACGATTTTGTTTTAGATGTTTATTTCTAATTTTTTAGCTGTAATTAAACTAAATATACTTAAAAATCGCCTGTCTGTCTGTGAACAAAAATGTGTAAAATAAAACTAAATAAGCAATCCGTGAAAACGTGCTGTTGAAGGAGCAATAAACCTCTAAGGTCTTCAATGCATTGAATGGGAAACATAAAAACGTTCGAAAACGATAGAAGGAATGGTCTGATTCGAAAAATTCTTAGCCTATGTTTGTTCCGGAGATGAGATGAATTTGTGTGCCAAATTTCGTGACGATCTGTTGCGTGGTTCTTTAGATCTCGTGTCTTAAACAAACAACAACAAACAAACAAACAAAAACAAACAAACAAACAAACAAAAAACAACAAACAAAAAACAAACAAACAAAAAACAACAACAAACAAAAACAAACAAACAAACAAACAACAAACAACAACAACAAAAAACAAACAAACAACAAACAAACAACAAACAACAGACAGACAGACAGACAGACAGACAGACAGACAGACAGACAGGCAGGCAGGCAGGCAGGCAGGCAGCAGGCAGGCAGCAGGCAGGCAGGCAGGCAGGCAACAAACAAACAAACAACAAACAAACAAACAAACAAACAAAACAAACAAACAAACAAACAAACAAACAAACAAACAAACAAACAAACAACAAACAAACAAACAAACAAACAAAACAAACAACAACAAACAACAAACAAACAAACAAACAAACAAACGGAAGTTGCCTTTTATGTATATAGATTATATATCCTATAAGGTACTTTAAATAACTTTAAAACCTAAAGAGTTCGATGGCAGCTACCATTTGCGCATGCTAAATGTTCTTATTTTGTCGTCCTACAGGTACTGGGAACTCGTGTACCAAATTTGAACCTGTATCTCTTTTATTTCGAGCTGTTGACTGGTTTCGGTCAGACAGACAGACTGATAGACGGACCAATGTCCAAAAACTAATTTTTTGGAATCCCCACTCTCCAAAAACGTGTCGAAACGCAAAATCTAAATTCCGGATTTTCGACACTATCGGTGAAATTTTTATTACCTTATATTTCATATTACGTAGTTAAATGTAAAAAACAAGAAGAGCATGTGAATAATAAAAGACATGTATTGTAAAGTGTTCAATTGGCAGCAGCTTTATCGCAAGTCACAATTTTTTTAAAGTGGATTCTGTTAACCATGTATTATTCGCTAGAAAATATCAGCCGTAGTACACTGCCGCTGTAAAAACAGACCGTGTCTGCAAAATCTGAGTTTGAGAAAATCAAGAAAACTAGTTCCGTAAAATAATAAGTTGATATTGACATAGATTTAATGAAGTTACGATTACTGACTTTTAAAATAAGATGGATTATTTCTTTTTACGTGTATTAATCATAATAACTCAACAACGCCAAATTTGCAGATACGGTCTTTTTTCTTGCAGCGGCAGTATATAGCAGGTAACAAATTAAGTTTGATAAACATTAATATTATATACATCAGTTATTTCGCTGAATAAACGAATATAACTGCTTGCTCAGTGTTTTTACAACTAAAAAGAGGCCAAAAGACATTCAAATGTATCATGTATATTCACTTTATTTCTTAGCAGCCCAGTGTTTCCAATGACATCGGTGAACAAAGATTTCCTGACGTGGACATCCACAGCACTGAGAGGGTCGTCCAATAGGTAGATTTCTTTGTCCTGGTACACAGCCTGCGCAAGGTTGACTCGAAGTTTCTGGCCTCCACTCAGGTTGACGCCCTAGTTGATAAATTGGGTTACTTTGTATAAAGGATTTTTTGCTTTATCAAATGGAGTTATACTGTGCTAGAAATTTCTTTGAAATATAATTATATAACTGGCACCACAGTCTGTCCATCTACTTAACTTTTATTCATCTGGTTGTTACTTAAAAAAATCTTAATAGATTTGAAACCGTTTAATATCAGTATAGTTAAATGATTGTAAATGCCAAACTTCACGTCACTCTCACCGTTATATATAGGTGTTGAAAAATACTTATATGAAATGGCGTAACTTAGACTAAAGAACTTTTTTTACATAATGGTGTTAAATTACAAAATAATCAGCCTTTAGTTGGTTTATTTATTGGTTTATGAGCTATAACGTTCGTAAACCAATAAATAAACTAAACGTATTCATATGGTTTTGTGAGCATTATGATACAGTGCGATGCAAAAGTTTAGACACAAACACGAGATTATGCTAATTTAAAGTAGATAATGGCCCAATTTCGCCTCTTTATTGATAAATTGTATTTTTTATATGATAAATAAAAAAACACGATATATGGTGAACTAAACAGATTTAATAACAGTATTGGTTCAATTTTACACCAAACAGACAATATATAGCCACTTTAAATCTTTATTCGAATCATATTTGCTTCAAATTTACAATTTAACATTTCTAAATACGAACCGAATGCCTACCAGACCATCACCTTAAAGTTTTGCCACGATTAAAGACATGCAGTGACCGATTTTCTTGATGAAAAGTGCAGTCTTTCCCTTATTTAATCACAAAATAGCGACACATTGTTCTTTTTTATACTTTAATACAATGCAGAAAGAGTCACCTCTTCAAAATCTCCAAAAAATTTGGTCATTTCAACGTAAATTCATTCCATTCCATTACGAAAGTTCCTTCTTTATACTGAAGTTTGAAATTTCTGGAGGAAAAAAAAACGTTTTTTTTTAACCAGTTACAATTTAACAGGTCTCTTTAGTGATATTTAAACACGTTCGGTTTAACCGAATATTGAAAAATAAGTTTTTGAAAACACCGGTTTTTCCCTACAAAAACTCTAGCATCAAGGTGGAATGTTTGTAATGGTTTGGAGGGAATTACGTTGATGAGACAACTTTTTTTTGTCTCTTTTGAAGAGGTGACTATCCCTGCATTGTACTAAAGTGCAAAAAAGAACAATATGTCGCTATTTTGTGATTAAATTAGGGAAAGACTGCACTTTTCATCAAGAAAATCTGTCAATGCATGTCTCTAAATCCACGAATTCGTGGCAAAAGTTTATGGTGATGGACTGGTAGGCATTCGGTTCCTATTTAGAGATGTTAAATTTGAAGCAAATATGATTCGACTAAATTCGAATAATCAAATATGATTCGATTTAAAGTGGCTATATATTGTCTGTTTGGTGTAAAATTGAACCAATATTGTTATTAAATCTGTTTAGTTCACCAGATATCGTTTTTTTTTTAAATTTATCATATAAAAAATACAATTCATCAATAAAGAGGCGAAATTAGGCCATTATCTACTTTAAATTAGCATAATCTCGTATTTGTGTCTAAACTTTTGCAACATACAAATTTATATTTCATGAAAAAAATATTTTTATAGCAAATCAAACAATTATGTTTCAATTATAGCATTTCAAAATATTTTTTTAAATATGTTTAGGGGGCTTTTGTAATTCTACTATCACAATTCTAAATTTTACAGCTAAATTACGTCATTGTCTAAACTGTTGTATCGCACTGTACTTTTGTGTTTCTTTCTACCTTACGTCCAATTAGATTGGGTCATACAAAAACAGATTCTGAATAGACCACCAACATGACACAGTGCGTTTTCAATATCAGTTTTAATTGGGTAAATGAGTAAAAATAATTAATTTAAAACAATGTTTTATTAGTTAAATTCAATGTATGTACAAGTAATTGCCAGTAAAAAGTATGATTTTATATTTTTGGAAATAAAGTTACATTTCAATGCAATATTTTGTAAATATATATTTTTCTTTATGAACGTTCGCCAAGTTTTATGCGGTAGATATTTAGTTAAACTTAAAGGAGAATAATATAAATTAAAAAAAAATAATGTTGATAAACTGTTTGATTTTACTTTATTATATAGAACTCTAAGAATTTATCGACATTCTTACCTTTTCACCGATTTCGGTTCCATCCCCTGCTGGAAGAATGTCTAAATCAGGTTTCAAGCAACACACTTCGACAATTTTGTTGTATTTGTCTTGATGCATTTGTCTTTCTAATAAAATGTTGTGTTTCAAAGTTCTGTTCAACACCCAAGGTTGCTGAGGAACATAAGCTACGGTTCCCTGGAAATTGAGAGTGTTTTTGATGATATTAAATCATTATACACAACTTATAAAGCTATAAAAACTGAGTTTAAAAAAAATGTAAATAAGAATGTTTAAGTTTATGAAAACACTCTTAAAATTCAATTCTCTTAAGGGAAAAATATTAGTGAAAAAATATTCAAACAATAAAAAGTTCAAATAATTCAGATAATGTAATACTCCATAATTGATTTTTTTTTCCAAAAACTATCTTGAAGACTTTTTTGAATTCGAAAAAAATAGAAAGTAGGTAACGACATCGTGCAGATTTCAGTTTGTCCTTCTATTCTGTATACTTATACTTTCGCCTTATACTTCCGCCTTATACTTCCGTTCCAACAGTCCGATTTTATTTTATTTTCTTAAAAATATGTGACTTCATATACTTATTTTTTAAACTTATCGTCCGTTTGTATCTTTGTCGGTTAACGGCTCTTTTCAATTTCCGTTCTAATAGTCTGATTAAAAAATAATTATTTTGTTTTGAAATGTATGATATCAGAAAACTATCGTTTATACTTTCTATCCATTTATCTGTGTCTGTCTGGTTGTCTGTACCTCCAACTTCTGTTATAACCATCACATTTTTAAAATTCAATTTTTGTGTGTGCAAGCCTAAAAATTACGACATCTGACATATCCTGAAACTCCTTGAGAGGGATTTGTTATACTTCACTCTGATAAGTCTGTCTCTTGAGTCTCTGATTATTACGCCAGTTTTTGAAGTAGGTGGCGGTGCGATTGTATGAACCTAGAGCACTTAGTTTGTTGTAGTATTTTGATAGGCAGGCATGTCTCCAAGTTCTAGGGGCTGTAGGTCTGCCTCGAAAAGCACAATGTCCCTGGGGCACGTATTTCTTAGCCCAGTGATGATCCGAGCAGCGCAAAGCTGGACCTTTTCAAGTTTCTCAAGATTTGAATATGAGGCACAACACTAAATTGGAATGCCAAATTCCAAGATGGGTCGAATTAGTGAGATGTATGTTGTTCTGAGAGTACCAGCGTCAGCACCCCAATCACGCCCTGATATATACCTCAAGATGCTGAGCCGCTTTCTTGCCTTCAGCACAAGGTGATCGATATGTTTATTTCCCAGAATCTCAGGGTCTAACACAAAGCCTAAATATTTTGGATGTTTATCCAGAGTCAGTTATCCTCTACTTACTAGACACTTACTAGACTATACATTCCATTCCTCAGTTTGTCGCACAATAACTTTTTCGAAGGTAAGTAGTTCACACTGCTTTCTTTCAATTTTTTTTTCTCGGCCCAAATAAGCTAGTCTTATTATCGAAAATATAGGTTTTTTTTGTGTTATAACAACTGAAAATTAACTATATATTAAATTGTAAATTTCAAAATATGATGTTGATAAATTAGAAATTATGAAAAAAAGACATAAAGTGAATTGTACACTCCTTGAGTATTAAATGTCCCGTTAGTTAATAGTCAAGGAGTGTTGTACTGTTAGAAAAGTCCACTGGACTCAAAAGATTTCTGGGAACATTTTAAAACCAACTGAAAACTTCGCCCCTGCATATGGGGCTCATTTTACATTCAAACGTGTAGTTTGAATTTTTTTCTGTCAAACCTATTGTTACTTTTTTGAAAAATAATGGTACTATTTTGTAAATATATGCATTAGAAATTTATTCATTTTAAGCTTTTCTTAAAATGGATAAAAAAATATGCACGCAAAATGAAGAAAACCTGGAAAACTAGTCCTCTTTTCTCCTAGAATATTTTACCTATTCACGACGATTAGCAAGAAAATTTGCCACGCGAAAATGAGGTTTCTGCTTAAATTTAACTAAATAAATAACATATAAGACAAATGAAACAATAGTTCCGAACAACTTATGTAGCACGGTATAATTTAAAAAAACTTTAATTTAAGAAAAACTAATCTAAAAAAACTTAAAGTTAACGTTTTCATTCGGAAATGTAGGCCTTAATGGTATTCACATATTCGTCGTTAATGGGTTAAAATGTGCTTTTGAAACACAAATGAAGAGAACAGAGGAAAAACAACTTCATTGCATGGGAATCTTCCCGTATTCTGGTGTGCTTGGCGGACATTTACGCCAGGAAACCGGTTTTTCTCTCGGTTCTTCTTTGGCGGTACAAACATGTGACTCGTGTCCACTGATCTCTAGCGTGAATCAGGGTTGCAGAGAAAAACAAAGTGAGTAACCGGTTTCTTTAGGCGATGACTCGCTATTGTTGCCAAAGAATCCTGATGCAGACAGATTCCTATACAATGAAGTTGTTTTTCCCTGTACTTTTCAATTTCTTACTGACCTTAATGTCTATTGATCCTCCTTTCTTGCACATTTCCCCTAAAACTGCAGATAAGAGGGAGGATTTCCCCGACCCCACTGGACCAATGATAGCAACCAACTTGCCTTTGGGAACGTTCAGGTTGATATTTTTAAGTGTGCGTTCGTCGTTGTCTGTTGACCAGGAAAAGGAAGCGTCTTTCACTGTTAACACTTCGCCTGTGGGAATTATATGTAAAAATATTTTAAAAATAACATGAAAATATATAACTACAATTGAAGATCTTATTGGAAGAAGTGACATAAAGTCAAAAACGTGAAATTGAGCTTTAAACTTTTTGGTTTGCACTCATATACATTAAAAATGACAATTACAAACGGGAAAAAATATGCTTAACTTAATTTTTATGAAAAGGGAGAATCTTGTTATCTTTAAAGAAGGGAATAACATGTTCAGTGACACAAAAATCTCAATGTTTTTAAAAGTGTCAGTTACACTCTTAAAACAAACGAGCGGTTTTAACTCAGTCTGAGTTAATTTCCACTCCTTTCCGTACCGAAAATGCACTTCTCCTATAGGAGTGAATTTCACTCTTTTTCGGAGTGGGTAAAAAAAATAAAAGAAAACAATCTGCGTCCTACACTCTTAAAACGAGCGGTTTTAACTCAGTCTGAGTTAATTTCCACTCCTTTCCGTACCGAAAATGCACTTTTCCTATAGGAGTGAATTTCACTCTTTTTCGGAGTGGGACAAGAAATAAAAGAAAACAATCTGCGTTCTACACTCTTAAAACGAGCGGTTTTAACTCAGTCTGAGTTAATTTCCACTCCTTTCCGGTGCCGAAAATGCACTTCTCCTATAGGAGTGAATTTCACTCTTTTGTTTTAAGAGTGTAGAACGTTCTTCCACTTAGCTCTTCAATTTAAAAAAAAGCTAAAAAATTATCTGTTTTCAGTTGATAATTTAAAATGATTCAATTTAATTCAATTTTGGGTTCTCTATTGTTTATTTTTAAATAGCACCGACGACTTTGCCAAATTTCATTGTCATATCTACCCTGTATTGTTTTATTAAAAAAAAATGTCTTGAATTTCTTTTCACTCGTATGGGATTCTAAATCCCCAGAGTGTTTATTTTGTACTTGTTGTTTTCTTGATAATAAAATAATAATAATAATAATAATAATAATAATTATCCAAACTCCGATTTTTTTTGAACTTCTACTCTACATACCTTTATTTGGGTTGTTTCCGATCATACTTTCGTCTTTGTTTTCTGCTGTAAAAAACTTCCGAAGACGTCCCAATGAAACATTGCACTAAAGTCAAACAGTTAGAGAGAATAAATTATCTATTTATAATTCTATTATAAATATTCTATTATAACTACTATTTATAGTATTTTCCACACTTAAGGTTTTGATCGTGAAACAACATTGAATTAACACTAAAAAGATAACATACTTAATTGTAATGTGTTGTACTATTTAATAAAGTTGCACACAAAGAACCTTTTTTAAAGTCTATAACTACACACATATTCTTGGGTCACAATGTATATCTAGACAAAAAAAATATTTGTTTACAATGTAAAAAAACGTCAAAGTTTTTTGTAGTTATTATTTTTTTACAAGAAAGAACCCACAGTTCTGTATTCAAGCCAGAATATTTTTTCTGCTATTTGCAGTAAAATATTAGAATTGTGCATGCGTAACATAATTATATTGGCTTAGAAATGGACTTTAACGCACAAATTAAATTGTGAAACAAGTTAAATTGCTAGCACAAACTATAATTTGTGAAGTACGACAATGTATTTCTTTATATCAGCAAAAATGTACTCTGTTCAATTCACTCATAATGGTTACTGTCTAGATTACGAAAAAAAAATGTCTAGACACTGGTGATCTAAAAAAACCATTTTAAAATCTATCTGTCAATATAAACTTTTATATAGATACATGATACATATATGACACTTATATAATTGTCACGAAAGTAGTTTTTAATATTTTCTATAAAATATTTTCTGATGAATAATTTTTTTATAAAATAAACCTAATCTCTCAAATGGATATAATAATTCAAAACGATAATTTGCCTGTGAATTATATAAGGACTCATCTTTAATTTTATTTATAAAAAATGCACCTGTATTACTAAGTATGGGCATGTTACACGTCGTGAGTGGCAACAGTTCCAACATTTTTTTCATTTTTGGTGCCTCTGGAATTACATTTGTTTTGAATAATTCAATATTTTCTTACATTACTATAACGAATGTTGTGTACAAAATTTTTCTTTCACTAGAACTAGAACTAAGACATTTTACTGTTCTTGAATTTTTGTTCCTACATATTTCTCCGCACATAAGATTAAATATTTCTAAACCAAAGTTTTCCAAAAACGATGACGTTTTGGTAATGCTTTGAATACTTGAAATTTAATAGAATTAAAACCGATAAAGTTTAATAAATATCAGGAATGAAAACAAGTTGTACGTAAAGAACACTAAAACATAAAAAAAATTAGACGAAAACCCCCCCGCTCATTTTGAGAGTGAAATGAGAATGTTTCAGGTGATTTAACGCTCTTGTTTTTATTTTTCTCGCACTACGATTTCATTGGTTGCTTCGGTTTCACTCTTAAAATGACCGATATAGATGAAAAGAAACTTTTCTTTCCATGCAAGATTTCTTTAACAAATTGTTTTGAACAACCAACAGCACATCAAGAAGTTGTCATTTAAAAAAATTAATAAGTAAAATATTCTTAGAAAACTCATTTTCGACTACTAAAACAAAAGTCATTCCTAGCAACAAATGACAACAAACCGTCGGACCTGTTGCCATAAACGACGTGAAACAACCTCATTGAAACAACCAATGAAATCGCAAGAAGTACAAAAATGAAAACTGTAAAGTTACATAATCTGAAACAATCCCATTCAAAATAAATACCTGAATGAGCTCTGATATGGAATCCGGCAAGTCAAAAAGAGCGTATCTCAATTGATTCATAAGAGTTAAGGAAACAAATGCTCGTGTTGGATCCAATATATTTCTTTTGTCAGATAAGAGGTAAGTGGCGAAACCGGCAAGAGATACCTAAAACATAAAGTTAAGTTACTAAAATTTTATGACTAATCTGCGTCAACAAATTTATACAAAACTTAAATATGTACTTAAACTTATATAAAACATATATAACTTATTAAAAAAAACATCGAACTGCAAAAGAAATTATTACTTATATGTACTATTACTTATTCATCATTACTTATATGTACTATTCCACAATGTTACGTCTATACAGGAAATCTTTTTAGTGCATAAATAAAACTAAATTTAATCTATTCTGTTTGACTGGTTGTAATGTAAATCAAGAAGTTCTTAAAGAACTAAAATAGCCTACTTTCCTGTTACTTAAATACTTACTGAAATTCTAATCGGGAAACAACTAAGTTCCTAACAGTAAATACATTAACAACAGTTTCTACACTAGGTTTATACACATTAGAAAAAAATAGCTAAACACAGCATCCAGCTATAATTTAAACTTCTAAAAGCCACAATCTACTATTTTCCTTAATATTCTTTCACAAATTAACTTAATATTATTTATCGTCTGTTCGATTTATTTGCAGTTCGAAGAATAATTAAATCTTTTTTTATTACAAAAACAAGAAGTTCATAAAGAACTAAAATAGCCTACTTTCCTGTTACTTAAATACTTACTGAAGTTCTAATCGGGAAAAAAAAACTAGGTTCCTAAAGTAAATATCATCAACAGCCGTTTCTACACTAGATTTATACACATTAGAAAAAAAATCGAAACACAGCACCCAGCTATAACTTAAACTTCTAAAAGCCAAAATCAACTATTTTCCTTAATATTCTTTCGTAAATTAATTAAATATTATTTATCATCTACTCGTGATTTATTTGTAGTTCGAAGAATAAATATTTATTGATAACAAAAGTAATGAAACTACTCCGAACTGCATTAAAAAATAAGAAATGTAAATTAAAACTAAGCATAATTGCATGCAAAAGTATGCCTTGCCGCTTTCTTGGTAGATAATTAATGAATAATCAAAGAATCAAATTGTGCTACATTTTATGACGTCTTTCCAAACTGATTCATGAAAATATTATTTTGCTTCAAATATGTTTAAATAAATAAAGTTTCTCATGCCATTGTTGATTTGGAAACAGTGATTTAAATGACTCAAAATTGAATTTCAATGCTAATTCAATGGGAAATTCGCCGAAAGATAGTAGATTTATGTCCGTCCGGACGTATAGACAGACGGACAAAAAGTATGAAAGTTGGGTATCTGAGGTCATAGCTTTCTAACAAAAAAAGAATTTTTAAGATCCGAGGGATAGAACCTATTTTGGAAGAGGGATACGGACAGACGAACAGACAGACAGACGGAAAGACCGACAGACATACGAACAGACAGACAGACGGAAAGACCGACAGACATACGAACAAACAGACAGATGGACATCAATCGCATTTCAATACCTACAGTGATTTAAATGACTCAAAATTGAATTTCAATGCTAATTCAATGGGAAATTCGCCGACAGATAGTAGATTTATGTCCGTCCGGACGTACAGACAGACGGACAAAAAGTATGAAAGTTGGGTATCTGAGGTCATAGCTTTCTAACAAAAAAAAGAATTTTTAAGATCCGATGGATAGAACCGATTTGGAAGGGGAGTACGGACAGACAGACAGACGGACGGACAAACAGACAGACGGACAGACAGACAGACAGACATACGAACAGACAGACAGATGAACATCAACCGCATTTCAGTACCTACAGTGATTTAAATGACTCAAAATTGAATTTCAATGCTAATTCAATAATTCAATGGGAAATTCGCCGACAGATAGTAGATTTGTCTGTCCGGACGTACAGACAGACGGACAAAAAGTATGAAAGTTGGGTATCTGAGGTCATAGCTTTCTAACAAAAAAAGAATTTTTAAGATCCGATGGATAGAACCGATTTTGGAAGGGGAGTACGGACAGACAGACAGACAGACGGAAAGACCGACAGACATACGAACAGACAGACAGATGGACATCGATCGCATTTCAATACCTACAGTGATTTAAATGACTCAAAATTGAATTTCAATGCTAATTCAATGGGAAATTCGCCGACAGATAGCAGATTTATGTCCGTCCGGACGTACAGACATACGGACAAAAAGTATGAAAGTTGGGTATCTGAGGTCATAGCTTTCTAACAAAAAAGAATTTTTAAGATCCGATGGATAGAACCGATTTTGGAACTGGAGTACGGACAGACAGACAGACAGACAGACAGACGGACGGACGGACAGACAGACATACAGACGGAAAGACAGACGGAAAGACAGACAGACATACGAACAGACAGACAGACAGACGAACATCAACTGCATTTCAATACCTACAGTGATTTAAATGACTCAAAATTGAATTTCAATGCTAATTCAATGGGAAATTCGCCGACAGATAGTAGATTTATGTCCGTCCGGACGTACAGACAGACGGACAAAAAGTATGAAAGTTGGGTATCTGAGGTCATAGCTTTCCAACAAAAAAGAATTTTTAAGATCCGATGGATAGAACCGATTTTGGAGGGGGGGGGGGGGTACGGACAGACAGACAGACGGACATCGACCGCATGTCAATACCTACTTTTTCATTTTTTAATTCTTTCGAATTAAAAAAAGAAAAGTAGGCTAATAATGAAACTACTCAAAACTGCATTAAAAAAACTAAGAAATGTAAATTAAAACAAAGCATAATTGTATGCAAAAAATAGGCCTTGCCACTTTCTTGGTAAACAATTAAAGAACAATCATTGAATCACATTGCGTTACATTTTATGATTTCATTCCAAGCTGATTCATAAATAAATTATTTTGCTTCAATTTTTTTTTTATAAATTAAGTTTTTCATGCCATTGTTGATTTGGCAACAGCGATTTAAATGACCCAAAATTGAATTTCAATGCGAATTCAACGGAAAATTCGCTGACAGATAGTAGATTTATGTCTGTCCGGACGTACAGACAGACGGACAAAAAGTATGAAAGTTGGGTCTCTGAGGTCATAGCTTTCTAACAAAAAAGATTTTTTAAGATCCTAGTGATAGTACGGATAGACAGGCAGTCGGACATCGACCGCATGTCAGTACCTACTATTTCATTTTTTAAAAAATTCTTTCGAATTAAAAAAAAGAAAAGTAGGCTAAAAATTCATTATGTACCACTGCCCTAAACTTCCCGTTTCTACAGGGTGGTTCAAATAAAAGTGGCCAGGCTTGGAGCTACGAATGCAATGCAGATGCTTGGTGAGAAAAACTATTGAAGCCGCCCGAAAGCCTCCATGTTTAGTTAAAAAATTATTCAATGTCTTCGCTTGGCAAACCTGTTTTTGCATTGGTTAAATTGGATTAAGACTCGCATTAGAGCTACACATGTACTATTGGCGAGTTCAGATCTTAGTGCGAAGTGTGTAAGTGTGAGTTGATCAGTTTACAGGTTAAGATGACACTCACAGTTCAGCAGAGGGTGTTCGTTATGAAAAGTTATATTCAAACAAATTCATGGAAAGAGTGTGGCCAGTTGCTAGCTAAAGAATTTAAGAGGGATTGTCAGTCCCATAGAGCTAATGCATTAACTTTGGAATCACAACTTCCGCAGAAGTATATTGCTTTGCCATGTTAGCCCTTTTTCCTCAGGTATGGGAATCAACATAACATGGAAATGAAACAAATTTGAAACGAAAATATTATATAGTTATTTAATTATATATTTTGGAAATTTTAAATTGCCAAAAATATACAGCAGATGGCGACACTATCTTAAAACTTTATCAATTAATAATTAAATAACCAGATGTTAATTTCTTTTCAATTTTGTTTTAAATTGATTTCATGATGATTCCCATACCCGGTGAAAATGGGACAACATGCCAAAGCAGAAGTCTTTTGCAGAAGTTTTGATTTCAAAACTAATGCATTAGCTCCATGTAACTGACAGTTCCTCTTAAAGGTGTCAAAGTACCAGAAAAGAGTGTTATGCAACGATTCGTTACAAAGTTGAGTCAGACATGTGTTTTGAAAGAGTTTACAAATATTCTGAAATGTAAATGTAGTTACCAATAAAAGAATTAGAATCGTAGCAAATCAACCCAACTCTTAACTAAAGTGACAGGCATATCACAACGATTATAAGGAATAATTCTCCAAATAAACCTGTAAATAAACCGTTAAATAATTACCCGAAGCGTTATTTGTTGTAAATATTGAAGCGCTTATTGGTTTCTTGGCAAACCTGTTTTTGCATTGTTAGAATTTCTATCTTATACCTACTTCCTCGCTGGGCTACTTTTATTTGCGCCACCCTGTACAATAGTACTGAATCCAGCATTGTGGAAATTTGGTGTAACTGCTACTCCAGTTTTATGTAGTAACGTTACACCTAATTTATGAAGTAACGTTATATCACAAAAAAGGAGCACATTTATTTGAAGAGGACAGGGGAAGAACCCCTTCATTGCATAGTATCTGTCTGCATAAGGTCTGCTTGGCGAAGTCGAAGCCTAAACTAGTGTGAAGAAACCAGTTTTGCTTTGGTTTTTATCAATCGGCGCACGGGTTTACTATATCTATGATCAAAATTAACGCCAGACACATAGTCTGACGCTTGAACCGCAGAAGAAGAACCAAGGGAAAAACCAGTTTCCGATCACCACAAGCAGATTTCAATACAGATTCCCTGCCGATGGATGGGTTTTTCCCTGTACACTCCATTTGAGTTCCGTTACTTTATAAAGTTTAGTTCACTCCATAAAATTGGCGACATTATGGCTGCCACCAGTTTACAATACACACACATTACAAATTTTTAACTAATATATTTCACAATAAGCAAATTTTAACAATAAAGTAAAGCATTTCTAGAACATACCAAAAAGGGAGCACAGTAGTACACAAACGTTGTCACCACAAACAAAGTAAAGAGTGACGAATCCATTTAATTTCGGCTTTTCTTGCTTCTGAAACTTTGGCGCCGAAAGGTATTTCCCAAGCGTACAGCTTTAGAATCTGAAACGAAAAGAAAATATGAATGTAACTAGAAATTTTTTATTCAAATTTAAGTGTCAATTAGAAGCATAAATTAATGTATTTTTAATAGAATAATAGCAAATAGTTTAACTTTTTCAGTTCTCTTTTGCATTAGTTCATTTTTATGTGGAAGTTAAGAGTTTTCCGCTGGGGGCGCAAAAGCACTTTTTACCTGATATATATTCATATTAAAATTTGAAGTAATGAATAAGTTTAACCCTTTCACTTCCAATGATTCTGTTTGGAAACATCAAACTTGCGATTTTATTTCTCACTAAGTAAATTCGCGCTTTATTTCAAATAATTTTTGTTAAATTCTGCCAGACATTTTTCTACAAAGTTACAATTTCTTTTTGTATCGTTAGATGGAAGAATCATGTCTTTTGAAGAATTAAATAATGTTCATTGTAGTTAAGTAATAGTTATTTATGCAACTAGTGTAAAAAGTAAGGCTTTTTAAACGAGTTGAATAAATTCACGAGTTTAAAAAAGGCTATTTTCAACGTGTTGTCATACACTATTTTTTATAATAACGTGCAAAAAAGTATTTATTAAATTGGCATTTATTGATTGCTTATTAATTATTTTATTATCACGTTCGAATGATTTGAAGGTGATTATTTATAGTAATCATTATTTTAAAATCACGTGCAAAAAGTATTTCTTAGATTGGCATTGGAAATAAGACCAAAAGAATCACGCTCAAATAAACAATTTTACACCAATCAGATGTCTTATATACTTCGCACTAATGCGTAAAAGTAACTTTGAAACACGATTTCGTTAAAAGCTTCACTTTTGCCACTATTATTGATTTGAAAAAGTTTAGTTTTTTTTGCACGATATTATAAAAAAAAAACAATTTTATTAAATGAAAATATGAAAAACATGGTAAAAATAAAATTCATTTTGAAACAATTTTATTAAATAAATTGGCCCTGAATTTTTCATGCTTGCATTTTTAAATTTTTAAAGATTGAATTTGAACTATTTTTAACAAATAAAGTTTCGAAAAATTATCGTTATAATTTATTCAAAAGTTATGATTCCAATTCCCCCCCCCCCCTAAATTTAGTTTAAAAATTAAGATTTTTATCATTTCATTCTGGATGCATAATGAGTATATTTCACAAATTTTAGATTTTTGCAGTTTAAAAAATTAAAAGTTTGGACTGTGTGAAAGGGCTAAACTATATTTTTCTTGAAATATAACCAATTTAATGTAAAGTTATTTAAAAATTAATTATCAAAATAGTCTTTACCTTTATCCCATTTAAAATTTCATTCAAATGCTTTATACGTAAGTCTTTACTCGTCATCTGCTTGTTCTGTAAATAGATAAAAAAAAAGTAAAAAAATTAAGAAGATAGAGCATTTTTTTTTCCAAAAATCTTTTTAATACTAATACATTTCTTCATATTGTTTTTGATGTTTAAATGTTTGATCTCTTTTTTTAAATGTCTCAATGCACAATTGCAATTCAAATTTCACCCTTTTCTGGTTTTTATTTGTGATTCTCCATTTTGTACCAAGCCATGTCGGCATCCCTTTCAACGAAAAAGCTGGCAAAAACGCCAGACTAGGGGCTGAATGTGCTGAAGCAGAGGTCCCCTTGACGCTTAGTAGAGCGAAACATCTAATCAACATCCATGTCAGCAAGTCTTCTCTTGCGGCCCAAGAGACGAGTCTTGGGAAGCCCTCGCCACTTCGGCCTATCCTGGCCTCTACTACAGCCGAGAAGCTTCAACAAGTCGGACGAATTTGAGCTAGTCGAGTGACGTGTTCGAAGATAAAGACAAATGTCTCGAACCTGTCGAACATCGTCACGCTGACCTTTAAGTTTCGAATACGTCCGAACGTTCTCGGTGTCGCACGTGAACATGCGTACATTCGTCTATGCCAGTTAGGAAGCTTCTTGGCTGTTATGAAGTGGCCGTGCCTCCAGACCTTGGAGCGAGGCGTGTCCCTTCGCTCACCACCGATATGACTTCTTGGGGGTCTACCTACACGATCGGCTTGGCTGCTGATGAGACTGGCCATCTCTGCGGCCATGTTAGAATGGATGGTGACCACCTAATGCATGGCACTGGACTTTCCCAACATCCCACTGATGACGTCGTCTGTCCTTATTGGGAGGCTCGGCGTCAAATGGCCGAGAGGCCAAGAATGGGCATTGAATAAAGTAAAAAGTAAAAGTGGTTTTTATAAAAATATTGAAGTTATACAAGGTTAAAACATAAAAGTCTTATTTTTTTTATTAAATTAAAACTTTTCAATATGGCTTTATAAATGTGCAAGATATTGGTGTAATTTGTATTTTAACATTCGGTTTTAGCAAACTAACAAATAAAGGTTACTTGATGAGTTAAAAACTTCGTAAAATAAGTTCTATGGGGTTTACAAAGTTGTTTGAGGTACTATTGGGAAAAAAATTGGACGAACTCTAATATCATATTTATTAATGAAATTTTCTTAACAAAATAATTTTTCTGAGGAAAATTTGTGAAAAATGTTGAAAAATTTGGAAGGTAAATTTAAAAAAAAATTGTAAAGAATATATGTTATAAAAATACTTCATTAAAGGTAGTCTATGAAAAGTAGAAAGATATCATGTCGGGAGTTGTGGTTACATCAAAAATGGAAAAAAAATCATTAAGCATTCCTTATGTTTTTGTTATTTTAAAAGTCAACAATATATGTTTTATTATATTAATCCTTATTCTCATGATCATCGATTTTTTTAAATTTTTCTAATTTTCAATTTTTTTCTGTTTTTTACAGCTAAAATAAAGATTATTTAGTGTCATAACCTTTCTAAAATAATTAGTGCAGTAATTAATTAGAGTTTTATAAAAGGTAGCATATATGCAAGCTTCAGTTTTTAGCTTGTATTCTTTCCAAAAACAGTGGTAATCCAACAACGTAAGCATTTTTTTAAAACTACAGAACATAAGAAATGTAAAAATATTTTTCAAAGTAAAAAAAAAATTAATATGACAAATAATTCAATGAACTTTCCTTGTACAGATGAGAGACATGATGCACAAACCCAACAACCCAACAAGTTACCTTCCTCTAAAACAAAAATTTCACTTGTACATTTTTCACTCTGAAGAAGCTTCTATACTGTTCTTCTAACAATAACGGCTGGAGCCCAGTCGTTAGGCATTCGCTAGCATGCGAAGGTCCCAGGTTCGGTCGGGCATTGCAAATAACTGCCGACCTATAAACGGCCGTGCAGCAAAATTCCGACGAAAATACCCGTGTGGCGGAGTGCACGTAAATATCCTTCAAGTCTAACGCTGCGTACGACTCGCCCTTAACGGTTGCGTTGGTGCCTACTCAGGTGTCGGCTCGTCCATTGACTTGGTTCTAAAATACGAGCCGTCACCAATAGCCTCGTGTACTCTAGTGTGACGATAATTCAACTAACCTAACTAACAAATCTAACAAATACAATGCACTACTCGCTGACGTCACTTAACAACAGAAAGTAGGGGAAAATCCGAGTAGCATATATGCTACTTTATGAGAATAAGGGTTAAAAGAGTAGCGTAATATATAATTTTTTAAGTCAATTTTATGAGCTTTAATTTGATCGATGATTTTTTTCCAAAATTTCGGATTTTTATTTTTTTCCAATCCTTTCATAAGTAATCTACTGTACATCATCATTGAAGAGTACACGGTAAAAACAACTTCATTGCACAGCAATCGGTCTGTATCAGGCCTCTTTCGTAACAAAAGCGAGTCATCATCGAAACTGGTGAAAGGAAACCGGCAACTCACTCAGTTTTTCTCTAGCGGCATCCCTGATTTACGGAGAGACAGAAGATCAGTGGATCTTCTGTACACGAGTGTCACACCTTTGTACCGCGAAAGAAGAACCGAGGGATAAATCGGTTTCCTGTCGCCAATGTCGACCAAGCAGACCTGAATACGAGTTAGGTTAGTTTTGAAAATTTAACTTAGGGTAGGTATTCCCATCCAGTAGTATGGGTTAGGGTTAGTTTGAATTATCGTCGCATTAAAGCTACACACAAGTGCTATTGGAAACGGAGTCGTAATTTAGTTTAGTTTGAATTATCGTCGCACTAGAGCTACACGAGGACTATTGGCGACGGGCGTCATAATTTAGAACCACAGTCATGTGACGAGCCGACACCTGAGTAGGCACCCAACGCAACCGTTAAGGGCGACATCGTACGCAGCGATGGAGGATTGTTTAAGTATTGTGGACATTTGGTTGCAGTTGTCTTGCGAGACGCCCGGACCCGACCTGGGACCTTCTGCATGCAAGGCGAACGCCGTAACCGAATGGGCTCCCCAGCCCCCCTAAATATGGGAAGATTCCTCGTCAATCAAGGTGTTTTTCCCTGTACTCTTCAAGTATGTATGAAATGGAGGACTCACCGAGAACCTTTCACCAATAATTGATAAGTAGTAACTGATAGGAAGTAAAACAACTATCATTGCGACTCCAGCTAAAGTGGAAGGACCCAAATATTGCCACAGGATAAATATGATGATGAAAATTTTTAGCGGGGCTGAAACTAATGTGGCAGCTTGAATTGTGAACCCCTGGAGCCTTTTGACATCCACAGATAAAAGGTTCATTAAATTGCCACTGGGGAAGTCTTTCCTCGCAGACATCGCTACTTGCAAATTCTAAAAGAAAGTAATGGGGAATTATTTGTTTATTTAAGGGTCTTGTATGGTAACAGATCTTTATACAATTCCAATGGGGAAACTTTGGCCCCTATTTATAAATAAAGTATACGACATGTACTCACGAAAACTTGCCATTTTTGCCATTAAAATAATTAATAAGTATAATTTTAAAGATATTAATTAGTTATAATTAAAAAAATTTAGTAATTACTCACAAATTACAGATGGCAGCACTAACGGCATGTAAATATCTAAACAATTTTATTGTTTTAATTATAACTATTTAATGTATTTAAAATTATACTTATTAATTATTTTAATGGCAAAATAACGTTACTCAGTATTTTTTGGTAAGCTTTCGTGAGTACATGTCGTACACTTTATTTAAAAACAGGGGCCAAAGTTTCTCCATTGGAATTGTATAGAGATCTATTACCATACAGGACCCCATACACTGTCATACAGATAAAATACAGTTACATGACAGGAGAAACATACACGCAAAGCAAAATAACACAAACACGTACATACACAAGACTAATCATACCTAGAAATAATAATGAATTTAACGATTATCAAAAATATATTGGAATCAGGTGGTAAATAATTAAGAAGGTTGATAAATTCGATTAAAGGTTGATTTTTGAGGTGATTTTTTTTTTGTTGAAATAAAAGGTTCTTTACAGACTTAAGTAGATAAAATTCTTTATTAGAAAATTGAAAGATTGTACTGTTTTGTACAATAAATTTGTACAAAACAGTACAATCATTCAATTCAATACAATTGTACAATGCATTTAATTCCGAATCCAGCATCCTTAAGTTAAGAAGTCCACGCAAAATAGGCACACAATTATATTGAAGGAGATAAAGTTCAAACACAAAACACATTTTTTTAGCTTTGTGTGTAGAGTATTTTCGAATTATTTATGAAACTTTGTAGATATTTATTTCGACATGCAGAATAAGTTGTAAATAAGAGTGATTTTAAATTATAAATAAATTACTAATTTACAGTTTTAAAATTAGCTTTGCTAAATACCGTAAATTTTAAAACTAAACTAATTAATTTAATTTCAAATTAAATTAATTAGTTTTAATTAAATATTTAATTTCAAATTTAATTAATGAAAAAATTTCAAATAAAAAATTATAATTTTATTAATATTATTTGTTTAAATATTATATTTTCAATCCAAATATTTTCGTTAAATTTCTTTATCAGGAACTTTTACTATGTGATTATGATACTATATAATATCTATATATTTAGAATTTTAAACGATAAACAGATTTTCATAAATTTTTAATAATCATCAATTGCACATTTTAATAATACTTTTTAAGTAACTGTAAATTGCCTTCAAAACGAGTAGAAAACACAAAATTTCCATTTTGTAATTTCGGTCACATCGTGATACTTTCATTACCTTACATTTCATATTAGGTAACTTAAAGTAAACATTCGATATTACAGGTATTATGAATACCTAAAAAAATTATTTATAAATACTTGTAGCTGAACTGAAACCTTAATAAATCCGCTAAAAGTTCTCTTACTTTTCTGAATATCGTTCCCATGATAGCGACTTGAAACTGTACGCAGGTTGCTCCTTCATAATAAAGTAGATTGTTGTTTATAATCTTCCCTAAACAATCAACAACGAAGAGGAGACCGACGTAAAAGTATCCTCGCCAGGAATATAAGTCATTAGACGAGAAGTCAATGATACGACTGGAAACATAAGTACGTTAGTAAAAAAAAAACAATTTTTGTTGTTTAACTGAACCAAACTTAAAAATTGATTACACTATTTATAGTTAAATAAAGTAATTGTGGATATTTTTTCTACGCATTTTAATGGTAATTTTCAATATTCCTCGTTTGAATGAATTATATACTTTGTTTAGTCATATATAAAATAAAATAATGTTCATGTTATTGCTTACTTATATTTATTTTGGGTACTCGGTAAAACCTGTTGTTCATTTTTAAATAGGTGGCGAATTTAAGTAAGAAAATTCACTAACTGTGTCTTCGAATATTCTAACATTCCTAATAGGATTAGTTATTTGAATTGATTTTAACTTAAAAACTACACAATTATATAATTTTCCATTCCTCTTTATAATTTTTCTGCAATAACTACTATTTTATAAAATTAATCCGTTGGTTTTTTAAAACAAACTAAATTCAGGGGTCAACACAGAGAGCTGCTTAAAATAGCTGGGATACATTGCAGTTGATGTTAAGTGTTCAATGTGATGTATCTTTATTTAATAATAGTACAATGATACGACTACAGTAATCATCATAAAATTACGTATCTTTGTCGAAAAGAAAATATTAAAGATATTTTTAATAGTAATATACACATTAAATAAACATTTTGGGTGGAGGAATTTATTAATACAAAAACTTACTCTAGAATGAGAGGTGGTAGCATTAGACAAGTTAAAAACGTTAACTCCAAGACAATAATGCAGGTAACGTAAGGCCAGAAAGCTTTTAGTAATGTGAAACCTATACTTGGATTTTTCTCTTGATGTGGCTCTCTGAAAGCACAAGACCAAAATTGTTAATCAAACATGTAATTTTAATAAAAAAAAGAGGAAATGTATTAATAAAACGGTCCCACTTACAGTTACATTAATCGTTGTCTTAAATTTCACAAACCACCCGGCAGCTAGTTCTAGTAAACTAGAACGGTCACGCCTACAGTGACGCCACAGTTACGTCAAGCATTATCTACTTTCCCACAAACAAACCATGCACGTTCCTCCCCGTGCGAATCGTCTATAGTAAGGGTCCCATCTTCATGATCGACTGCAATTTTACTATTGAGATATTTTATTTTTGGTTGAATCAGCGTTGCACTAGAGCTATATGAGGCTTTTGCCGATGGAAGTTTCGGCTTCTTGAGCCTCAGTCAAGTGATTAAGCCGACAACTGAGCGGGCACCCAACACAACCTTATAGCGACAACGACTGCCGATTCTGGACTTTGGATCATGGCATATTTAAGGGAACTTGTACTAGACGCTATTTATTGCAGGGATTTTCTGTTCATCCAGCCCGATCTGTTTATAGTTTTGCTAAGACGAGTACAGAACCCTGGAAGGTAACCTCTGTGGCATAACGCCTTAACCCACTGCACACGCCGGCACTCTTCAGGCACGCCGGCACTCTATGCAGGAGCTGGGCAAGGTGATATAGCTCCCTCTCTGTCTTTTTCTATATGAAGTTTTAGTAAAGTCAATATTAGTTCACTAAGTTATGTTTTGTATTCGATTTTTGCAAAATTATATCACGGTATAGTCCTCCAATCACTTCTTGGCGTGTATGACGTGAGTCTTGGACGAGTCTAAACGTTCGCTAGTAAAATGAAGAGGGTAAGGAAGATTTTGGTTTCACAGCCAGAAGTACTATATTTGGCGATTCATTAGGCTTTTTCAGGCGCATATTTCTTTAAGGTTTAGAAACAGTTTCTCAACTGAAGGGCAGTTTGAGGTTGCATCGGGTTCACTATTATTGCATAGCTATATTTTAACTTATAGCGTTCCTCCAGGTGATACCGAATGTGTTAAATAATACATATATACTATAAATGCAATCTATTGACAATCAATAGATTTGCATGTGAGATAGAAAATAAATGCACGTGCAATTGATGACGGCTATTAGCAAACAACTATAATGACCCTTTAACCAGTAGCCCATGTGTAGTTTCAGTGGGACACATTATTTTTAACCAATCTAACTCAACAATTTAATTTGCTCGCCAAACCCCATGGGATTGGCAACCATACCTCCTTTAGGTTCTCTGCCTGTTTTCTAAGTGGACTCTTCCACAATTAAAATATTTGAGATGCCAAGAAGTAACAGGCGGGCTATATCATACATATGCTGACTTTTGACCAGCTATGTCTAATTAAAAAATAGTTATGGTAAATATAAAACAATTTTTTTATAACTACAATATTCTATCAAAGCATACTTACAAGTAATATTTAAAATGTTTTGAAAACGCAGCATATATCCACGACGCTGTGAGTCTCACTGATAAATAAGAAAGATCACTAATTTTTAAGAGTGTTTTTCTTCCTTTCAGAATCGTTCTGAAAAAATTAGAAGAATAATTTAAATACATGCTAGAGTTACTTTACCATTTAAGCATTAATATGCGGATTTAAATAAAAATAGGCCTATGACAGTAAATAATTCACAAGATTTATGCATCTTCTCCAAAATTTGCGAAAAAAAAAGGTTACTACATTATAATTAAGCCTTTTGGACGCCAAGTTAGTAATTTTAAATCATGGATAATAATTTCTATAATGAATTCAACTAATTTTCTATGTTCTTTGTAATAAGAATTATCCACAATACAAAACGGAAATACTTTCATATTATAGGAACTAAGTATTCACTTGATTTTAAAATATTCTTTTACATATAACAATTATTTCAGCCTTTTATTCTTAAAAATAAAATTTGATAATTTAATTATAGTAGCCTTTAAATTAATAAAAAAAAACCTCACTGATTTAAAAGGGTTTTTAAAGCTTGCAGTTTTTAAATATACATCCTCTGTCCGAATTTTAATAGAAATTTAAAATGAATGGCCCTTTTGGTACTTTGCTACAATTTTAAGTAACATACTTGTTGATGTCATTTGTAGTTTCGGAAGAATTGGATAGCTATTGGTAGCTATTATAGCTTTAGTTAACATTATAAAAAATAGACATTGGATTATATATTTTTACTTTATAAAAGTAATTAAGAAGCAAAAAATAATATATGTTTACAAACATTATACTTACTTCATGAACCACAAAAATGTAATATGAGTAAGGAAGGACACTTCATCTTCGATTAGTTTATCCTTCTATATGTAATTAGGAATACATAAGATATGAATATGTAAACACAACATTTTAGGCAGATATTGAACTTTAGTCACCATCTGAGGTTTAAGTGAAATTAATTTTGTTTTAAAATGTGTTTTATTCATAGAATGTTATCAATTAAAGTTTTTATTTATAGAAATGTAATTTATTAAATGTTTTATTTATACAAACAATATTTATTGTATAAATGCAATTGAAATTTAAGATTTTCAAAGAGATAATTATTTTTAAAAAATAAACAAATCTATATGCAAAGAACTTAGGACAATTATTATCAATTTTATTTTTTAGAAAAACTTAATATACCAGAACTGTTTAACTTTTATAGAAAGAAAAGCTCTTAACTTCAAAGCGAAACCTACACACCACACAACGATTTTTTTTAATAAAAAAAAGCCCTTAAAATTAGTAAGACATTAATTAAGTATTTTATTTAATTCATTTCTATAATTCTACCTTTTTTAGTTACTTGAAAATAATTTTCTTAAAATTAAAATTTACTTAAATTAAAAAAAATGTAAAATAAAGTAAGAGAAGAAAATATGAAATCCCCTTCTCCACATGATACATTGTATGAAAAATTAATTCCTTTTTCGCAAAATGCTTTCAGATACATAATGGTTAATTTGAGAAAACAAATATATATCTTTTGTTATGAATATTAAAAAAATGAAAGAAAAGTTATGAATTTCAAAAAAAAATTATAGTTTAAGAAAAAAAAATATTAGCGAATTGTAGATATTTTGTCTTACCTGAACAGTGTTTAATTTTTTCCTATCTACCAAAACCGAAAGAAAGAGCTGTATAAAAATGATGGGATAAAATACCATATTCAAAACAAAAATTATACCAGTCGCTGGTTCTGATTTCTGAAAATACAAAGAAAGAAAAATAAAAAACACTTTTATTTTCAATAAACTTAAATATGTATTAAGATGTTTTTTTATAATAAATATAATTTAAAATATTCTAGATTAAAAATTACTGTCCTATACTTCATTTTAGCCCTAACTACTCTTAAGGGTATTAGTTATTTAATTAGTTATTTACTTATGGCTAGTAAACTAATATTTATCCAATTTCCTTTATGAATAGTGTAACAAATTGAGTCGGTAGGTTCGTGACAATGCGATCTTATTTAAAATAATTCTGAAGTTTGAATGTTACTTACCAGCGTAAAGTATGAGAGGATGCTAGATCTATATAAAACAATGCTTGCGAATGAGAAGACTACCCAAAACGTGGTCAGCACCGTTGATGTTGTTACTTGACGTATTCTATGTTGGAAATTCGCTATTCCAACAAAAAACTGAAACAATATTTGCAAGTGAAATTTTAAATATTTATACTTAAATAATTTTGAAACAATATCGCTGAATAAGTAGTAACAACACTGAAAAAAAATTCTTGCAAAAAAAACCCCATAATTCTATGGTATTGGTATTTCTAGTAATAAAACCAGAATATCAGGTACATAAACCATTCAATTAGTAACCTTACTATTCGTTTTGGTAATGGATTACTAGAATTTCTGGTATCTAAATTTATAGCTCTTTTTACCCGTACGTTTGGTAAGATTACAACTATGAAAAGTAAGTTTACCACCACAAATGGTTTTCCTACCATACGCTTTGTTTTTATACGAGAAGCATGGTTAACAAACCAAATTAATTTCCAGAAAGCATCGGTCTTTTACCATATGCTTGGTGCTCGGATCATGTTGAGCGCAATGATACCTACCAAATACCACGGTATTAGCTGAAATTTTGACTACCCATATACGTATGGTAAATATCACTCATCAAACATGGCGGTGCTGTGTTGCAGTCGTTTGTGGCAACTCGAATGAAGTCATATAAGCAAACTAAACTAATTATACTAGTAGTATATTTTGCATTTTATTGAAAGTCGTATGAAAATGGAGCTCCGCGCGACATTTCCCGATGGATCCGGTAAATTTCTTGCGAAATGAAATTTAAAATTTATAATAGAAATACGGTGATTACGCATGTGGTTTACGTAATCTTATTTGGTAATATTAACTTTGTGCACGGCAATAATACTATTGTATACGGTAATGAAACCACTACATACGGTAATAAAGCCACTATATATGGTAATAAAACCCCTACATATGGTAGTAAAATCACTACAAATTGATAAAACCAAATGCGCTACCAAACATCATGGTAATGAAACCATACTTTTCTAGCAATTTTACCATAAAGTCACTACCAAACAGATACTGGTAGATAAACGACATTTTTGGTGTCCCATATGAGCCAGAAAATACGGTTAAATATACCAGATTCTGGTAGTTGGACTAGAATTTTTTTTCAGTGAATAATAAAAATGTGTATAACATTAACTCTTAATAATAACTAATATTAAGTAAATAGTAACCCTTGAAGATTTATATTATATTAATATCATAATAATTGATACTTTTCTAATTCTTCCCAATAGTTTGTTTCATGTGCTGAAAGTGAAGTAAATTATATTATCTGTCATTAAAAGATATGTTCTGGATATTTGAGTATATTTCATCAATGAGAGAACATCAATGAATTTTCTTTGATGAAATTGTACATTTATGCTTGTTAATTTGATTTGGACCTTTTAGTTATTTGTTGTTGTACTACTATTTGTACCTTTGGACTTTCAAAATGGCCTGTAGGGCTACTGAGTATATTTAACGTTACTGACGCTACTAAGTAGTACCCGACAAGTTTTAGGTAACAGCAATAACATAAATTTTTTTTTCTAAAAAGTCAAGCAGATTCCCCATTATTTATTTTCACGAATTTTCCTCCATGGTAGTTTACAAAGAAAATCAAATTTAAACCTACGATTTCGAAATTCCGACTGCAAAGGTTAAAATTAAACCCTTTTATCTTACGAACGGATTCATTAACGCGATGAGTACATTAAAATTGCAGTCAATTTTTGCGAATTGTGCTTGATGTACTATGTATATACAAGTACGATAAATTTAATTCAAAGTTGCTTTTTTAAACACAGTATGTTTTACTATAATACTTACAAAACATGTGACCCTTGCGATGGATGCCATCAAAGTTGATAATGCCACACGTTCGCCTTTGTACTTTGTATGAAAGACAGCGCCGCACCAGGCAACGCTCAGAACCCACAAACATATGCATAGTACCTTGAAACAGAAATTAAAAAGTTTAAGGAATAAATAAAATGAAGCACAATAGATAAAAGTACTAGCTAGCACAGGGGGCGGGTTCAATTTCCGCCTTCGCGCTGGGTGTACTTCCTTTCTCTGTGACAGTAAAAATTCTATCTTTGTCTGCACTGTTAAAAAATTTGTGCTTGGTTTCACCATGATATTGGTTCCTAGTAGCTGCAACGGCTGTGTGGTGAAATGTTTCACCTTTTTTTCAGTGTTTGGTTGAACCATTTTTCTGGATTTGGAAACAAAAACCTGAGAAATGGTTCAACCGAATACCAACAATATGGTTTAACGTTGTACCACACAGCCGTTGCAGCTACTAGGAACCATAATTTTGGTGAAACAAAGTGCCTAATTTTTAACAGTGTGTCTTACTTGACGAAGGCTTATAAGCGGGTCTCTGATCAAGCACACAAGCCAATATATATATATATATATATATATATATATATATATATATATATATATATATATATATATATATATATATATATATATATATATATATATATATATATATATATATATATATAATATATATATATATATATAATAATATATATAATACATACATACATACATACATACATACATACATATATATATAAAACATACATAATAATATATACATACATACATACATACATAATACTACATAATAATATATATCATACATACATAATACATACTACATACATACATACATACATACATACATACTACATACACTACACACAAACAACAACATATACACACATACACAATACAATACAATAAACATCACAACTAATTACATCAATTTCTATGACATTAATAACATAAATACATCATATAATCCGAAATGGAGATTTTGTGTTTTCTACACGTTTTGGATGGTGATGATTCTAAAAAAGATGGTTTCCAACTTTGGTTAGTCTGTCCATCTGAAACCACTCTACAGCTCTAACTAAAAGAGCTATGGAATTCAAATTTAAATAAAAATGTTCTTTCATCGTCGAAAATTTAGTGAAAATTTCCGTTAAAAATATTTCATTGATATAGTTTTAATAAGTTTTTGAATAATAAGCATTGAAAAGGGACTATCTACTAAAAGTATGTAAGATTGTTATAGCAATTTGACTTATACATTTCGAATCTTAAACATTACGTTAGATTATTAGAAGAGAAATTCGTATGCAAGTAGACTTATGATGTGTTTCAAGTAGGAAAAATGACATTACATTACAAAGAGTTTTAAATATTTAATGAATGTAACTTTTTTAAATGAGCAAACTCTGTTTAACATTCTCATAAGAAGATTTCAAAATTCTAAAATTGGCCTAAAACAACAGAGGATCAAGACATTCTAATTAAGTACATTAAAGTGTCTTCATTGATAACGGATATCTTCTTAGTTTCATTGGGGAATTGCATATTTCTGAATAAAGCATGCCGCAGCTACTCATGAAAGTTATATTTTCTCTAAAATGCAGATCAACACCATAGTTAGAGTAATTAATAAGCATAGCATAATGAAGTTAGTAATTATTTATACAAGTTAATTAAAAAAAATCCGGTTGACTCTTATGACTTATTTCGTTTTTAAAAATGTACTTCTTAATAATTTCACATGACCTGCTAACTAGGGTTGTTAATTTGCGAAAATTTTCATGAGCATCAGTCACAATTTTTTTTCGCAGAAATATAATTCAAAGTTTTCTCATTGGAATAGACGAGTAGAACTGTCACCCCTACGGTCAGGTCAAAGCTACGTCATATAGTGTCTTATATCCCACTAACAAACCTAGCTCCACCCGTTTCAATCGTCCATTGGTTAGAGATCTGTTACTACACTGCTCAATACAATTAGGGGAACGCATTGTTTAAACCCTTTCACCCCCAATGATTCCATTTGGTGTCATTAGCTTCCGATTTTTTTTCGCACTAAGTTGAGCTCGCATTTATTTATTGTTAGATGGAAGAATCATGTCTTTTGAAGAATTAAATAAAATAACGTTTGTTTTAATTAAATGATAATATGAAAAACATGGTAAAATAAAATTCACTCCCAAAAAATTTTATGAAATAAATTCACCCTAAATTCTTCACGCTTGCATTCTTAGATGTTTAAAAATTGATTTTACCTTCTTTTTACAAATAAAGTTTTGAAAAAATTATTGTTATAATTTATTCAAAAGTTATGATTCCAATATTTCCCCCCTTAAATTTGTTAAAAAATTAAGATTTTTCCCCCTTGTTTTTTACCATTTCATGCTAGATGAATAATGAATCTATTTCAGAAATTTTAGATTTTTATAATAAAAAATAAGAAGTTGGAACTGAAAGGGTAAACAAAAGTACGCAAAGTGCTCCCCTAATTGTTTTGAGCAGCGTATATAAACCATATCACTCTTTATAAATGGCCAGAACTTACTGATTTTGTTATGTTTAACCAAGTCCACGGAAGAGGTTTAGGAGAAGATGGTCTTGTAATAAGAGATAAACTTATCAATAAAAAGACGAGACTGTACAAAAGACAAAGCCCCAAAGTGAGAATTGTATCTTCGAAACATGAGGTGAGGACTGGAACTTGGCTGTACCATGTTTGGTTCAGATCCTGAAAAAAGAAAATCAGGCAAAATTCAATCGCAAGAGAAACGAAATAATAAAACTATTTTTCCGTAAGTTAAAATATTTATTTATATTTATAGTATATTTGAAGTGCGTATGATATATATATTGGCAGTGCTATATCAAATAAATCTCTTCAAATTTGTAAAATACTGTTGTTGAGGAAAAAGAAAGTCGGATTTTTACGCAATTTATTTTGTGATAAGCGTGGATATAAACTTTGTTTATTAAGAGTTTTAAATATTCGGCCCTTTTTCTTTAACAAGACAAATGATTATATGTATTTTTGAAAACATATTGTAATGTTTTTTTCGTTATATCATGCTATTAATTATACCGCTTACGATGTTTAAAGAATACTTTGCATTTATTATTCAAAATTTTGTTAAACAAATATTTGCATACGATTTATACGAAATTGCTTTCTACAAATGGAAACAAATTTAGGACAATCGGAATTAAATTTCTTTTTTTAGGACTTAAAGGCATAAAATAACTATTAAAATATTGTTTAGGTGGTTGTACAGCTGTGGACAAAAAAAAAGTATCCACTATGATTATTTCGGCCGTTAGTTAACCTATAGAATCGGAACTTTTTGACTTTGTAAACAAATAACATTCTGAGTTAATTGCAAGAAACAAAATTTGCATAAGGGGCCGTCTTCATATTAAAAATGTTACCAACTTCAAATTTTTCAATAGCAACACCCTTTTTTGAGTCCATATTTCAAATCTATGACATATTTTAACAAGAAATACCAAGTTTTGTTAGTTTTTAAGCATTATTAGTGGAGTTAGAGACGTGCAAAGTTTAGGAGCCGTAATGTTAAATGAGTTGCACATAAATAACTATCCCAATCTATAAATAATTTAGATAATGAAACGAATTTTTTACTGAATAGTAATTATAATAACCCAATCAAAATGCATACACTATTGGGGTATTTAAAACAATTTTTATATCTTTAAATAATTATTATATTAATTTTTAAAAACATTATGAATAGAAACCCCTTAATATTTTTACAGAAATGCATTTAAGACATGAAGTTTAAGCGAAATCCCAATTTTTAATTTTTTTTTTACATAATTTGCTGAGTAAATCACAAAATACTTTTTAATTACCCTTTAAGGGACTGTATATAGGATTATATGTGAACTTGATAAACAAATACGGCCTTACAAAAGGAAGAAAACATTAAACCACAACAACCTTGAAAATTCTGATGAATCACACACGAGGCGCCTTTAAGGTTGATTAATGATAGTTCATTTGGTTTTGACTTAAATAACGTCCCACTAGAGCTACACGAGGGCTATTAAACATTGTATAGATACAACTGCCGAAGTGCTGGAAAAGCTTTGAGTGAACATAAGTTAAATCTGTATTCGGAATAAGTAACGTTAACCAAAGTATTTATCATATTTTAAGCAAAATACATACTATTCGAATTATAATCTTAATGTCCATCACTTTCATAGTCATCTATAGAATAGCTACATTTAAATAGATTACTTTTTAATAGTAGTAGACCTTCTAATATTTCATCTATTATTATTCGCTTTTATTTATTATTTTTACTCTTTACTCGAAAATATATTAATATTCTTCAAAATGGTATAGTAAAATAATTTCTTCTTCAAAATTTTCAATTAAGGACAAAATGGAGGGTTAAAATTTTTACTATTGTTGAAAACATTCTAAAATACTATGCCGTTAGGTATAAAAATCTTTTAATCCAATTCATAAAATAAAATCTGTTAATAACCAGTAAAATAATTGAAAAATCCGTACCAATAATAATTTATTTACTTTACAATTTAAAAATTGTATCTTTATAAACAAGTTTAAAACTAAAACAAATACCTAAGCTTAAAACACATCGTGGCTCCCATAAAAATAAATATTTTTGTCTCGTTATTCAATGGCGCACAGTATAGGAATACTTGGCATACATCATTTTAAAATTGAAACTTTAATAAATAAACTTAAAATGTTAACTATACTGTTGAAATAAACTTGCAAAAAGGGGGGAAAAATTAGACTTCATCACCATTAACTTTTGATCCCTTGTAGGGCTCTTCAACATATTCTACCTTACATCCCCTTCGCTTTTCCCCGCGGACGAACCTATAGACTACGCTTGTCATTTTAGAGATGGTCCCCAAAGGATATCAAGTGATTCGATTGAATAACTCGTTAAATATTCATCCAAATGTAACAAAAACTTAGATTTAGGGGTTTTCGAGGGTGCTTAACATTTCTAAATTATCAAATTTGGGTGTTACTATTAGAAATTTCAAAGTTGATAACATTTTTAATATGAAGACGGCCCCTTATGAAAATTTTGTTTCATGCAATTAACTTAGAATGTTATTTGTTTGCAAAGTCAAAAAGGTCCGATTCTATAGGATGACTAACGGCCGACGAAATAATCATAGTGGATACTTTTTTTTGTCCACAGCTGTACCTGATTTTCTGGTTATAGATGGTAGAAAGATTTGAATCAGTTATGAAAAATTTGCAGATTTGATGAAAACTGAAATTTTAACCTAGATTTATTTCGATTACTTTTAAAATAGCTTTACCTCTATAGAAACACACCGATGTTTTTAAGGAGTTAATGGTGTCTGTCTTAATATAGTTCGATTGCACATTTTTTACATAAAAAATAAACTTACCCAAAAATATTCTTTACAAAAATTGTCCCAGGAACCCATCGAAATATATCCCTGCTTGCAACTAAAGATTTCTATCACACTGTCACATTACTGAATAACGGATTGATACAAGGCGAAAGAAAAGTATCATCTAGTGAAAAATGTTTTCTTCTATTCATATCGTGATGCTTATTACCTGATTAAGCGTCGGTTTACTCTTTATGTTGTAATCATATTTCTATATTTTATCTATTGATGATTATTGCTGTTATTATTATTTAGTATAAGTTATTTTTGTTGTCGTTCAATAGAAGTTACTCAATGGTCACTGGGTTTCGTTATTTTGTGGTTTGGGTATGAGAAGCATGGCGCGGGCAGCCCAAAGTCAGAAATACATCGTACACCAAGACAATGAACCAATGCGTAACTAACGTTCGTCCGTCCTTCTACTTTGAAATTTTTTACTTTGAACTTTTAAAGCAATCCGTTTTAATTGTAGCAGGCTTGAAAGTCGGTTACGACACGAAGAACTAAGGGTCTGATGGTAACCACCTAATTAACTGACCTCTCATGCTTTGGTTGTTGTTGCTGTTGTCTTGTCTATGGATAGGTTGAGGTATTAGATGTGACCGTGTGTGTTCCACACAGCCTCAGCAATTGCTATCCATAGAGGAGGGGGTGCCAGAGCCTCTGGAGAGGTTGGACTTCTACCTGTTGGTCCGCGAGAGGTATTTTATTTCCCTCTTACCACCCAAAGGATTAACCAATGGAGGCATTCCCCTATCCGCCACCTGGGGACGCGCCCTGTGGGGGTCAGGCTCCCCCGAGGGCATGCTTTGGTATTTGGGACATAATGAAATTTGCAAAGGCACTATATATAATCCCTAAAGGGAATAACTTTATATCTAATGTTTGCGTCATGATTTTGAACCGTGGTCAAGCGACGAGGTCGGTGCCTTAGTATGTCTACTCTAACTTGCATCAACATACAGTCCCTGGACAAATTATTAGACGCACTGTATTTTTTTAGTAATGATGAAAACATACCAAAGAATGCCATTTCATTAAAAAAGATGTCGATATATGTATTAAGTATATAGTGGATAGTATTTTTTATTCAATAGCTTAAGTTTAGGAACACAAATGTCCTTCTAAAGGTATTTTGTTCATCATTGATTGATACATGAAATCTTGCAGTGCGTCTAATAATTTGTCCAGGGACTGTAGTATGCCGAGTCGGGACATTGTATCAATTTTAACCACGACATGATTTAACTTGTTTGCAGTCGCATATACATTGATATACCTCGTGTATATTAAAATAGTGCGACAGATATTGTCATGGGTTAAGATCCTCTACCCATTGTCTAAGGAAATAGGATGACCATAGGTAGATTGATCACACCTCGGAAAAAAACTAAAATAGCTAAAAAAAATGCGTTAAACTTCAGTTTCAATGATAAGGTTTTTCTGTTTATTGTAATCGTAACTATTACTATATAAAATATATATAATAATAATAATATTTAAAAGAATAAGTCCTCTCTTTAAAACTAAAATGACTCATTGTTAGATTCTCAAAAATTCAAAAAGACATAAAAAAAACAAGTTGTTATTTTCCACGCAACATAGATATTCACAATGTGGTGCAAGCAAAATGTCAATCACAAAAATAAACATTGATTCCCTAAATGAAACACAAAAGACACAGATAAAGACAATTCGATAATAATGAACCACAAATGATAAGAAGCTACGGAAGAAAACATGGAAGTTCAAAGTTCCAGTTTAGGAATTTCACTTTTTATGAATACATTTTAATTTTTTCATGAACACAAATTTTTTTCTTAGTGTCTTATACATGAAGGGTCAAGTTTCCTAACTCACATTCTTTAAGTTTAACTAAGACATATAGGGTGACATGGGGTAATTATTGGACAAAAATCAAACTTTTTCCATAGCTCCCACATTTATGTAATTTTCTAACCAGTATTTTTTTTTATAATGACTATTAGATATATCTGTCTGGGACCATTGTTGAAATTTACTGTTTTCTCTGTAGAAGTTGAAAAAAAAATAAACATGTGTCCAAAAATTACCCGGCGATCGTGTAATTATTGGAGAGTAGTTTTCAATCTGTTCTGCACAGTATTTATACTAGCTACAAGTAGTAAATTGTGTGATATGGTGTGTACTATAGTACTGCGCATTTGATAATTATTTAACCCCACATGGCTTCTGTAAGAAATTTATAACTGTGAAATCTAGTAAAAATTATCAAACATTTATATTTCTTCTCTTTCCAAGTTCAAACATTGCGTAGATGGTGTATCTTAATCACACAAACTATACCATGTAAATTTATGCTCATTGCAATGATGTCTGTCTTAACCCATAGCATATATATTCCGGCTTGTGTGCTTGATCAGAGACCCGCTTATGAAGCCTTCGTCAAGTAAGACAGACACAGAAAGAATTTTTTACTGTCACAGAGAAAGGCACACAGGGCGAAGGCGGGAATCGATTCCGCACCCGTTACAGCGCGCTCAAGCTTGGGAGTGAGGTGTTAGTTCAAGGTATAAGAATGCAGATATTTTTTAATACAAAAAAATTAAGCGACTATTATAATTTTACTACAAAAGATATACAGATTGTTTATACTTTCAATTACTTAATATGAAATATAAAATAATGAAAGTATTGTTTTGGGGTAGAAAATCTGAAATGGGGATTTTGTGTTTTCTACATGTTTTGGAAGGTGCTGATTCCAAAAATGAGTTTTTTGAACATTGGTCTATCCGTCTGTCTGTCTGAAACCCCTCTACAGGTCAAACTAGAAGAGCTACGAACTTTAAATTTGGTACACGTGTCCCTAGCACTTGTCGAACGTCAGAAAAGCTTTCGAAAAATCAAGCATGAGCAAAAGATAGTTGCCACATAATTTTTTGGTTTTTTTTTAAGGTAATGCTAAAAGAAGAAAGGATATACAGATTTCTAATTAAGTACACGAGTTCCCAGTAGCTGTGCCAGACGTCATAATAAAGTTTTTCGCACAAGGTTCAAGGTCATGCTCAAAAAGTTGCTACCATAGAACTTTTTAGTTTAAAGCTATTGAAATTAACTTATAGGGTTTATAATTTCCTTTAAATGTATTGATTTATTGAGTTTCAATCGGAAGTGCAAATTCTAGATATTGACGGTTTGTGAAAGCGATAGGCTTAACAGTATCCAGTTTTCCATCTCTGTAGTTTTATACACTCGTGGTTTTGTCATTTGACTAACGATATAAAATGGTCATTATTGGTTAGTTTTGGTTAAATAAAATTTTACAAAACTTAAAAACGTACAGCTTTTGAAGTTATTAAGTTATTCACCTTCTTTGTAAACCCAAAGAAAATTCATCTAAAATATCCTTATCAAAAAAGACACACATATAAGTTAAATACAAATATGATAAAAAATATGATGTTATTCTGATTTATCTAAAACCCTTTTGTCTTTTTTGTTTATACAAAGAGAAAAATTATCATTTTCCTTGGTTCATGATTACAAAAACTTATATTTAGATATCAGCACAATTAAACGAAAATATCAGTATAGATTTCATCATGCTAACTTACACTTTTTGAATTTTATAAAGAAGTGTATTATTTTTAGTTATTTTATAAAGCTTCGCGGATGGTTACAATATAAAGGCAATGTGACAAAAGGCATCACTAAAATCTCAAATATGAATAAAAAGGATTGTTAAATATTCTGAAATCTGTATAACAGGGAAATATTTCTAATATTTTATGTACTGATTAAACTTTATTTCTGAAACTTATAACCATTTTAACCATTTATTGCAACTTTCTGGTTTAACTGGATTTTCGGTTAACTTGCCTACACTCAGCCCCATTTAGGTCGGTTAAAGGGCCTTTGCTATATCTTTTTTTAAAAATTGCCTTAAAAAAGGGAATATAAAATTAAAAATTGCATTTTTATCTGTAGAGTGTGGGTCTAGTGTCTAAAATCTAGAATTAGGATGTGAACCATATCAACCTCCAACCACATCAAATATTTAAATCTCATCTAGAATATAAAAAAACTAAACAATTTTGTTGATTTATTACATAAGAATGCATTTTTTGGCAAAAAGATTACAAGTCATAATTTTATCAAAATTGAGTTTTTTAAGTTAATCAAGTCATACTACGTAAACACACATTCTGTGAAGAAATTCGTTATGCAGTGGTTTGCGCAGCTATGGGAATCAACCGTATATAGCGTTTCGGGGAGAAACCATAGATTGAGAAAATTGCTACGGGACGCGAAACACATATAATTGTTGTTGTTTTTCAGAAACCCTTTAGGGCCAATGTGGTATATGGTGTTTTAATTTTTTTTTTTTTTAATTTTCTTTTTGCCAAAAATTGTTTTGAGATCACTAACTCACTCAACGTTTGCTTGGTAAATTTTATCTACAAAATATGAGTTAGCATCATTTTTCTTGTATTTGAAACACGAAGTTTTTTTTTCCAGAAACCCCATGAGTCCAGCAACTTTAAAATTAATTTTAAATATTAAATAATGCTTTTTATAAACTTTTTAAAGTTGTAATAATGCATCTCGCACAAAAGATTATTGTTACAATTTTTTTGCTCAGTAATTTCGATGTAAAGTTGCTGCACACGTTATTTACCATATGTTAGATACGTTAATGTCTCATACGTTTAAGGTAAAAATGTATCTTAATGTGAATAATTAAACTAATATTGCTATTAAACTATTTGTAATACATTTTAACTACAAGAGGAATAGTAAGGATTATTCCATAATTAGTTAATTATTTGTAAATTTTTTAGTGTGTATAAATTAATAAAAAGAGAAAAAGTCAGTCGACAACATTGAAACCTCCCAGCAATTTATTCTATAAAATGATTTCAGATACAATATCTAATTCATATAAGGCCTGCTTCTTTATTCATTTCGTAAAATTTAGAATTTGAGTCTTTTAGCAGTTCCTTTGGATTTCCAACTTCGACAATGTTTCCCCTTTCCAGCACGACGATCCTAAAAGAGAAAAAGGGGAGAATTTTGGATGGTTAAATGATTCAAATTTTTATCGTGGGATTAATTTAACTTACATTAATCTATTTGTTCACAGTTGTTGTTTGGTTTTCGAAATTTTAAAAGTTATCGTTATTTTTTAATCGTACCTTGGTAAAAAAAGTTATCACATTTTCAACTTTTATAATAGCAATTTTTGTACTTTTGTATGTATAGATATTAAGGGACAGTGTGTGGATGTATGTGTGAGTTAGAGGGGGGTGAGGGTGAGAGAGAATTTCAGAACAAAAATAAAGAGTAAATAAAAAAGTTGTTGCTTACAACTTAAATTGAAAACTTGACCTTTCTCCCTATTCTACTGTTAAACTAACATTAAAAAATAATAATAAGATCACACTTTTTCCGTATCCTGTGTGATGTGTAGTTCATATGCATCTGGCCACAAAAAAAAGTTATGTGTAAAATTGAACCAATATACATAAACATAAAACGTTAATGAAAAAGTTACCTTTCAAATAGTATTTCTCTACAAGAACAGAGAGCATATTACAGGAAAGATTGAAACTTATTATAAATACAAAAATAATAATCACAATATGTGTCCCAATATCCTCGTTTTTTCGATTTTCATTAAAACTTGATATTTTTGCCCACTAGGCCATCGGCTTAGCAAAAATGTACTGCTTTTATTAAAAAAATATATCGTTGGCCTAGGCCAACGATATATATTTTTTTTATAAAAGCGGATGTTAAATTATGTAGATATAATTAGAAAATATAATGAATTAATCGTATAAAAGAACACCTAAATTTAAACAATTAAAAAAATATCAAAATTACAAACTTTGTATCACATATCAATTTATGATAGAATAAACACATTTCCCGGAATTACTTGTCGTAGTCCATGACTGTGTGAATTCTGTGTGCGATGGTGATGACGGTGTTGTCCGCGAAAGCCGTCCGGATGGTCTTCTGGATGAGGTTGTCCGTGTCCATGTCGACGGACGCGGTCGCCTCGTCCAGCACCAAGATCTTAGAGTTCTTCAGCAGGGCCCGGGACAGGCACACGAGCTGACGCTGACCGGCACTGAAAATGTCAAAGACGTAAATATAGTGGACCGCTTGAAAGTCTGAATGACGATGGAACAAAATAAATAGCTAATTTGGCTATAGATATTATTAAGCTATACATATTAAGCCTATACAAGGAGGGACAAGACCAGGGACAGGTCATGTGAACTGTCGCTAAACATCGCTTCTCTTCTGGCAGGGCGTTACCGAAAGAATTTTCACTCACCAGTGATTGGTTTTGTGTGCCTACGTGACATGTCAAACCAATCACTGACGAGTGAAAATGGTTTCGGTAACGTCTTGCAGGAAGAGGGGGAATGTTTGACGAAGATTCACATGTGTCCTGCCCCTGGTCATATCCCTTCATGTGTGCCTAACTTTAGGTTTGGAAACTTATCGCTGCCGTTTGAGAAATTGATTAAGGGTCCCTTTCCCCCCATAAAAAGCATAAAATTACATTTGAAAGCAACAGTTGAAATTTCGTATACGTATTTTTGTTGCGTATATTTTAAAATATTTTAATTCATTTGGAAAAGTTAAAAGCATCGCGATTGTTTCGATTTATACAAAATTTCTCTCGAAAACTTAAGTGCATCGATGCCATTTTCTAAACGATTTTATCGATGAAAATTTTCTATCCATATTCTGGCTGTCAATGCGTTAATAGCATTGCGAAATATATCGAAGTTATATACCTCTATATCTTGTAGTTGTGGAGGGTCAGGCATAAAAGCAAACTTTGTGTTTTATAGTTTTAGATCTATCATATTGTAGGCGAAAAAATGACATTTTTAAAATTGAGTTGAAGAGTTAACGCAGAAGAACCATCACTTATTCACTTTCTAAGATATTGACGCCCTTTTTTATGTCTTTTTAATGGTACCCGAAAATTCAATGATTTTTTAAAAGTAAATTTGAAGTAGTATTAGTGCTGAAATTATATTTGTGATTGCAAGACATTTCCGTCCAATTATCCATTACCAACCTTAAGTTCGATCCTCCTTCCTCTAGTTGGAAGTTAAGGCCTTCAGCCAAACCCGATGCAAATCCTTTCAGGTGAGATTTTTCTAAACTCGTCCAGATTTCATCATCAGTATATGCATTTCTTGGATCTATGTTCATTCTCAGAGAACCAGTGAACAAAACAGGATCCTAAAAACAGAGACAACATAATTCGTTTCTGAGGAATATAGAAAGCTATGCTGAAGCTGTAGAGATACGTAATTCAGAAACAAAAAGTCTCGATGTTTTCTTTTAACACTTTGAAAATCTAAATCTAATCGATCTAAATCCTATGGTACTGGAATTTACCTGAGGTATAATGGTCAGTTTTTCTCTCAAGTTATGGAGTCCGATTTTTGTGATGTCGATGTTGTCAATCACAATCGTTCCGGACACTGGCTCGATGATTCTGAAGAGGGCGAGGGTGATGGACGATTTCCCAGCTCCAGTACGTCCGATGATGCCTACCTAACAAAAAGTGTGATGTATTTTAGAATAAAACTCATAAAAATCCTAAACCAGTAATAAAAAATCCTGGATTTCAACAGAAAAAATTGGTTTATTCAAATCTCGTATGGAGCTTTTTATAAAAAATATGTATAAATACATAGATAAAAAAATGCTCCAATTTACTCGAAATGTTCAACTATTGGAAAATAAGAGAAACATTTAAAATTTTAATTTTGTATGCGACCTTCTTTTACTAGTAAAACCTTTTTTAAGGATAAAATTCTCTTCCCAATTTTCAAGTAACAGAACACTTAAGGGATGACTTGAAAATCTGAGAAAAAAAAATCTTTCTTCCTTGCAAGTATATAACTCACTAATTGAAATTCGGAAAATGATGTTTCACATAATAAATTATTTAAGTATTTATTTTTCACACAGAGCTTACTTTTTCACTTGCATTTACAGAAAGGCGTATTTCTTTTAACACTAAGTCTAGATCTTCTCTGTACTTAGTGCTGTAGCCATCGAAGACAATGTTTCCGTTCTGAGGCCAGTTGTCTTCTAATCCATCGCAAGACAAGTCCCAAGAAGCCTATGGCAAGATTGAAAATGTTTGATTTTTCCAACGGCTTCCACTGAAAATTGTTGCAGCATCAAAGACAAAAAGCAAAAAAATTTAAATGAAACACCATAAGAATGTTTCCCCATTTAAATGTGTGGAGTTAAGTTACGACCATTTTGTTCGTATCCGAATTGAAATGAAACAAATCCTTGCGTGTGACGTCACAGCGAGAGTGATTCACGACCTTCCTTGCTGGTTTGATTCAAACGGAAACAAAAACCGATGAATTTTTTTTATCCATAATTTAGCTATGTTATACTTGGAATTTTTTTAATTTAATTAAGGATTTGAATACTTTAAACTTTTCGTCTATTTGGTGTTTTATTAACAAATAATTACGTGACCAATTTTCACAAGAATTATGAACTTTAAAGAGGAAAAAATTTGTATAATATTAATAATAATCTTTAGCTAATATTACTTAATATTAAGAATAATATAAAACACTAATATTAATCATTCTAATAAATTCTATTAAAAAGTAATAACTCAATCTTTCGACGAAATTGCAACCTAATAATAGATAGAAAATGCATTCGATTAAGAAGTTGGTTAATGAGAATGATTCATTTTAAGCGATAGATTTCCAAAGAAGATCTTCCACGCATCGTTTTTTTAAAAACCATTCAATGTTCAGACAAGTTTTTCTAACGATAAGAAATAGAGAAGGCGCTTTATCATTCGTTTTGATCCTCACTTGCCTTTAATTAGGTTTAGCTTAGAAAAAGATCGAACGGCGGAGCATATTTCATTCGCGTTCGAAATGCATTATTGTTAGTATTCGTAGCGTTTAAGTTAAATTTCGCCTTTAAACGTTAAATATTTTGTTTATACTAGCAGCAGGATTATAGTAGTATAAGCTAAAAGATATTTCACTTAAATATAGCGTAATTGATACTTTTTATCAATGTTTATGTTTTCACAAAAAAGTATTCTCATCATGTCAAAATTACAACATTTTTTAGTTTTAGAAATAACCTAGTAAGTAAGAAGCTAATGACTTACTTAATTCTTTATCTTCAACATTTTAAGATCAGATCTGTGTTACACTTTTATGTCAAATCTATAGTTTTTGAAGTACTTATTTACATGTGGTTTTAGAAAATAAAATAATTTCCAACGTTCTATTGTAGTGAATGATGATTTCGCCGTACCATTAATGAATTTCTAAAAGTACTTATAAAAAGGTACCTCAGGTTTAAGATGGCAATATTCTTCCACCCTCTCAATAGAAATGGACTTGTCCTCTAGTTCCGAGCTATACTCTACAAACCACTCCATGGCATCTGTTACCTGGAGGACAAAGAAATTAACGATTAGCTGTGATTCTACGTATATTTTGCATACGAATCAATATTAGGAAAATGGCTAATTTACGTCCCTACCGATTTTTAATATTATTTTTTAAAAAATAGCCTTTTAAAATATTTTTCTCACTTATAGTAATGACTTCTTTTGCTCTAAATCTTAATAAAATCGGCAGATTTTGTGTTTATTTTTTAACTGGATAAGGTTTTGAAATTTTCAAAAGTCAGATCCGTAACGTGTCACAACTATCGATGCTTGTTTTGCAAAAATATCTTATTCGTTTTATATTGTCAAAAAGTTATACTTTTGTATAAAAACTACTTTATTTAATGCATTTTAACAATGTTATGCATAATATTTTATAAAAATTTATCCTATATTCGCAGTTACTGAAAAAAATATGCACACAGAAAAAAATATTTTGTTGAAAGAACAAAAATTTTGTTGTGTCAACAAGATTTTTTGGTCAATATAGCGCCAACAAAAATTGTGTTGTCAGTACCAAATTATTTTGTTGAAATTATTTTGTTGATTCAACCAAATGATTTTGTTGATTCAAACAAAATTGCGCCAAACCGAAATGCGCAATGACCGACCACAGGACTTTCGGACCCAACAGATTTAACGAGCACGTACTCCGCATATACTTGGTAGGTCTTCACCGGGATTCGATCGCGGGACTTTCAGATCTCGAGACCGAGACGCTGACCACTAGGATCACTACGGCCCCAATTTACTTTTGAAAATAGCAATCAAATCCTCAACGAAAATGGCCGAATGGCGCCCTTAATTTTCTTCGATTTGCCGTTGATGACAGGCGCCATGGCGTCACAGTTAGAAACAGCCAATAGCAGGCCGAGCTTACCTCAACCAAATGGGTTTTGTTGTCGTGAAAATACTTGCTTTGTTGGGACAAGTAAAATATTGTTAAGTCAACAAAATTAGTCAGCAAAACACGTCAACAAAAAAAATTTGGTTCTCCCAACAAATTTTTTTTTTCTGTGCATGTCACAAGTTGACATGCCAAATCGGTAACATCAACTTTCGAAACTAGTTCGGGGCAGAAAAAGTCATTTCCGGAAGAGATCTACGAGAATGTGTAGCGATTGTCTCTACAAACTCCTCAGAGTTTATAACCTTTTTAAATGACTTTGTTGAACAATGGTTGTCAATATGACTCAGTCTACATTAGTAGTGTCAATATTTACTGACTCCAGTACTTACGGAAAAGGAATATGAAATGATCAAGCCCACTACCGCTGGTGAGAGGCTTTCTCTGTTATGAATGGCTAGAGATGTGGCGACAAGAATTATAAGACTGCTGAGAAGATCAAGAAAGAAGGTGAACCACCTGAAATTAAAATTTCAAACCAGAATGTCACTTCAATTTACGCATACCTTTTATAAATATTAACTCATTATAACAACGATTGGCAAGAAAACTTTCCATACGAAAATGAACTTTCTGCTTTAGTTTATGAAAAAAAAATATATGAGGCGTGGTGACCGGTGTTGTAGATGAATAAATGTTGGCATTATCAAAAGGTTTTTTAAGACATTTAATATAACTAACCACAGCACTCTAAACTACATAAAAGTAAATAACAAGTAAATCATGGCTTAGAACATCACAGGTAATTTTGGCCTGAAAGTAGGAGCAAAAGTGATGTCTTGTTCGGTTCGAATATCACTGGGAATTAATTTGTTCCGCCTTTATGATGCAGGGATTGGTTAAAAGAATATATAAGAATTTATACTATTGGGTGAGAAATTTGATTGACAGAACTTTAGTTTTAGTTCGTAATTTTGAAAGATTCGGGTGCAAAGAGAAGTGCCGTGTGCAAAAGTTTTTCTTCCCAAAATGGAGTGCCGAAACAAAGAAAGTTAATAGAAATTAAATTAAATGAGATTCACCACAATATATAACATTTCCTTTCTTTTTATTTCTAAATATATATATCATTTTCAAAAATATATAAGCGAAGACCTTAACATTGAATATTTTATGTAGTAAAAATTGAGTTGCTTCAATTTTTTAAAAACATTTTAAAGTTAAAGAGTTTATTCGGTAACGAGGTATTAATGCTATTGGCAAATGGGTAGCTAATGGGCTTATATATTTCTCTATCTCTTCCAAACTTGAGTGAAAAAAATATTACTTTACATAATCACACTATAGGTTGCAGAATTTGATTATTCCTTTTTGTGGTATAACATTCATCAATTTTTGTAGTGTAAGCTTACTTCCTTTTGGTGTAAGTTTACTCCAGCTTTGGGGTGTAAAGTTACTTCATAAGTTCATAAAGTTGGATGTGTTTATGAAATAGACGTTTTATGAAATAACTTTACATTTAATGTTTTACAGGGTGTTGGTCAAAATAAATTTGCACTATAAACGAAAACATGAAGTTTCACAAATTTGAAGCTTTTAAATTTTTGTGTTGAAAAAGTTATTTTTTTTAATGTGAGGTAAAATTTTCAGAGCAAGAGTTGTTGCATATCCATTTTAAGATATTTATCATGTTAATGCAATTTTTTTAATCAAAGTATATACTTTCTTATCAATACAATTGAAGAGCTCAGTGAAAGACAGTGCTAAGTAACTAAAAAGTTGAAAACGAGTAAATGGGCTGTTAAGTCTTTAGTTTGCACTTAAATCCTTTGAAAACGGTTCTTGCAAACGGCAAAAATATACTTAACTTTAAGTTTATGAAAAAGGGGAAATTTGTTATTTTAAAGGGTAGAATAATATGTTCATTGACACATAAATATAAATTTTTTCAAAAATGTCACTTAGCATGTTCTTCTAATAAGTTCTTCAATTGAATTGAAACAATAAATATTTACATGAAAACAGTACATATCTTTACCTTTTGCAAACCCAGCTGTTGTAAAAGCAAACAAAACAATCGTCCAATTTTTTCTCGAAGTTCAGAATAAATTCCTTTTGAACTCCATAGGCAAGTATGGATGACACGCCCTGAATGGATTCCATAAACAGACTGTACACGGGCGACCGGGCATTTGATTCAAGTCTTTTAATTTGACGGAATGTGGTAAGATGTAGTTTCTGAAAAATATAAACCTTTTTTTTTATATTAAAACAATACGAATAAAAATACATCTTTGTTATTTTTGGTCATCTCCAACCTAGTCTGACGAAGCACACCACGGCCTACTTAACGTACAATGCCAGAGAAGCTTTAACAAAAGCGTGGACAGAAAGTCTAAAGTCACTGTTCCAAGTGCCGAAAATGAAGAATCTAATTAGAAACCATTTGGGACTCTCAAAATAGCGTCGGCCGTGAACGAAAAATTCCGAACAGTTTCGAGATAGGTTTCTTCATCTTCGGAAAACGACACTCGGAACCAGTGACGTCAAACTTTCCGTCCACGCGTGTGTTTGGGAGAGCTTCTCTGACCTTGTTAGTTGAGTAGGCTATGAGCAGACCAGGTCCAGGAATTCGTTTACACAAAAAAGTCGATACCAGTCTGTTCAGTTTTGGTCTCCCTTCCTCAGAAAAGATATAGAGTTGCTTGAAAAAGTTCAGCATAGGGCTACAAAAATAAATAAGGGTCTATCTGGTATTGATTATGATAACAGATTATGATCTTTAAACATGCATTCCCTGGAAAATAGGAGAGCTAGGGGTGATTGATTTATTACAGTTAGTCAAGTTCATAAAACAGGGAGACATGGAGGGCTTAGGTTTTACCATAAATAGCCGGACCAGAGGACATGATCAGAAATTGAATAAATCGTGCTTTAGAAGAGAGGTAAGAAAACATTATTTTTACAATAGAGTTGTCAATGAGTGGAATGCTTTACCAGATTATGTTGTGCATTCGAAGAGAGTAGAAGATTTTAAGAAGAAACTTGCTAGTCATTGGAAACTGGTAATGCATTAGATTTATTTTGGATCAACCTTGCTGGGCCTCTGGCCTGTTGTTGGTCGACAATTTTTGTATTTGTATAAGAAGAGAGGAAGAATAAATGTCTTTTTTTAGAGAATACCGAACAATCTGGGGTCTAAAAATAACTATTTTATTATGGAGTAAGCAATTGATGCCTTACTACTTAAAGCTGGTGGCAACAATTTGGTTTGCCTATAGGTTTATGGAGTAATGTCACAGCATAAAACTTAGTGAAGCAATACAGAACTGAGTAAACGAACATTTGGATCAAAATTGTGAAAAGTATTAGTTTGCAGATATGACGAGGCGCTACAGATCTGGCAACGAATTTAAAGTATAATATCAATAATCAGTTAGAACTTCAAAATATAGCTTGAACTTATTCTATAACGTCTTAAGCATGATTTTTTTAATAGTTTGTTCCTTACATGTAGGTCTTTGATTTAAACTGAGGATATTTCATAGAAAAAATAATTTTACAGTGACTTTTTAAAAATATGCATAAAAAAACCCAAAAAAATCCGATTTAAGGCCATATTATTTATTTTTGAGCAGAGATATTTAAAATTCCTTAGTTTAAATCAAAGAGCTATTAATTGTTAAGGATATAATTATTATCGCCTAAAAAATCGCCTTTTTGGCGATTATTTTTACAATTTCGTGACCATTTCTCTAATTTCTTGACTATTTCGTGACTTTCTTGACCGTTTTTTTAATTCGTGACTTTTTCGTGACTTTTTCCTGTAATAAAACAAAACATGTTGACATCTTTTATAGTTCCTGAGAAAAATGTTCCTAACTGTTGAAAAACCTTATATTTCAAGAAACACAAAGAAAAGTAAGGCATAGGTAAGAACTGATATACAGAGTTTCTAAAAAATGCTTTTAAAAAGAAAACCACTAAACAGAAATTGACAATTTTGGCCTTAAATCAAAGCTACAAATATGCAGATTAAAAATAAAATAAAGACAGAAAGTCGACATTTTTTACCCAAACACCCATCCGACTACCCTTAAGAGTCTATTTAAGGAAAAAAAAACATTAAAACATTTAGTCGTGAAGCAAATTGATAATTTTTCTAATGTTGATCCACTTAGAAAAAAGATAATGGTTACACTACAAAATGGAGTAAGACTACACCACAAAAATGAGTAAAAAAAAACAATGGTCACCGAAGTTTCCTCCATTTAAGCTGGAATCCATCTGCTTTTACTATGGTATAAAATATTGTGCAATTCTTTTGTGTTTATATTATTATGAGTTTATTCTTTTCACTTCAGAGGTATGGTAGGCCTTTATGGTAGATGATATGGATGGATCGTAGGATTATATGGTGACTTTATATCTTGTTGACTCTATACGGTGACTTATATGACTTTAGAATCTTCTCCTAGGTTAAATAAAATGTACCAAACTTTGATTTTTGTTCATACACTTCTTTGAACCTTTATTAAAAAATGAAACCGAACACTGTGATTTATTTCAAATACCGTAATTACACCTCGAATCATGAAATATGTTGAAATTGTTGAATCAAAACTAAGGAACAGTTTTCCGTTTTCGGCACTTTACCCTGGGTAAGTTGACGAAGTGGTGTCGGTAAAGTGGAGAATATTTTAAGTTTTATTGCGCTTATTATTAGGCTTCATTTGGCTTACGTCTAGTTTTACAGGAGATAAAATAAGAAGAATATTTCTTTAAATGTCCCCGTAAGACTTACCTGTATAATATAATAGGCAACAGCAAGAGGTAATAGAAAAGCAAAGAACAAAGGCGTACTTATTCCTATGACGATAAAGGAAGCTATCATGGAAAACAAACCGTGAAGCCAGCCGTCCATTCGGTAGAACATGACAAGGTCCAATGTATCCAAGTCTGTTGTGAATCTGAAGATTGAAAAACAGATTGCAATTACACTGGTGGACAAAATTAAGAGATATGGGAAGCATCCCCCAAATATCTCGAGAAATACTGAATAAAAATGAACGAAATTTTGTGTGGATATAATTTATTGTATGACAATAATGTGTGCAAAGCAAAAATTAAATTTTCATTCATTGGCAACATTCAAGAGAACATTTGTCCATTGAAGCTGGGTAAAGTGTTGGTGCTGTATGCGCACCATTGTACACTGGCTCTTTTGAGGGCGTGAATGAGTGGGATGCGAATGGCGGGCTTCCTGACATACACCCTTCTTTCACCTAGCCTCCTGGCAACTGTCTTCCTTTAAACTAATGTTCCTGTAGCAGCAACGGGGGTCCCTGGACAGTTGTGTCGCTGTAGACGTCCTGTGGTGGTTGACAGTAAGTACCAAATACTGGTCTTCATTGGGTGTTGTTGCTCTCGGACGACCTTGCCTGGTCTTCTGGACACTGGCCCACTGTTTTGAAACTGACTCCACAAATTCGAAACAACGTTTGGAGTTACACTCAATTCCCTAACAACCTGAGTTTCGGACGGCCCTGCCTCAAGTCTACCGACAATTCTTCACCTCATACTTTCCTCTAAACGATTATGTTCACTCATTTTACTTAAAAATTAACAAAAAACAACAGGATTATTCGAGAAACACAATAAAAATCGCTAACATGCTGTAGAGTGGAATGAGCTGCGCAGTTGGATGTAGACTTTTATACCTCCTGCTGAGTTACAGCGCCCACAAAAATACGTAAACTGAATTCAGCGACACCAACGCCATAGTGACATTATAGGGCCACCAACTGTCCAGGTTTTATGTGTAATTTTAGGAGAAATGTGTGAAAATGCTTTTCGTCTCTTAATTTTGTCTACCAGTGTATTTCAAACGTAATTCGTCGGATTCATATTTGGTTTCAGCACACACACATTACCAATCACGAAACAATTCTTAAGGAGGAATGAGCCCGCTGGACCGCGGGCCTCCAAACCAAATTGTCTCAGTGTTAATTCAATGGGAAAAAATATTTTCTAAGCCATTCTCTCTTTTTTAAATGATAAATGTGTCTAACTTACAGGTCTCCATAATCCACTTTTTGAATGAGCTGAAAATTCATGCACTTTGCTTTGGAGACCCGAGGTCCAGCTGACTCATTTCCCCTTAAGTCTAAATTCTTGCAAAAGTGTCAATATTGGCCTAATAATTCATCGAAATTATCTTGTGTCCTTCCAGGTTTCAATCCTGCGCATCCTTCGATCGGTGCTCTGTTCCCACGTAATATTGATTTTCTAATCGAGGCTAGAGAAAGAATTTATTTTCATTCAGCATTTCTATTGCCACTCAAGTGATGAAACACGCCCATTGCAAAAATTACTGTTTTCTGTTTTTCTGTGCTAATTGTGAAAAAAATAAAGAAAATGATGAGCAGTCTTCTTATATTATCTTATCTATATACATAAAAGGCAACTTCTGTTTGTTTGTTTGTTTGTGTGTTTGTTTGTATAAGACACGAGTTCAAAAGAACCACGCAACAGATCGTCACGAAATTTGGCACAAAAATTCATCTCATCTCTGGAACAAACATAGGCTAGGAATTTTTAGAATCGGACCATTCCTTCTATAGTTTTCGAACGTTTTTATTCGAATTTTGTGAAAAAACTACACCACTTTGGCTCAAATCCGATCTTTTTTTACTTTCCTGATGCCATCGGCTGAAAAAATTAAATAAAACTTTTAACGAAAACATTTAAAATTGAAAATGTTTATTTTATTCTGTTGCCATTACCTTCAGAAACTAAATTCATTATTTGAAAAATAATTGACATGTTTCAAGTGTCGCAATTCCGCCAGTCTCCATTCGCGGATTTTATTGTGGGCTTATTTGATGATCTTTTCATTGATTTTCTGTTGACTGCATGTATGTATATTTAAGCAATAAATGTATAGTTAAGCTATTACTGAACTATGATGGTTAATAAAGGCCATCGCACTAGAGCCGCATATTAGTGTTTTATGTATTTATTTTTTCGCTAAATACGTTGCCAAACTCGCCAAATTACTAACTAAATCTCGCCAAATGGGCAATTTCTTTTATAAATAGATTATAATCTGGTCGGTTATTCGAAGGTCATTGTGTTATAGCTGTAAAATGGGTGTGTTTGTAGCTATATCTATTTTCTTGCCAAATTATTTCCCAAAACGCGCCAAATGAGCTAAAAGCTTTTATGTATTTATGAGGGAATTGTGATGACATTTATGAGTGTATTTTATAGCGTATTTTTCATTTTGGAATTTTAAGGCAATGAAACGGGAACAATAACATAAGTTTATGATCATATAACAGGTTATATGGTACACATATTTGGAACGATCATTCAATTATTGTACATATCTGCATTGATTTAGTACTGTATACATTTGCATTGAATTCTTAATTTTTCAGCATTTGTATTGAATTATGGTAGAAATTTGTACTGCTTATATTGTATTTATATCTGCAAATTGTCAAAAAAAGTTACTTAATTTATTATAGAACTCCCTTGAATTGCGCTAAAATAAATGTTTGAGACCCTTTTAAGATTTAGCCGTTTTTCCATTTTTAATTCTTACTGATTATTTTTTACTTAAATATGTTTTTTTTTGTAATTTGAGCTTCTTATCAAAGGTATTTTTGAAATTAATATAAATCGTTACTATATCCAAGTTGGGTAATTAAATGGAAAATTACTGGGTAATCTTCATATCTTATGTAACTAAAATGAGAGAAAAAAAATAGTTAAATTGACTGTTAAATTATTTTTCCACCTCTACCCGTGCAACGTCGGGTATAACAGCTAGTATTTCATATTAGGAAATTGAAAATAAGTTTTGCGATGGGGGTCGAAAATCCGAAATGGAGATTTTGATTATTCTACACATTGGAGGATGCTGATTCTGAAAAAGCGATTTTGAACATTTCCGCCCACTTGTTTTCGGCGCTAACTAAATATTCGATAATTCTATATTCCTGTAACATGTTACGCACCAACGAAAATCTTACGCAGTCAAAATTTTAATAACCTTTTAAACTAATAGATTATTTCTCCACTGATTGTAATACTTAGGGGGAATGAATCTGGTACTGTAAACGTAATGATTCCTAATAGATATTCTATATTTTTGTCCTGCATTTTAAAACTTATATTCCTTTTATATTGTTTAACTATATTTTGTTTGCTTTTGTGTCGATAAATGAAGAGTACAGGGGAAAAACAACTTCCTTTCATAGGAATCTTCTCGTATTCTGGTGTGCTTGGCGGACATTGGCGAAAAGAAACAGACATTCTTCTGTCGCGGTACAAACGTGTGACTCGTGTCCACTGATCTCTGGCGTGAATCAGGGTTGCCGCGAGAGAAAAACGAAGTCAGTAACCAATTGTTGCCAAAGAATCCTGATGCTGACAGATTCCTATGCAATGAAGATGTTTTTCCCCTGTACGCTTCACATATCAGTTAGTAAAGATGAAATAATTAAAACTTGGCTTTTTCCTAATGTAACTGAGCTTACCTATTTAGAATGCGACCCGTTGGGGTGCTGTCAAAGAAAGACATCGGGGACTTTAACACACTATCCAACATATCGTTGTGGTAAAACTCGGATGCTTTTGTAGCTGCATATACGAGTAAGAAACTTCCAAATACGACACAGATAACTAAAAGTAAAAGCCAATGCTAGAAATTTTTTTTTGTGACAGTTACTATAATTTAGAAACTCTTACAAAGGAGATTTCAAACTATCATTTTTCAATATTATTACATTATTCACATTATTTACATTATTCAAAAGCCAATGCTAGAAATTTTTTATTGTGACAGTTACTATAATTTAGAAACTCTTACAAAGGAGATTTCAAACTATCATTTTTCAATATTCGTTAAAAATGAGTATACTATATATTCAGTAAGAATTTTGCACGTTAACTGCAATATTTTTTTTGATTTCCTTCCTTCGATTTTCCAAATTTGTAAAAGTTTTTGGGATTTTGTTATATTTTTGTTGTAAATGCTATAGTATTATAGAATGAACTATATTTAAATCATCAAAAACGACAGCACTAAATTCATTTTTACCAATATGACACTATATCTAACATTACTTTATAGAATCTAAGTTAAAGTTACAAAAATATTATTTTGTAATGCTTATAACTTATATAAATTTAAGAAATATAAATAACTTTACCCTGCACAAATCCGAATGTACCGTAAACTGATAGCCTGTAAATAGTTTCGGAAGTTCTCTGCGTGCTATTTTCAACTGCGTCTGTACTCCATTTAGTTAACCAGACGTTAGCACCAGCCTGAAATAGGCACAAACATTATATATGTAGTAGAAAAACATCTACTACAGCATAATTATTATTTGGAGTTCATTTCTAATAAAAGGACGGAGTCCGGCTCCCGCCAAAAGCACACAACTTTACATGTCGGCGTCTGGTTAAAAAGTGCGTCACAGCTACAGATTATTATTTTTTGTTCTTCGATTGACCAATCAGGGTTGATGAGAGAGGTTTAAGGCCACAGTAAAATATTTGATGACTAAACACTTTCTGTGGGAACGGAACTGTTACTTGGTGCGACTCGATGACGCTGATGTTGGGATGTTAAAGATATTAATAAGTGATATTAAAGATATGTGAAAAAGGTAATTTAAGTTTAGGGGGTTAAGGTAAAGGTAATTTAAGTTTAGGGGGTTAAGGTAAAGGAAATTTAAGTTTAATTGGGGTAAAAAATATAAATAAGATTTTGAGGGGGTTAAGTTATAATATGTCATATATAAATTATATACATTACATATTTTACAAAACCTAGCATGCCATGCCAATTAAATAAATTTGTATGTGAGAGAAGTCAGTATTTAGCCAGACAGAAGTCCATTTGGCTATGATTGGAAGAAGAATTTTTCCTATTTCATAGCCAAATAGAAAATTCAACCGATAGCTCTTAAGTACAGATATTAAATTATAAATTAATCGTTAAATGTAAAAAAGGGGCGTGGCTAAATATTTGTAAAAATTCATGTTTTGATGGATTCGTATGGTTGAAATTGTTAGCGGTTGTTTTATAGAAGTAAAAAAAAAACAACTAAGTTTCTCCTTTCGATGTTGAGAAAAAGGGCTATTTTCGAATCTCACTCTTTTGCACATTTCTCCATAACGCTAACAGATGGCAGAACGAACTTAAATGTTTTGTTGAGTTGATTTATGAGAAGATTATCTCTTGTCTTGTTACTATAATTACGGACGTATTTGGCATTATTTTTCTGTAAAGCGTCTTCGGTAGTGAATCATGTAAGTAACACTCTCTCTACTACCCAATACTTCAAATTTTCTTTGAACAAAGAAAACTCCATGGAAATCCATGAAATGTTCACCATTTACCAATGAAATAGGCTAAAAGAATTTTTCCATTGAGAAAACTTGGTGTTCCACTAATAACCTAGAGAAACGATTATTTGTCTGCAAAATTACTTTAAATAATACTAATTGGAAAAAAACGGATATGTCTAAAGAAAAATAGGAGCTTCGTTAATCAGTTTTATATATTAAGTTTTTCAATTTTTTCGATGTGTGGATATATTGGCATGAAATGGAGAAATTTAAAAAAGCAGCCGTGAAAGCCATATATGTTTTTTTTGCGCATTAAAAACCAAGTTGAACCCACTTGTACCCCATTTCCTTAAATTCTACTGTATAAATACTATTAATCGCTACCAGCGACCAAAAATTACCATGTACTGTTCCAAGCACTAAAGGGTGGCTGAAGGTTGGTTTTGGACTCGATAGTTAGTAATTGCACAACCAAAGAAGCATTTTCCAATTCATCAAGAGTTTTTTTTAAGGCAAATACTAAATAAAATCTTACCTCAAAACTTTTGAATGCAGCGTACCAAATGGCTGCACAAAGAAATAAAACCACTCCACCTTGCTTTATATAATTGATGTAAATGTGGCGATGTACCTAGAAGTATTATAAATTAATTTTATATCAAATGGCAAGATTGAGTGAAATTATTTTTACTCTTTAGTTTAAAAGGGCCCAGTGGCTTAGTGGTAGTGCTTCGCATTGCCATGCCACAGATCCGGGGATCGAGTCCCGGATTGGGCGAGGTTAACTCATCCTTTCACCCCAGCGGGTTGATAAAATGAGGACCACGCATGATTGGGAACTAAACACTGGAGGTTCCGTTGAGGTTAAAAATTATAACCGGGACTTATGCCTATCACTCCTGAGCCCTTAGTCACGTAAGCTGAAATGGGCAAGGCAGGTCTTGGCCAACTAACGGGTTGTTACCGAGGAGTTTTTTTTGGTTACAAAAATTTTTGATGAGAAAATTTCAAACTGCATTATGCAAACAGATTCTTGTATTTTATTATTTTATACATTATTCAATTTTAGCTATACAACGTATTGCAGCGATGTGATAGAATCTGTTATATACGCCATAACGTTGTTTGGAAAGTTGGTTGTGTTGGTGGCAGGCATTTTTCAGTCACACTTTTAGTGTGCTATTGTATAAATTCACGAATGGTTGCATCAGTCATTGTGTATACGCAGTTAAAAAATTACGTGGTCTGTTACCACCATAGCATTAGCGTGACGTTAAGTATTAACAGCGGTTGGCAGGAAATTTGCAATGTGAAAATGAGCTGTCTGCTTAAGTTTACCAAAGTAAACAAAATCTGAAACTAATGAAGACATTGTTCCTGAACGTTTTTGCAGGACAATGCAAGTTACACAAAACTTAATTTAATAAAATTAAAGTTAAATTTTTATTTGGAAATAAATGTGTTAATAGTGTTTCCAAAGTGTTCGTTAGTGAGCAAATTTAAAAACCAAAACCAAAGCGCCTTCTATGCCGATGCTAAATGGATAACCTTTTTTTTGCCTATCTATATGTAAGTGTGTTTCACAATCTATGTCAATGGTGATCGGGTAATCCGTATGAATCCCCAAATTTGATAGTTTGTAGCGCCATCTATATTGATGCAGATTTGTTAACTACTGGCAGGCTAGTTGCCGATTAATTGGTCAGAAGTACTTACCCCTCCTACTTCTATTCTCTCATCGTCTGTGAGTCTGTGGTTGGGTCCCTTTGTTGGCTCCATGCCAAATTCCCCCCAAAAGTGGAGTTCTTCATTTTCGTATTCGTGTGAATTTTTTGAAGATGTGGAATTAGTTGATATCAGTCGCGACAGAGTTCTACAAAAAAGTTACGTCAATTATACTGGTCAACAGTGAAAATGCGACTGAGATGAAAGTACCCAATTCTGAATGACTTCAACGTGCTAAACACGAATATCACCTTAAAAAATGTAAGTTTCCGAATTTTTGCTCATACAGGTTTTATTTTATATTATCAACATGGGGGGTGGGAGGGAATGGTAACTTTTAAGGTTTTTGCAACCATATTAGCAGCTTAATACCCTTCTAAGCAACATAATTGTTCTCATGTCTAGAGGTGCAGAACAAAGAGCAATAAATTCCTTGTATTTCGTACTTGGTTGTTTTAGAAGTTGTAGAATATCAAAAATTAGTGTTAGTGATAAATCTGTAATGCCTTGTAAATGCATTAATAGCGCTAAGAACTTCTGTTATATTTGCGGCAAAGTGCAATTTTCTGCACGAAAAAAAGAACATCACTGCAAAAGTTAAGAAAGCTTATCGTTTGTATTTTGGTCACAAGATAGGAGACCAGGACAAATTTCTGGGCTCCTCACGTATGTAGTTAGACTTGTGTAGCAAATTTGTCACTTTGACTTCATCTGGGAAAGTAGATAATGTCATATGCTGGGAAGAAAATCGAATGCCGTTTTATGGAACTAACGGGAATGTTTTTTTTATGATTAGGAGAGAACCAACAAATCGGATTAATGACTGTTATTTCTGAATCATCTCATCAGTTAAAGGAAATGTTATTTAGAAAAAGATAAAAGTTAAATAGCCTAACATTCCTTCTACTCTGCGTCCGGTCCAACATGACAAAGGACTATTTGCTAAAAAGTCACCAATATTTTTTTTATAGTTTTAACGAGGATAATAGCTATGCGTCTGCTAAATATGCTACAGCCTTTAAAAACAACCATGGACGAAATGTGAGGAATTTATTGCTCTTTTTTTCTGCACCTCTAGAAGTGAGAACAATTGTTGCGTAGTGGGGTATTAAGCTGCGAATGTGGGTGCAAAATCTTTGAAAGTTATCATCTCTTCCCACCCCATGTTTATAATATAAAATAAAACCTGTATGAGCAAAAATTCGGAGGGTTTCTGTAAACACGAAATTGACTTTAATTTTGCGTTTGGTGCGCCCACATGCATTTCGCCATATCCTTTGCAATAAAAAAAAACGACCGTAACTCAAAAACGAGAGCTAACTTACATTTCTTAAGGTGATATTCGTGTTTAACACGTTGAAATCATTCAGAATTAGGTACTTTCATCTCAGTCTCAGAAAATGTTTGAAATTTGGTTGTCCAGTGTTTATTAAATCTTTTCTTAAAGTTCATTTTGTTCTAGTTTGTCTTTAACAATACAATTGATATAGGCATTAAATCTATCGAATGAATTTCAATAAATTTACGTGTGTTTTAATATGTTTATATTTAATGTTGCAAAGAATAAATTCTTATAATATATAGTTATTTATATAACAAGTGTGTTAATTAAAAAATTGTAAAAAAAGGCGAATAATTTTTATTTGACGAGCGAGGCACGAGAGATTAGAATAATTTCCCCGAGTATTAAAAAGTTCTGTTTACGCACGTGGTTTGGGTAAAAAAATGTAATCACTTGCAAAAAATATTTTTTACATTGTATAAAAGTTTTCCTAAAAATTTCCTAAAGTTTTCCTCACCTGAAAAAGCCGTAATTAAAAAACGGTAACCCATTTTAGTTTATAAAATTATTTTTAGTAATATTCTTCTGTGCGTATAGTTTAGCGTGCGTTAGTATCATCAAATTATCAGCTGTTCCTACAGCATATTGCGTAGTAAGTTGATATATATTCTTCTTTGATGGAATTTATAAAGAGCTGAGTGTGTTACTTTTGTGATGGGAATGGATTTAGAACCGATAAAAAGAGGTTTAATTATGCACTTAAAAACAATTTATTCAAAAACGGCAAGAGATCCCATGATTTTTTCTATTATTTGTATTAGTACACCTATTCGCTACTCAATTGATACTGTGGGTTTCTCCGCGGACCGAAACCCTTTTGAGATATTCTTGTTTTTAAAAATAAATGAAGTTTTCTTTTATTTTTGAATATTTAAAGGGATCTTTTGATAGCATTAACTTCCAATCAACATTTTTGGTCAATAATTTCGCTTGATAAAGAACTCTCAAGAAATGGAGCAATTGAAATTTGGAGATATGTGGCTTATATAAGTTATAAAGGCGCAGAGATCGAACACAAAATGTAACTTTACTGTAACATTGATGCATACTAAAACTAAAATGAAATAAAACAGGCTTTCATTTAGCGTTCGATGAGGAATGCGATAACTATAAAATTCCCTTTTTTCTTGTCTGATTTTCAAAAACAGGATCTTAACTTTATTAGTCACCTAAAAATAAGTTAGGACTTCGGTTTCTTTTCCCGAGATACGCTAAACGGGATAAATAGTTTTAACACTGCAAATATTAACCTGTTATACTTTGGCTTTGGATCTTCAAGCATCTTGGCATTAGAATGTTCACCAACAAAACTTCTGAATACCCCTTTGCGACTTAGTAGATCGCCGTACGTCCCGATTTCGTCAATTTCGCCAACTTTCATGCTCACGATGAGATCTACATGGTGAAGTACTGAGACGTCATGGGTTACAAGCACTCTGGTCTGTTAAAATTAATAATGTAAGAATTGAAGAGCTTAGTGGAAGAACGTGCCAAGTGACAAAGAGGCAAAAACCAAAAAATGAACTTTAAAGTTTTTATAGCACTTAAATCCGTTGGAAACGGCACTTGCAAACGGAAACAAATATACTTTACTTTAAGTTTATTAAAAATGGAAAACTTGGTATCTTTAAAGCATAAAATATTATGTTAATTGACACTACACTCTTAAAACAAAATAGTGAAATCCACTCCTATAGGAGAAGTGTATTTTCGGCACCGGAAAGGAGTGGAAATTAACTCAGACTGAGTTAAAACCACTCGTTTTAAGAGTGTAGGACGCAGATTGTTTTCTTTTATTTCTTTTACCCACTCCGAAAAAGAGTGAAATTCACTCCTATAGGAGAAGTGCATTTTCGGCACTGAAAGGAGTGGAAATTAACTCAGACTGAGTTAAAACCGCTCGTTTGTTTTAAGAGTGTACAATTTCTATTATTTCAAAAATGTCACTCAGCACGTTCTTACACTAAGCTCTTCAATTGTTATTATTAATGAACATTAAGGTGAAAAATATCACCGTTAGGCTCAAAAATGTTCAACTAAATTTATTAAAAGACATTCAAATTTATCATGCATATTCACTTTATTTCTCAGCAGCCCTGTGTTTCCAATGACATCGGTGAACAGAGATTTCCTGACATGAACATCCACAGCGCTGAGAGGGTCGTCCAAGAGGTAAATCTCCTTGTCCTGGTACACAGCCTGGGCAAGGTTGACTCGAAGTTTCTGGCCTCCACTCAGGTTGACGCCCTAAGTTTTAACATAATTTTTATGTTTCGACATTTTAATTTAAGTTGAATACTTAATACATTACTTATCAAACTGCTAAAATGATGCTTTTTGTGTTTGGTTAATGTGGTTGAGACCTAAACTTTTTGTATGCGAATAAGTTTAGCTAAGCATTAAGCGCGAACGTTGTTTAAAAAAAAAAAAGCCAATAAAAATTTATATCTCTATTAAATATTTATTCAAGTAAAGTGGCTAGCTGGAGATTTTAACTAATATAATTTTTTTTATTCTTGTTATAAAAGAAAAAAGTAAATACAGGGTTGAAATATAGGCTTAGATACTAGCTAGGTTCTTATTGTTTAAACGACTATTGTGAAAATTTTATTAAACTAGGACACATGAAAGCTATTTTAAATTGCAACGAAAAAAGTTTATAAATCTTAAAGTATGAACATTTTACCACAAGCAGATCGTTGTTCTGCAGTTCCAAGTAGCAGTCGAACAATTGTAGTTAGATAGGTCTACATCTATATGCCTCTCGGATATGTCTCAGACCCAGAATGGACAAGTAATAAACATATTGAGCATATTGTCTCAAAATGCAGAAACCGATTAAACATTCTTAAATATATTTCGGGCAAAGATTGGGGAGCCGATGCTGTGACGCTGAGAGATACCTATTTGACTCTCATTAGACCCATCCTGGAGTACGGTTTTCCTGTGTACTGCTGTGCTTCTGCCACCAATTTGGATAAATTGGAAAGGGTTCAACTAAGTGCTGCGAGAATAATTACTGGACTCAAACGTAGTTGCCCTAAAGAAATAGTCCTCTTTGAGGCTGATCTTCAACCTCTCCATACAAGAAGAAAGGCTAATCTCGCCAAATATTTCAACAAACTTTCCAGCTATGGCCAGCACAATAAAACCTCTCTTTACCTCAACAATTGGTGCAACAATCAGCGACTGAAGAAAGACAGCCCATTCAGTCATGTTGAACTTCTACATTTGCCTTCTGAAGACATTGAGACCCATTCCTTAAAATCTTGTCTGAGTCCCTCAGAGGGAATCCCCAGAGTTCATTTCCACTTCGGCCTTTCTGCCCCAGTCACGAAGAAAGATCTTATTCCAGCTCATCTTAGGCAGCTAGCATTGGAAATTATAGGTGAGATTCCCGGTGACGCCATAAAAATTTACACTGACGGTAGTGGACTGGGGGACCTTGCTGGTAGTGGTGTCTTCATTGAAAAACCTGGGCAAAATTTTTCCATCTGTCTCCGTAACCCTGATTTTACTTCAGTCTTTAGAAGTGAATTAATAGCAATTGAACAGGGCATCGAAGCTATAATCAACGAGTGTGACTTTGGAGATCTTTGGATCCTATCGGACAGTCGCAGCTCCCTTCAACACCTACACAATTGGACTAAAGTTGGAGACAAAACTAGTATCTCCATCCTTCTTAAACTCCAACTTATTTCAAAGTGCCATGACGTTCATTTTCAGTGGATACCATCCCACGTTGACATCTTTGGCAATTAGCAAGCGGACCGCTTAGCCAAGGAGGGTTGTTGTCACTCATCACCTTCCTCTTCAGCTCTTACCTACTCAGAGCATCATTCCAAAATCAAATGTAATCTTTCAAAAAAGTGGAAGATCCCTCCCTCTCACCACTGGTATGCGGCCAAGGAGCCGGGCTCTTCACTTGTTTCTTTTGGTGATAGAGCGTCTCGAACGGCAATTTCTAGACTGGCAAGTGGACACACGAAGAGTCTCTCGTATTTTGAGGGTAGAAAACTTTCGCTGTCTGCTCCAAATGTGAAGCTCAGCAGGCCTCTGCCGAACATATACTAGACTGCTTGGGTCTTTCCAAGGAGGACTTATACGCTTCTCCACTTCTTGTCATCGACTTTTTGGGGGTCAACAATTTATTGGATCTTGTCTGACTCCGTCAGACAAGTGGAGGATAAGGAACAACAACAACAACATCTATATGCCAAATTTCGGGGCTTTTTATCAAAAAGTTCACATTAGCTATTCCGCAGTTCTGCCAATCAATTGCAGTAGGGTTGTAACTAGCTAATCAGCAGTATTACCACTAAGAAGTCATAGTTTTACGTCTCGGAATTCCGTTAAATTTCAATGCAATATTTTGTAAAGAGAAATTTAAAGATTTTCTTAACATCTGTAATGTTCTAAAGCACGTGTGTAATAAATTTGGTACCAACTTAAAAGGTCAAAAAATAGATTTTTGTTGGGAAGCTGTTTTAAATTTTGCTTTTAAGAAGTTTTCTGGACTGTATCACCTTTTCACCGATTTCTGTTAAATCCCCTGCTGGCAATATGTCTAAATCAGGTTTCAAGCAGCATACTTCGACAATTTTGTTGTATTTGTCTTCGTTCATGTGTCGTTCTAATAAAATGTTGCGTTTCAAAGTTCTGTTTAACACCCAGGGCTGTTGAGGAACATAAGCTATGGTCCCCTGAAAGGTGAGAGACTATTAATTTTATAAATAATTGTCATAAGTTGAGTTTGCATGATAAATAATAATGTGTAATAATAGAACTTGTGAAATTATAAATCTATTAGCAAAAGTCAAGAAAAGAAAAAAATACTATTAAATGATCAAATAAATAAAAAGTTCAACTAATTCTTTATAATTATTCTTACAATTTAAATAACTATGTTCGACACTTTATAAAATAATATAATAATAATCTTAATAATATTTTAAGCACGCTTTACAAATGCAAATTACTACTGACCCTCATGTCTATTGATCCACTTTCCTTGGACATTTCCCCTAAAATTGCAGATATGAGGGATGATTTCCCCGACCCCACTGGACCAATGACAGCTATCAACTTGCCTTTGGGAACGCTGAGGTTGATGTTTTTAAGTGTACATTCGCCGTTGTCTGTTGACCAGGAAAAGGAAGCTTCTTTCATGGTTAACACTTCGCCTGTGGTAATTATATAAACAATGTTATATTAGCATTTTTCCCCTAAACAGTCGGGATAACAAAAATAAGTAACAGTCGGGATAAATTAGTCGCATTAAACTGTATTTTCAATGCGTTCAATGAGCTGCATCCATTGAACTTTGGTTTAATATTTAAAAGAAACAATAACATTAAAATCAACAATAAACAATTCTAAACTAATCTTCTCAAAATATGTTAAAATTGAAAGATGTGATGCGGTAAGACTTATGAGAGAATCTTTCCATTTTAAAAAATAAGATGTTAAGCCTCTTCGTATGAAGTTAATTTCGAGAAGGGCTCAATAGTTATAATAAGAGTGTCCAACTTACTGCAGTTTACCATGGGCTAGCTTACTCGATCCTTAAAACATCACTTCAAAGCAAGCGTTAAGATTATTATTGCTTTTTAAAGTTCAAAGACGCATGCATTCATACGAACATTAATTTATCTCTATCCTATTAACCATGCTGACAAAAGTATTATATTTTATTAAAGAAAATTTCTGGTAGCAAAATCGGCAGAAAATATCCATAACGCTATAGAAGAATTATGTGTTGACAGAATTCTCCTACAACATAGCAAGACAGAAAATATTCGTGCATAACAAATATTTTTTGTATTGCTAGGCAGATACGTTAAAAAAAATTGGCATATACCCAACTGGTATACGAACCCATGTCGACAATATAAGAGCCAGCCGCTCTGACCACTACACTATAGCGGATATGTATAGAGGTTTTGTATTTCAGTTATTCTTTTCATTATCATTCAGAAAAAATATGATTTGAGCAGCTTTAATCGATATCAGTGGTTATAAATTTGTTCAGTTACAGGAAAAATGTGTCTTTCGACAATTGAGAGGATTGAATACAGTTAATTCATGGAGTCTTAGAAAACAAAATTTCCCTTTTTTTTCTAGCAGCTATTTTTACAGTGCATTCAAAAGTCTACGCCATTTTTTGAGGCATATACACTAATATATGCCCTTTGCATTCCCAGGGTGGTGCTAGGAGTCCAGGGCCACTCTTTACCGTTTAATAGTTTGAAAATGTATAGCTATATTGTGGTTAAAAATAAACATCATTAGGCTATGTCCTCACTACGATATCAAACGCCACAAAGGCAACAAATGCAACAAAATTTGGCGACCGCCAAGGGTGTCAAGCGATGGAACAGCATGGGGGCTGACTCTGCCAAGTCGCCAAGTTTTGTTGCCTTTGTTGCTTTTGTGGCATTTGTGGCGTAGTCAGGACATAGCCATATGACAAGTTCCTACTATTCTGTTACATACCTTTTTCTGGGTTGTTTCCGATCATACTTTCGTCTTTGTTTTCTGCTATAAAAAACTTCCGGAGACGTCCCAATGAAACATTGCACTAAAAAGAAACAGGTTGAGAATTAAGGAAGTACTCTGAAGTCACTCTTTGAGTTTCAATTCTAAAAAACACTTTTTAAAGTTAAATTCACATTTAATTCATAAATTTTTTTACATAATAAATATTTTTATTAAAAAGAACATAAGCTCAAATCGATAGTTATAATTTCCTCGTGAATCACATACACAACCGAACTTTTGTTATATATATTTAAAAAAAATAATTCTATAGCATCTGCATAATTCAACAGTGCATACCTGAACGAGTTCTGATATAGTGTCCGGCAGTCCAAAAAGAGCGTATCTCAATTGGTCCGTAAGAGCTAAGGTCACAAATGCTCGTGTTGGGTCTAGTATGTTTCTTCTGTCAGTTAAGAGATAAGTGGCGAAACTGGCAAGTGATACCTAAAATATAATATAAATAAAAAAACATTTTCAAGTAAAATCTTAATTCCTATGAACACACTGCAAAAATGGTGCAATATCAGTCAATAAGACATGAAAAAAAAGTAATGAATCACTTTGATATACACTGCTTACTACAATTATTGGAACACATGGTTTAAACTCTTTCGCCCCCAATGATTCCATTTGATATCATCAGCTTCCGATTTTTTTCTCACTAAATTGGGCTCGCACTTATTTATCGTTAGATGGAAGAATCATGTCTTTTGAAGAATTAAATAATGTTTGTTTGAATTAAATGAAAATATGAAAAACATGATAAAATAAAATTCACTCCCTAAACTTTTTCTGAAATAAATTTACACTGAATTCTTCACGCTTGCATTCTTAGATGTTTAAAAATTGATTTTACCTCTTTTTTATAAATAAACTGTTGAAAAAATTGTTATAATTTATTCAAAAGTTATGATTCCAATATTTTCCCCCTTAAATTTTAGTTAAAAAAATGAAGATTTTTTCCTTGTTTTTTACCATTTCATTCTGGATGCATAATGAATCTATTTCACAAATGTTGGACTTTCATAATAAAAAATAAGAAGTTGGAACTGAAAGGGTAAAGAAAAGTACTCAAAGTGCTCCCCTAATTGTTATGAGCAGTGTATTTTGGAGGGATTAAAATAAATTTTAATGAAAAATAAATAATACTCAGACAACGCAGTTTTATAAAAATAAGTTAAAAGTAACATGAACATAATAGCATAGCAAAAAAATTAAACATATTTTAAAAATTTCTCAACCATAATAATCTAACATATCTCTCACTCTAACATAACTTTCAAACAATAACCATAACTAAAATGAAGTATTTATTGTAATCGTGTTAAAACTTTTTAAGTACTAGTGCAAGAAAGTACTTTTTCGTAAAATTTAATGTTTGTTTAGCACTCAATATAAACTTATAAAATACAAAATAACCTCTAGAAAGTATGAGTGTTAGAAGGTACATTAAAGTCAATAATTGGAAGAGAAAATGTACTTAAACAGTAACTCAGAACAATTTTACTAACAGTCGTGGGTGTAAAAATAATAATTTTGAACATTTTAAACATACTTATGAATTATCAACTACAAATAATTAAAAATACCACAAAGAGTATTATATATATACTATATAAAATTATTATAATAATGAAGAAATATTATATTAAATATAATTTTTTATACACATAATATATATATAATATATATAATATAACTTAAAATATATATTATAAAGTAATTAAGTAATAATTAGAAAATTATTAATACAGTAATAGAAATATTTTATAATATTGTATATAATATAATATATATATTGATATAATTAATATACTATGATATATATATAATAATAATATATTAGAAGTATATATATATATAACCGCTGGACCAAAATTTTTCCTTTTAACAATAATTATTAAATTATTAATACAAGTTAAAAATTTCTAGCACGTACCATGAAGGGAGCACAGAAGTACACAAATGCTGTAACTACATAACAAAATAAATAGTAACGAATCCATTTTATTTCTTCTTTTCTGGCTTCTGAAACTTTGGTGCCAAAGGGTATTTCCCAAGCGTAAAGTTTTAGAATCTAAAAGAAAAAAGTACAAACATTTTTTAAGTATTATAAATATTGTTTTTGCTAGATTTACAACCTTTTTTTAATGTAGAAAAGAATGGCTAGGAGTTTAAATTCTTATAGTTCTGTCTTAAATATAAGGTGTTCCTTAAAACGTATCACAATTTTATGGTTTGTAAGTTAAAAAAATATCCGATATAATTGAGAGAACATACATGAATGTCACTGAAAGAAATAGAGCTTATGAATAACCCTTAACAAAAATAATGATATAGTGACTCTCCCAAAAGTTTTTAATTTTAGTCTGTGAAAAATAAAAGTTATATTTTAATTTTTTTTTGTCAAAAATAGACATACCTTTATTCCATTTAATATTTCATTCATGTGCTTTAATCGCAGGTCTTTACTTGTCATTTGCTGGTCCTTTGAATGAATCCAAAAAATATATTTTATAATCAAAATTATAAAGATAACGACAAAAGAGCTCATTCTCATTTTTAAGGTAAAAGACTTAACAATCAAAATCTTAAACACCTGATATTCAAAATAAAAGTCAGAATTTGACTCTGTTTTTAGAAAAATAACCGATTACGGAAACCATTCTATGGACTAGACCAAGACTTACTCAATTTTAAAGTCAAAGAATTCTTCGTGAAGTCATGCTATCCGTCCAGCTTGGGTTCTCTGGCTATTCCAAAGAAAAAGTACTAAACCCATTCGCGAAGGTTTTCAGGTTCAGAACAGGCTTTGTTCCTTCCCTTTCAAAACGACCGACAAAAATAGGACGGATAGTGTGGCGTCACGGAGTACTTATCTCGCCATATCAGTTAAGTCGACCGTGACTTGATCCGTTCTTATATTTATTGATTGATATGAAATTTTGTTTATTGATGACATCAGCTGGGAGTTAAATAGCAAATTAAGTATTTTTGCAGATGACTTAAAAGTGATGAGTACAGTTAACACTGTCGAGCAAATCGAGCAATTACAAAGTGATCTTATTAAGATTACTGAATGAAACCCATTCGCGAAGGTTTTCAGGTTCAGAACAGGCTTTGTTCCTTCCCTTTCAAAACGACCGACAAAAATAGGACGGATGTCACGGAGTACTTATTTGACGTCACGGAGTACTTATTTGACGTCACGGAGTACTTATTTCACGTCACGGAGTACTTATCTCGCCATATCAGTTAAGTCGACCGTGACTTGATCCGTTCTTACATTTATTGATTGATATGAAATTTTGTTTATTGATGACATCAGCTAGAAGTTAAATAGCAAATTAAGTATTTTTGCAGATGACTTAAAAGTGATGAGTACAGTTAACACTGTCGCGCAAATCGAGCAATTACAAAGTGGTCTTATTAAGATTACTGAATGGGCTACGGGGCATGTCGTTCAGTGTTAAAAAATGTCAAACCTTGCATTTGGGTAAGAACAATGCTAAGCATTAATATGTTTTACAGGGAGAAAGTATCCAGGATAGTGAATTAGTTAGAGATTTAGGAGTTTTGGTATGTAATGATTTTAAAATGAGTAAGCACTGTTTTTATGTAAGTAGGAAAGTCAATTGAATGCTAGGATACATTCTAAAAAGCATCACTTTTAAATATAGGGAGATTATTTTGGCATTGTGCAGGGGATTGGTAAGGCAACATCTGGAATATGCTGTTCAGTTTTGGTCCCCCTTCCTCAGAAAAGATATCGACTTGCTTGAAAAAGTTCAGCATATGGCTACAAAAATGATCAAGGGTTTATCAGTTATCGATTATGATAACAGATTACGATCTTTAAACATGTATTCCCTGGAAAATAGAAGAACGAGAGGTGATTTAATTCAGCTATTCAAATTCATCAAGCAGGGAGACATGGGGGACTTATTTTTTTTAAAACTTAAATGGACGAACCAGAGGATAATGGTCTGAAATTAAAAAAATCTTGCTTCAGAAAGGAGGTAAGAAAGCATTATTTTTACAATAGAGTTGCCAATGAATGGAATGCTTTACCAGATTATGTTGTTTATTCGAAGAAAGTGGAAGAATTCAAAAAGAATCTCGATAGGTATTGGAAACTGGTAAAAAAACTATCAATACCAACCTTTGCTGGGCCTCTGGCCTGTTGTTGGTCGAGAATTATTGTATTTGTATTTGAGGAGGAGAACTCACCGTGTACCCTTCACCAACCCTTGTTAAGTAGAAACTTATGGGGAGCAGAAAAACCATTATCCCGACTCCAGCTAAGGTAGACGGACCCAGATATTGCCACATGATAAATACGATGATGACAATTTTTAGAGGGGCTGAAACTAATGTGGCAGCTTGAACTGTGAGCCAGTGAATCCTCTGGATGTCGACAGATAAAAGGTTCATTAAATTGCCACTGGGGAAGTCTTTTCTGACAGATGTCGCTACTTGTAAATTCTGAAAAAGAGTTAGAGTTATAGAAACTATAATAATTATATTATTTAAAAAAATTAATCAGAATACTGTATAATTTAATTTATAATTCTGCGTAAATTACAATTACCTTTATTAAGATTCTCGTTCTAGAATGTTTTAGGAAATTCTAGACTATTTAAGGAAAAAAATGGCTTGATGTTGCATACAATTAAAATGATGCAATTTCGCCAAATTTAATGCATTGTCGTCTGTGCTAAGTCCATGGCGATGCGATGCCAATGTTTTAAAAATTTATATAATTAAGTTCCAGCGCAAGGAGATTTTTCCCCCCTAATGTATGGCTATCAAAGTTCGACCTATATTTTTTGGAATAAACTTTTTAAAAAAATCATATGTTAGAGGGATAAATGCTTGAAATTTATTTGAAATATTATTTGCTACTAAAATCTCTAAAGAAAATCCTCTTACTTTTCTGAACAGAGTTCCCATGAGAGCGACTTGAAACTGCAAGCTGGTGGATCCTTGATAGTAGACCAGATTGTTGACAATGATCTTCCCCGAACAATCAACAACGAAGATGAGACCGACGTATAAGTATCCCCGCCAGGAATATAAGTCATTGGATGAGAAGTCAATAATACGACTGGGAACATAAATATGTCAATGTTTAAATTAAGAAAAAAAATGGAAGCACAACTTTAAGTTACACAATGGACGAGCGGTACGGCCACGCCTATATGTAGTCGTTACCAGCTAGTCAAAACGTTGTTTTATAACCCACAAACAAACCACACGGCAGCTATTTCTTCCAAATGAAAACAGCTACGCCTATTTTGAGGCATTGATGTATCAAACACTGTATTCTATCGTACAAACAAGCCACGTACCACCCCATTCGAATCATCCATTGTGTAATGTTCCATTATAACTTATAATTTTACAACAATAATTAATAGTTTATTGATTAAATCCGATAGTTTTCTAAGCTAAACTAAATCCATGGTGCCACAGCGATCAGAGGGCAATGCCTGCTGCTATAGGGTACATTGCATCTGATTTTCTAAAGGGCGTTTTGTTTTTACTAAAAGGTTAAAAAAAATGAGAAGATACAGTACAAACTTGCCCTTGCACATGGGGCACAATATCCGAATTTTCTGCTTATACATTTTTATTTGCTGTCAAAAACTATATAATTTTTTAACAATAAATATGCTATTTTGTAGATTAAAGTACAAGAGAGGGAAAAATACATTTACTTTATGATTTTGTTTTAAAAAATACATATAAAACAAGTAGGTTTGTAACAGAATTTGTCACTCAGTCCGCTTCTACACAACAATTGAAGAGCTTAGTGGAAGAACGTGCTAAGTGACAAAAAGGTGAAAACGAGATAATGAGCTTCAAAGTTTTTAGTTTGCAACTTTTCTGTCATTCCCAAAATCACAGTTTTTTTTGCATGATATTTTAGTTTGGTTCTTCAAAATGCTTGGTGGCTTTTGGCTTAGCCGTAATTTACGTCATAACGCGTCATTTACAAAACGCGCTTGACACCTCATGCACTTGGCACGTTCTTCATCCGAAGTGCTTCAGATTTTGGCCAGTCGCTTAGTGGAAGAACGTGCTAAGTGACATTTTTTAGGTAAATTTGATCCATAAACGTTTCATAACTTCTGTACTAACCTTCCGATTTTCAAAATTCTTTTTCTGTACTTAATTATACTAACTTATAACGTTTTATACTTTGTCACTTTATTTTACATCAATTATTATAAAAATATTTTAGTTTTACATAACAAAGCAATATCTTGATTAAATTTGTACTTACCGTATAAGCTTTTATTCACACTTTCAAGCAAAAATTCAGGTTTCCGCTTGCTTCTTAATTCCATTTTAATAATTTTAGGAGTTTAGGCATTGCACAAAATGCGTTCGATAGCTTTAGAGATCAAACGTAAAATGGCTTTAAAACGATTTTTGTACCCATAATTCATTTTTTTTAAACAAACCAGATGCTTTGAATGTTTGGTGCAATGTTGTTTTTAACGCGAACTGCAAACTGCCATCTCCATAGAGCAGGTGCAACTTTGTTTTAATTATACCATCTGTTCGCTGCTAAAATTATATATGTTTATTACAATAAAAATCAGGCGACATTTTATAAAATGTTAAAACCTTTAACACCGTTTAAATTTAAAATCAAATGCATTTTTCCTATTTTGCTAAATGCAATCAAAACCCAGTTTCACTCAATATAAATTTAATTCATTGATTATATTTAATAATTAAAGTTAATTAGGAAATATTAATTACATTTTGTTGAATTCTTTTTGATTAAAACTACAAAAGAACCATTTGTTTTGCTATTAATGCAAGCGAAAGTCTGAAAATTTTCCGCAAACGTGTCACTTAGCACGTTCTTCCACTAAACGATCGTTCCGAAATCGGTCGATTTCGGTGGAAGAACATGCCAAGGATCCTTGGCACATTCTTTCATTGAAAAAGTGACGAAAACGCGTGCACCTACCAACTTCGTATGCGAAAAATATACGAAATCGAATGTTTTCTAAAAAATTGAAAGCTGTTATGTTTAAAGCAGGTAATAACATGATCATTGACACAAAAATCTCAATTTTTTCAAAAATGTCACTTAGCACGTTCTTCCACTCAGCTCTTCAATTGTGACAGGAAAAAAGTCGCCAAACACAATATTAATTTTATTATAAACATTTACACGCTAAATTTGACTAGTTTCATTTATTTTACTTCGAAAATTCAAGAATTATTATCGTTTGCAAAAATTAATTTATATTTCAAAAAAATAAACATGCAATATTCCTCTTATTTAAATCGAAACAAAATATTTCATATCAACATACAAAGAATCTCGTAGTGAAATATATTTGACGTCATTTCAAACTGATCGATGTCGCAAAAATAAATTTATTTTATTGTCTAAAAGAATTAATGTTTCTCGAGCGATTGTTGCGAATGGCAATGGTTATTTAATTTTAATAAAAATGGCTTCCTATGCTTTTTAAATGAAGATTAAATTTTACAGTTTTTTTTAAATAAATGAAGTACTTCGGATTTGAATTCTTCTCTGAAATTTGCAATGTATTCTAATTTCGATGCGCTGAATTTTTGACGTATCACACTTGTCCGTAGCATTTGTAGTTTGGAATATGAAAGTGGGTGACGGACAGACAGACGGACTAAACGATTATAATACCTTCCACTTTTTATGTTATAAACATAGTGTGGAAGCTAAAAATAGATACTCAAAATGAAAAAATGCAGGAAAACTAGCCTCGATCTCTCCTATTGATCATAATTACCAATCCTTATTGAAAAGGAGAATATTATGCATATTTTCAATAGCGATATAGATAACAAATAAAACAATTTCAAAAATTTAACAATAAAAATAAACTTACTCTAGTATAAGTGGTGGAAGCATGACACAAATCAAAAACATTAACTCTAAAACAATGATGCAGGTAATGTAAGGCCAAAAAGCTTTCACTAATGTAAATCCTAAACTTGGGTTCTTCTCTTGATGCGGCTTTCTGAAAGTATAAGACCAATATTTTGTATTTAAACAAGCGCTGGCGAATTTTAATTGAAAAGAAGGAAGAGTAAGGATGCGATTTTGATGATCTGCTAATATTTAATTTTTCTTCATATACTTTGTTTTTGGTTGAACTAATGTCGCACGACAGCTACATGAGGCTATTGGTGACAGACCGTATTTTTGAGCCGCGGTCAAGTGAAGTGGCCAACACCGGAACTGGCACCAAGCACAACTTTATAGTGGCAACGTCTACTGAGTCAGGATTAGTTAAAGTGCACTAGTAGTATAAACTTTGCTCTATTTATTGGAGGGATTTTCTGTTCGTTCAGCATAATCTGTATTTTCGGTTGTCTTTGAGAGTATAGAACCCCGTTAGGTATCCCCAGGGGCCTGACGTTTCAACCCACTGCGCCACGCCGGCTCTTTCCTTCAGATATACAGAAGCGATATAACTATATCTTTCCCTCCCTCTATCCAGGGCCTGATCTAGGAAAACCATAGATGTCATAGTTAAAGTATTAGATTGGCAGATCACGTGACCTCCAATGCTAACGACGGGACGCGCATGGAGACTAGAATAAGAGGACAAATGGGCCCGTGTTGCCACCACATTAATGAGAAAAATACTACGAAAAAATACTGTTTAATTCTAAATTTACAAAAAAATACCATAAAAATACTAGCTGCATTTTGGAATCTTTTTAGTGACTTTAAAAAAAAAAAACGTGAAACGCTTTTTTAGTATTTTTATGGTATTTTTTTGTCATTTTAGAATTAAACGGTATTTTTTCGTAGTATTTTTCTCCTTAATGTGGTGGCAACACTGAACCATTTGCTCTCTTATTCTGGTCTCCATGCGCTTCTGGTCTCCATGCGCGTCCCGTCGTTAGCATTGGAGGTCACGTGACTGCCAATCTAATACTTCAACTATGATATCTATGAGAAAAACACAGACTATAGGCACAACCAATTTTGGACCATTACGAAATTTTTTGCATATGATTGCCCTTTATTATAGTGCTAGTTGGCTGATGTGTATTAAGTTTTTCTATCACCATCCTTATTACATTGGTCCGACCAATCACGTTGAATCTATGTCTAAGTCAAGTTAAAAGAAAGTGGAGTCTAAAAAAATTATAAAATTTACTCAAATTTTGAGGGCCCACAACAGTTAGCATAAAAGAAACCAAAATTTAGCGGCCCCTACGATTTGGGGGCCATAGGCATGGGCCTAACGGTCCTTATGGAAAATCAGTCCCTTCCTCTATATTACTCTCACGTTCCTCTTCATTTGAAACTCAATTCGTTTAATTAAATTACTTGAACTTAATAAATTTCAAATAAAAAGGAACGAATTCAAGATTACCTTAACGATGTTTATTTCGTATTCGACTTCTGCGAGACTATCTATTTTACTGTATTATTCATATACGAACTTTTGATCAAACAGACAGTGACGTATTTTGATTGGTACCATTTCTAAATTCTATGTATCAAAATCCCGTATATCTAATTCAAAAATAGTTGTGATATTAATAAAATATTTCATTAATGACTACGATATAAAAATATTCTAATCATACAAATCATACTTACAAGTAATATTTGAAATGTTTAGAAAATGTAGCATATATCCCCGATGCTGTAAGACTCACTGATAAGTAAGAAAAATCACTAATTTTTAAGAGTGTTTTTCTGCCTTTCAGAATTGTTCTGAAAATATTAGAATTTTTTAAAATACACACTAGAGTTACTGTAATATTTATGCATTAATATCGGGTATAATAAAAATAGGCTGATAACAGTAATTGTCTCAAAAGATGTGAAGCTTTTCACCAAAACTTGCCAAAAAAGAGAGTTACATTATAATTAAACCTTTTTGACGCCAAATTGGCAATGTTAAATCATGGTTAATAATTTCTGTAACGAATTTCTAATAGTTCTTTGTAATCAGAATTATTTATTATTTAAAACATAAAGGTTTTACCTCATATTATTGGAATTAAATAACACTTGGTTTTTAAAAAAAATATTTTATGGTTAAAAAAAAACACCTATTTCATCTATTATATAATCTTCCCTAAAAATACAACTTCAATTTTTCACTCTTTAGATTATAACTTGATTTAATTTAACAGCATTTAAAGTAATAAAAACACCTCATTGAATTTAAATAGTTTTTAAAACTTGTAGTTTTAAACCCCATACTTCCAGTTTCCAAATTTTCATAGAAACTTATAATGAATAGCCGATTGGTACTTTTGCACACTTTGAAGCAACATACTTGTTGATGTCATTTGTAGTTTGGGACGTGAAAGTGGGCACTTTAGCAAACGAATTATCAAGCTATTAGCTTTCATAGAGTCAATTAACAATATAAAAAATGTGAAGTTATATATTTTTATATCATAAACGCAATTTTGAAGCATTTGTTTACAAACATTATACTTACTTCATAAACCACAAAAATGTAATATGAGTAAGGAAGGACACTTCTGTTTTGATTAGATTATCCTCCTATATGAAAATAGAAATATGCACTGTAAAAAAAATCCTGTAATTTTACAGCACAGAGAAATGCTAAAAGTGTTGCCATCACCCAGCATATATTATTTAAACGTGTGCTGTAAGTTTTACAAGAAAATTATGTAAATTGATGTATGCTGTAAAATTCATTGTGCTGCAAATTTTACAGAAAAATAATGTCAAATTACATATGATGTACGCTAAGGCCGTTGGGACTCTTCTGATTAAAATGAGCAAATCTCATTCCCAGTATTCTCTGGAACCTCCATGATTAAATGGAAATTAAAACAGTTTAAAAAACACTTGCTTATAACTAAGGATAATGGTTATCAATATAATTTCTTACTAAAAAAATTATATTCTAGTACAGTTTTATCCTTTGTAGAAAGAAAAACTCCCTAAACGAAATTTAAGCAATGAAAATTCTTTAAATATAAGTAAAACTATAAGTAAAATTAGTAACTAAAGTCAGAATTTCTTTTTGTTAAAATAATGTAAATGCTTAGATAAAATTAATCTATTATAAAAGAATGCAAGTAAAACGTGAAATGAGTTATAATTTGTATGAAATATTATATTCATCGTTTTAGTATCAACATTTAAAATTTATTAAAATTTAAAAAAATGTGAATTAAGTAAAAGAAAAATGAAATAATTACCTTATGCTAGAAATATTTTAAGAAAACATTTAATTTTTATTTGACAATTATTTTTGGGTACTAATGATTTATTAAAGAAAATAAAACCTTTATTCAGAATTTCAAGAAAAATAAATCGTTATTTAAGGAAAGGTAGATATTTCGTCGTACCTGAAGAGTGTTAAATTTTTTCTTGTCCACCAAAACTGACAGAAATAGCTGAATAAAAATGATGGGATAAAATATCATATTCAAAGCAAAAATTATACCCGTCGCTGGCTCTGATTTCTGAAAATATAAAGGAAAAAAATTATATAAAAAAATTATTCATCCCTTAAAGCATTAACATTTCATTTGTGAATACCATTAACAACTTCCTTACCGAACAAAAGCGTTAACTTCAAGTTTTTAATTCATATTTCGCGTAATTTGTCCTACATCAATAATTGTTGAGTATCATGGTCTTCACCCCCTTTATATTATGTTTATTTGGAAAAACTGAATCAAAAGGTTCAATTTTATTTGGCATATTTTCTTGAAAATCGTCGTTGATGAGTTGAAGATCTTTTGTGTTACACAAAACTCTCTACTTACACAAAATTTATGGGAGAAATTAGTTAAAATTCAGCGATGTATATTGATGTTAACACATTAATGACGAACTTTGTGAATACCATTAATGTCTTCATTTTTTAATAAAAATGTTAACTTTTAAGTTTTTGATATTTGTTTTTCTTGTAACACATTTCTTGTGTCACATGATCTGGCCAATCGTCGTAATCCGTTAAATATGTTGCGAAAAAAATAGATTTGACTGCTATGATTTAGGGTGACTAAACTTATGCTCAAACTTAAATTTTGAAACATAATCATATGATAGGGTTAACTTACCTGTACAAAAAAAAAATATTATGAAAATTGAAATTTAAACAAATTGAGTAGGTAGACCATGTGTTAAAATTTCAATTGTTTTTCAGATTTGAATTAACTTACCAGAGTAAAGTATGTGAGGATGCTAGATCTATATAAAACAATGCTTGCAAATGAGAAGACTAGCCAAAACGTGGACAGAACCGTTGACGTTGTAACTCGGCATATTCTATGTTGGAAATTGGCTATTCCAACGAGAGACTGAAACAGTATTACAATTGTAAAGAATATGAATCTTGTATATTATTATTATTGCAAAAATGATAGTTTAGTACTAATGAGTTTCTTTCATGTGCTGAAAACGGAGTCAATTACACTGCTCAAAGCAATTTAGGGGAGCACTTTGCGTACTTTCAGTCCCAACTTTTTATTTTTTATTCTAAAAATCTAAAATTTGTAAAATAGAATCATTATGCATCTAGAATGCATTGGTAAAAAACAGGAAATAAAATCTTAATTTTTTAACTGAGATTTAAGGAGAAAAAAATGGAATCATAAGTTTTGAATAATTTATAACAATAATTTTTCAAAACTTTATTTGTTAAAATCAATTTTTAAGCATCTAAAAATGCAAGAACGAAGAACTTAGATTCAATTTATTTAATAAAGCTGTTTTAGAGTAAATTTTATTTTACCATGCTTTTGATATTTTCATTTAATTAAAACAAAAATATTTAATTCTTTAAAAGACATGATGATGATGTCGTGTCTATGGATTGTAAAAAAGTTCTGGCTGTTTTCAAAGGTCCGAAGGACAGCAGCCGCCAGCTTCGGTGCCTCAGGACTGTAAAGGGTCTCCTGCAGCAGATCTTTATCCGGTAACAAGCCGAGGTTCAGAATCTCTGCAGTAATACCTGGGCATTCAAAGATATGTTTTGGTGTGAGTTGGGTTTCTCGGCAGTTCTTGCAGTAAGAACAAGTCCTTGTACCGTCCAGAAGAATTTTCATTCCTTTATAATGTTCCGTTCTGAGTCGGGCGAGTGTGGTTGTTATGTCCCTTGGGAGGTAGAAGTCTGTTATCAAAGGTTTCTTTGAGGGCTGGTTTAGAAGTCTGCATCTGGCCACTGCATTCGAATCTACAAGTGTGATGGTGGAAGGAGGTTGGTCAAGGTTTGAGGAGGTTTTTTTTTAATGTGCCTCTTTGGCCAGGTCATTCCCCCCGATGCCTACATATGCGAGAATCCATTGCAACACACAAGATTTCCCTTTGCAATGCATACCATCGAGCAAGTTGTTTATAGTGGAGATGATGTTTGTCTCTCCATTTTGGATGGCCTCTAGGGCTGATTTAGAGTCTGAGAAGACAACCAGTTCCTCTGTAAGATCCACAGCTTGAGAATTGGTCAGGTAATAGGTGATAGCTTCTTTGATGGCCACGAGTTCGCTGGTGAAATTAGAGGAAATCAATCCTGTGTTAGTTTTAAGGTTGAATTTTTCACCGCTTGGAGGAATAACAGGGATGCCTGCTCCACCTCCATTGAGGGATTTGTCTGAGGAACCATCAGTACAGGCAATAGCTAGGTTTTCCTGCGAAAGCTTTTCTATGGTTTCAAGACCCTTTTGCTTGAGTACAATAATGGGATCTTCTTTTTTAGAGCATAGCTGGAAGTTCAGTAGTCGTGTTCGATGGTGGTGTTTTGGGGAAGAGAGGTTCGAGTCAGAAATCTAGAGATGAGTGTTCCAGTTGGGTCTGTCTTCTAATATCTCTATCTAACTGGAGAGTAGATGATCTCTTAAGCCTGGTTGAAGTTTTTAAGTTATTAAAAACTCAAATAGAGATATGATCGTTGTTGTTGCAACGGGGTCGATTTGTGAATTTGACAGTGGCGATATCGCGTTTCCAATGGTGGTAGACCACTTTACTGTTCCGCCTTTTCATTATTAGTTGAGGAAACGGCACTGATTATAATTTTTGAGGCTTATGTTGCACAGAATCTATTTGTTGTGTAGTAGTATTTGAGGCCGGAGCCCAAATTGGGGTAGCATATACTCGAGCACGGGTCTGATGATATTGCAGTATGTGTTCTTCAGGGTTTTAGATCTAGATCCCCATGTGGTACCACATAGTTTCCTGAGAATATTTAATCTTCCAAGAGCTTTATTTGCAGTATGTTCTACGTGCTTTGTAAAGCGAAGTTCTGAGTCCAATATAACTCCTAGGTAAGTAGGGGAATCAGCTTTTTCAATTTGTTGGTCCTTGATTCTAATGTTTAGTCTGAAATTGCCTCTGTGTCTTCTATCAGTAGAGAAGATGCAATAATTTGTTTTACTTGTGTTGATGGATAGTTTAAGGGCGTCTGCCCATGCAGCAATGCCTTGCAGCGTTGTGTTTAGGGCATTATCTGACTTCTTAATTTCTTTGTGAGAGTGCCAGATTGCGATATCATCAGCATAGCAGGCAATTTTTGTGTCAGGATGGATATTGGGGTGTATGGTGTTCATGTAGATTAAGAAGAGGAGATGACTCAACACTGAGCCCTGAGGGACCCCTTCTCTCGTTCTATGTGCTTTGGAAACCACGTCATGAAATTTAACAGAAAATTGTCTTCCTCAAGAGACATGGTTCTTCCATATAACGATAAATAAGCGCGAGCTTAACTTAGAGAGAAAAAAAATCGCAAGCTGATGATTCCAAATGGAATCATTGGGGGTGAAAGGGTTTAAACCATGCGATCCCCTAATTGTTTTGAGCAGTGTATATTATTATTGCAAAAAATGATAGATTAGTACTCAGGTGTTTCTTTCATGTGCTGAAAATAGATGCGCTTTTCTTGATGGAATTGTAGAGATGCTTAATTATCTGCATTAGAACTTTAAGTTATTTGTATTGTATATAATTACAAAACATAAATTTGTTTTGAGCAGATTGATTTTTCTTTATATAAATTCAAAAAAAAAACTATGAACGTGGTAGCCATGTGGGCAAAGCGCCAGATTTGGGATTAGAGAGTCATGCGTTTAGGGTGATATGCGATATATTTTGTCACCAAAAAGTACGTGTGAGCGCTGAGTACATGTCCTTGTTCTTTGTATCCTAGGGTTCGAAAGTCATATAGTCGTTTGCTAACAGTTACCATGGGTACACATACAGCTTAAAGAAGAGTTTCCTTCCTTTCAGAACCATGTCTAAATTAAAGTGGGTGGACTTCTAATGAATAAGAGCCACAATAAAATTATAAATTTCGCAGTTTTTCCTTTTTGAGAACTTTTTTGGTAGTACCAGATAGATTAAAAAACAAATTTAAAATCACTATTTCAAAATTCCGACTGAAAGGTATAAGATTGAACTCTTCTATAATTCCCGAATGGCTTGGTGCTCATGGTGTACACAGTTACAATTGCAGCTATTTTGTCACTAAAAAATCTCGGTCATTCTTGTATTCCGCATGTAGATAAATTAATATAAAATGATCAACTTTAGTATTTAAGTACATCGTAATTCCTTTTTTACTCTTATACTTACAAAACACATGACCCTTGCGATGGATGTCATCAAAGTTGATGAAGGCATCCGTTCGCCTTTGTACTTCGTATGAAAGACAGCACCGCACCAGACGACGCTCAGAACCCACAAACAGATGCATATTACCTTAAAACATAAATTCATTTGAAGTAACAAGATATCTTGAAAATTCTGTTTATAGAAATACACTTAAAAAATGGTGTCTCAAAACCACTTGAGTTGAGGGACAGATGTATATCGCTTTTCTGGCTTTCCACTTTATTGTTATATGTTTTTCAGGCCTAAGGACAAGTGTCTTGCGCTAACAAAATGGCAGCGATAATTTGCCATAGCCGAGATAGCCCGGTTGGTAAAGTGTTGGACTGGTATACCTTAGGTTGTGAGTTCGAGCCCTGCTGGCCGAAGACCCCCGTGTACGCTAAGGTTATGCATTATTCTGTGCCGCATTAGGAAGCAACGGACTCCTCGACTCGGCAATGAGGGTGGCTCCTACCGCCGCATCACTTCCGGGGTTTGGGGTTGGCGCAAAATGCTTCAGGAGCAGAGGTGCATTTGACCCCAAAATACCTCAACTAAAGACAAGACACATTTTTCATATGTATCAATCTTTTTCATCAAATTAAGGATTTGGCGAGATTCATCGTGAGGACGTTTTTAGAAGCTTATTTAATATTAAATTAGCAGTCCATATTATTCGTGTCGCTGAAGATGAAAGAAGATGGATATATTCTTAATCAAGAAAAATTTGTAAATGATCCTAATGTAACTTACAGATTTTGTTATGTTCAACCAAGTCCATGGCAAAGGATTAGAAGTAGCTGGTCTTGGAATGAGAAATAAACTTATGAATATGATAAGACTGTACAAAAAACAAATCCCTGATGTGAAAATTATATCTTCAAAGCATGAGGTGAGGACGGGAACTTGGCTGTACCAAGTTTGGTTTAAATCCTGAAAAAGAAAATTAGGTAAACTTCAATCGCAACAAAAACGAAATCCTTTTTTGTAAAGTACTATATATTTATATTATATTTGATGTAATAATAATTGTCGTTGTTATATAAAACTAACGTCTTTATATTTTTCATATATATTTATTTGTTTTGAAAAATTTATTTGTAAAAAGTTATTATTATATTACTATTTACTTATTTAAGTTTTTTTTTTTTTTTACAATGGAGTTGTTTCACGTCGTGAATTGCAACAGCTCTAGCGGTCTTGTTTTAAATTTTTGCCTGGAATTACTTTCGTTTTGGCATTTGAAAATGAATTTTCTAAGAATATTTGACAAATTAAAATTTTTAAATGCCAACTTCTTGCTGAGCTATTGTTTGTTCAATTCATTTGTTAAAGAAAGCTCTCATAGAAGGAAAAGTTTGTTTTCATACATGCGGTCATTTTGAGAGTGAAACCAAAACAACCAATTAAGTCGCATGACGAGAAAAATGAAAACAAGAACGTTACATCACCTGAAACGTTTGCATTGGAAACAAATTTGAAACAACAAAATTAAATGTAGTTTTAAAGGATTAAAATGTATTTAATTCTTGACTGTTAAAAGATTAATTTTTTAAATAACGTTTATTATTAAATCGCATCCATAACTTAAAAAAATAAATTTCAGTTAAATATTAAACTTATGATTTAAAGAGTTATAAATATCGTTTCAAGTGATTATGTGATTGCTTGTGAATAATATTAAATACAAATAATTATTTTAATCTTTAATTACGACTATGATTTTTTAATTTTTAAAACTTATTTCTAAAAAAAGGGTATGTTATTCACATAATTTTATTAAAAATCAAAATATGGATCTTTCTATTGAAAATCTTTCTTCTAGGATTTTTCAAGGATCAAGGATCTTTCTATCTTCAAGGATCTTTCTATTGAATTGAATTGCTATATTTATATTGTAAATCAATATTTTTAGTTTGTCAAAAGTAAGGCTATAATTTTTAATGAAAATGATCGAGAAGCTAAAAATAATTTTAGTTTTTACTAAACATAATTATTTTCCTTTTTGAAATGTATATATTTCAATACTATCTCTATGCAAATGCATTATGAATCTATCAAAATATTTTTTAAAGCAATTTCTAAATTCTTAGCCAAAAAATGTTCAGTAGTCAATGTAATAGCCAAAAAAATAAAATTTACTACACTGTTAAAAATTTTGTGCTTGGTTTCACCATGATATTGGTTCCTAGTAGCTGCAACGGCTGAATGGTGAAACGTTCCACCATATTTTTGGTATTCGGTTAACCATTTCTCAGGTTTTTGTTTCCAAATCCAGAAAAATGGTTCAACCAAACACCGAAAAAAACGGTGAAACATTTCACCATTCAGCCGTTGCAGCTACTAGGAACCAATATCATGGTGAAACCTAGCACCACATTTTTAACAGTGTATAATATCCAAGTAAGTGATTTCATGATCTTTAAACATAATTAACAATAATATTCTGTTTATTATTCAATTTTTTTAATTGATAGAGTTACTAAACAATTAATAAACAATTTCAAATAGAAAATAAACTTACCCAAAAAGAATCTTTACAAAAATTCTCCGAGGTATCCATTGAAATCTAACCATGACAACATCCAAACAGCTTCTATCACTATCGCATAGTGAATGAAGGATTGACACACGGAAAAAGAAACGGCCTATAGCTATATGTATAGCGTGAAAACAGTTTTCTTCTATTCATTACCTGATTACGCGTCACATTACTCAATATGATTCAATATCTATCTATGGGGCTTGTATGATTTTCTCGTATAACAGTTACTGCAGTTCTTGCTAGCTATTGGTTAGGTGGGTTGGTTTTGTTAGGTATGTCATTAAGGGGACGCGGTACCCAAAAAACTAAATCCAGTATTTTTATAGCTAGCATCCAAATTAAACTATTTTTACAAAGAACTAACATTCAATAAACATATACGTAAAAAATAAATATTGAAATATGGTTTTTTTAAAAATTAAAAAAAAATTAACGTTTTTTCAAAATGCTACTCCTCCTACAATTTAAAGAATTTTTTAATGGATTTTTTTGCAAAATGTTCCCACAACATCTATTAATAAAAGTTGGTATGGATATTGAGCTAACAGTTAAACAAGAACAGTTATGTAGCTTTATGTATAAAAATGGTTTAAAAATAAGATTTTTTGTGAATTTTCAACTTCACCATTTTTTTAAAAAATAACTATTCACACTAGACCTTATCCCATACCAACTTTTGTTAATGGTATATGCCTCAAAACAGGAAAAAAAATCTGGAGCTCTACATTAATTTACCTAAAAGCCTTAGGGTTTTAACCATTTACAAGCCGAAAAAATTAAAAATTCAAAAAATCAACATAAAATTTCAAAAACCATTTTACCAAACCACTATATCATTTTCAATAAACCTCTCACATTATAAAGGATTCCTTCTTTTTTTTTGCAATATCCTTATCTCACAGCATTCGAGCGTGTTTAATTATTTTCTGGGCAGCCCTAAATTTTGGGAACCGCGTCCCCTTAAGGATACCTTCGCATGTTCTGTCGTTCACTTAGAGCCCTCCTCTATATGAGTCGTGCTTGAGAAAAATATCGATCCAATAAATAACGTAGTTGTGTATGGGGGCTAGTGCGCGTTAAATTTGCCATGGTCCCAAATATGCCAGCTTTGGTGTCGGCCTCCTCAATTGACCAAGGATCAAAATTACTCAGTTTTTCGTCTATAGTTCCGATGGGAAGTAAATTCGGAAATTGGCTTATTGTTTCAAGTGAAGTATTTCATAACAGCTTTAATCCCTGCATTTCCTTCGATCGGTGCTCCTAAGATGGTTTTCATGCTGGTTAATTTCAGTCTTTATGTGACACAAATTTGAACACAGCTAATGTACGCCTCGCAATTTTGAGCCATCTCGGCAAAGGGACGAGGTCGGCACCTGTCAACGCGTAGCATTGGGACATTGCAGGAATTCGGACCACTAGCGCAGTAACTGTGCCTCACTCCCATGTACACGAGTAAAGTTTAGCCAGAAGTAAGCGTTTCGGTAGTCACTGTATCTGATACAAGAACGTTCGAATCAACTTATAGCCCAGAGAATTTCTTTGTGACGTCATGCTTTCCGTCCGGTTTAGAGTGTCGCTGTTCCGAAGAAAAAGAATGAAACCTGTTCGTGAAAGGGCGACGATACTTTTTTGGTTCTGAACAGATTTCATTCTTCTCCTTTAGAAAAGTGAGACTCCGAACCGGACGGAAAGAATAAGAAGAGCTTTTTTGGCCTTAAAGTTGAGTAAGGCGTGATACAAGACGTGTCTTGTTGCATGACCTTGATGTACTTCTACCTTGTGTACATTTTAAACTTGTGCAACACTTATTAAACATTAACCATTTCGTAAGAATTTTTTTCAAAAAGTTTAAAAAATGTGTCAAACACATTTAAAAGGATAATTATTTTCTTTTTCATTATATATTATAACTTTACAGTTACAATTACGGATGCATCAGACATGAAAATGTACCTACTTTAGAAACTGGAAAAATAGAAACAACTTTGTTTTATAAATAAAAAACAATTAAAATTACAGAAGAAATTATTTAAAAAAATAGAAGTATCAGTAAAAATACATTTGGAAAAATAAATAATAAAGTTATGTATCTTCATACTGCTTATTTAAAAAAACATGTTAAAAATAACTCTTCTTTACGTTAAATATTTCATTCAAAGCATCAAGTTTATACAACAAACAGTTTATATTTTTTACGCAACGAAAAGAGTCACAACGTGGTGCAAGTCAAGTATCATTCCGCAAAATAAACATTATTTCTTTAAATGCAACACAAAGGAGACAGATAAAGACAAATTTTGATAATAATGATCTATAAATGATAAGAAACTATGAAAGAAAGCATGCAAGTTCAAAGTTCCAATTTAAGTACATCGTGTATTAACAAATTTATTCCAACTATTCTTGAATGAAAGAAGTAATTCCTAGAGCCCATATATGTTTATTTTTAATTACCTAATATAAAATATAAGGCAATGAAAGTATTGCGATGGAATTGAAAATCAAAATGGGAGATTTTTTGTTTTCTATACGTTTTGGAGGATACTGATTCCAAAAAAGTGGGCGCAAGGGGCAAGTGCCATAAAAACTTATTAGGTTTTTAAGTTATTGAAATTACCATAAATGGTAATTAATTAAATTTGAATGCATTGATTTACTAAGAGATAATTGAAATTCGTGTGTTGATCCACCCCCTAGTTTTTTTTCTTATATTCAGTTTTTTTATTGAACGAATGTTTTATGAGTGAGGTTGAAAAAGTTGGAATGGCATGATATCCTCCATATGTCTGCCCGGTAATATTAAAAGGTTTTCCTGTGATATCATGGGTTTGTTAAATTTTAATTGATTTTCTATACCCATACCCTAACCTTACATTGGCAAACTAACGGTAAAAATTACCAGTTCGGTAAAACATAAGTAAGTGAATAGCGAAGAATGTTTTTGGTATATTAATGCTTTCCTTAACATAAACTCTATCATAAATGTATTATCAGTAAAGCAGATTGAAGTTTAATATCAGAACAATACCATAAAAAATATTGGTACCTACATTAATAAATCGACATTCATAAATTATTATATAGTAACTATTTGTTACAGAAAACACGTCGCGTTCATAAGTTAAGCTCACTTGACACTTTTAGTTGGACTTTGTTATTCTCATTAACTTATATATTAAAAAAATTATTATATTATTATATTAAAAAAATAATATCCCAAATTTAAAGGCTAATCCTGTTTGTTGATACAAATGTATGCAAGTTAGTACCATGTCATATACTATTGCATGATAGATCATCCTCAAAACTCGAAATAGCATAATGAATCATGCATGTGTTTCCGGCTATAATAAGACAGGCTCTAGTTTTTGAATTACGGTCGTTTTTTTTAATTACATAGGATACCGCGAAATGAATGCGCTCACTAAACGCAAAATAAATTACAGTCAATTTTCTTTACAGAAACCTCCCGAATTTTTGCTCATACAGATTTTATTTGATATTATCAACATGGAGGTGGGAGGAGATGATAACTTTTAAGGTTTTTGCACCCATCGTAGCAGCTTAATACCCCTTGGTAAAGTAGAATCGTTCTCACAACAAGAGGTGCAGAAAAAAAGAGCCATAAATTCCTTGTATTTCGTCCACTGTTGTTTTAGAAGCTGTAGAATATTAAAAATTAGTGTTAGTGATAAGTGTATAAATGTAATGTTTCGTAAATAAATAAATAGCACTAATGACTTCTATTATATTTGCGGCCAATTACCAGTCTCTGCACAAAAAAGGAGCGATGCTGCAAAAGTTAAGGAAGAGTAGGGGAGACAGTTGCTAGTTTTCCCTTGGGGGTAAGTTTTCCACCAGGCCTTATACAAGAAATGAGCCGTTAGGAGGTGCCAAATGGTTTATGTAACCCACCAAAAAATTTTCTGAGTTGGTGTTGTAATATTGTTGCTAGACCTGTTTTTGGGATTTTTTCAATGTTGAGTGAAGTTTTATGCTTACATTTAAACCTAAATCAAACTTACAGTTTTATCATTGAGTATACTAAAAGATGGCTCCTCTCTCAACGTAACTATACATTCGTTTTCAAAATAATTTGAAATTCTACTCGTCAAGGTACTATTAAAGTCAAAATATGACGACGGGAAATGTTTTCCAAAATTTCACTGGGCAAGATTTTCAAAAATGCCTTGTAAAAAACAAGTTCCAACCTTTGTAAATTAAACTTCATATTACAAAAACCAAAGTTTTTTTATAGTATGAGTAAATGAGGTGTTATTTAGAAAAAGATAATAGTTAAATAGCATACTATTCCTTCTACTCTGCATCCGGACATGCGTCTGCAAATTATGTTACAGCTTCTAAAGCAACCATTGACGAAATGCAAAGAATTTATTGCGCTTTTTTCTGCCCCTCTTAAAGTGAGAACAATTCTATTTTTCGTAGGGGTATTAAGTTGCTAATATATGTGCAAAAACCTTACAAGTTATTATATCCCCCACCCTCATGTTGATGATATCAAATAAAACCGGTATGTGCAAAAAAATCGGAGGGTTTTTGTAAACAAAATTGACTGTAATTAATTTTGCGTTTAGTGCTCGCATTCATTTCGCGGTATCCTATGTAATACAAAAAATGACCGTAACTCAAAAACTAGAGCTAAAAAACATTTTTAAGGTGATATTCGTGTTAAGCGCGTTAAAATCATTCGGAATGTGGTACTTTCATCTCAGTCGCAGAAATTTTTTAAAATTTTGTTGTCCAGTGTAATCATCTGGGACACCAAAAGAAATTCCTACACACATAGTCTTCATATGAACGTACTATTCAGCAAATATGTATTAAAAAGTATGTTTAGAAAGTAATTTTGAAAATATAAATGTTTTACATTGATTGAGTGTTACGGGAATTTTATGAAACCTGAGATTTTAAGCTCTAAAAATACACATTTGTTTGGCGATATGAATGCAAAATCAGCTGCATCAATTTTTCTTATTTATATAGTTCATTATGACATTGTTTTATGGGGTTTGATAAATAGATTATTTTAATTACCGGCAAAACATTTAAGGACTTCTTATTTCAAAACCATTACTAGCAAAAGTTCTTTATATAATACTTTGTTACTATTAAATAGTTTTTTGTTGTTATTTAAAAAAAAGGATACAAAGTCAAATAAGGGATACTTAGGCAGTGTTTGTGGTTCTAAAATACGACGCCCGTCTCCAATAGCCCTCGTGCAGCTCTAGTGCGACGAAAAGTCAAACTAAACTAAACTAAATTTAGGCAGTGTTTAGATTGGAAACTGTTAAAATATTTTTTACTACTCCTTAAAAACATTTAAGCTAACAATAAAAAATTGCATCAATCAGATTAAATTTTATAAAAACAAAGACAGTTCATTAAAACTATTTTATAAGTAGATACTAAAGAATAGGGAAGTAATATGGACATTACCACTATTTTTATTTAATTTTAAACATTGTTTTCTCCTGTTTATTCTACAAAGATACATTTTATAACATTTTGTTACACTCATAAATAAAAATTTATTGTGATGAAAATCTATTGATAAAATCCTAGTTACGAGTAATGCTGATTTAGAGTAAAGATATATTTCAGAGTGACTCTTGTAATTGCAAACAAAAACTAATGACACGGGGTAGAATGAGCTACTATATCGTTGATTTATAAAAATTTAAAAAAACATAACCAATTAAAAAAATAGTTCATATAATATTATTCCTAAATGGAGAACAAATTGTAGAGCTATTGATACTGCTTTTAAATGTTTCAATATATATATTTTTTGTTGTCTAGTTTCTGCAGTAGATGGCAGCAGAAGTTAAGTCCATTACTATTTTTTTGCATTATCATTAGTTAGAACATTATTAATGTTTGGTAAATATTTAAATAATATCTTTATAACATAATTTTTGGCATGTATAACATCGGGCATGTAATTTTTTAACAACTTGTCTGACATGATTAAAATTTTCAGATTTTTCCAACCCTGGTAAGACTGCACATAACTCATAACTCCTTTCCCCAAAACCAACTGGGCACAATAGACTTGAGGTCGCAGTGCTTGGCGAACTTGCCCCCACCAAGAAAGTCATAAGTCATAAACCAACTGGGTGCTGAACCGGCTGAACTAAGAAAATAGTAGTAGTTTTCTCACTTAAAAGCGAATGACCCAGCTTGACCGCGGGTCTCCAAACTAAAGTGCCTCAGTGTTAATCAAATGGAGAAAAATATTTTCTAAGCCGCATTTCTTCGGCTATATTGAATATTTTTATAAAAGGTTTTTTTTATGTAGCTGTTACAGGTCCTTACAATCCCAATTTTTGAAATTGATTCGAATATTTTTTTTAATTTTCAATAAATACTTTTACACAAAATAATTCGTGGCGATTTTAAAAAGTGGGATTATAGAGACAGGTAAGTTATCTACATTTATCATTAAAAAAACATTTGTAAAAATGTTAGCCGGAGAAATACAGCCGGAGAAATGTTTCTTAGAAAATATTTTTTTTCCATTGGATTAACACAAAGGCACTTTGGTTTGGAGACCCGTTGTCGATCGGGGTCATTCGCCATTCCTGACTAAGTACACTTGTTTTCTTTTAAAACTCTTCTTTAAATTAGAGTGCAACAATTAAGCGCAGAATTTTAGACGAAATCATATAATAAGTATTCGAATTAGTTGAGCAATTGCTTATTTAAAACAAAATATTAAAAATATAAGTCGATGCAGTAAGCTGTACCACGGATAATAATGACATACCCCCATTAGATGGCAATGGTGAAAGCGCTGCTTATTTACGTTTGGTAGGAGATGCACTCCAGAATCATATAAAGTAAAAAAAAAACACTTCTTAAAACTTTCGAAAAACAAAATGTGATTTTGAAACTCGCTAAGATATCTTATTCTTTTGAAGTTAACAACTAATAAATTGTATTTTCAAAGTTAAAGAGCTCATTAAAAATTTGTATAGCATAAAAATACTTGTTTTGGAGGTTATTTTCTCAACTCTGGGAGTAATATCAAGCCTACTTTATTTTGAATTGGACATACGCAAAAGCCATATCATGTGAAGGGAAGAAAACAAATAACATCTCAATTTCAAATTACTTTAAGAATTTTCGAACAATTCGAAAGAAATATATCCTCATTATTTATATTACAGTTCTCTAACACTTGAAGATCAAAATTTAAAAGTGGTACTTAGTTTCTTTGCTTACATGTCTTGTAACATCACATCAAACGCTGCTTGGCTGATAGCTGAGTACTTTTTCCCCCAATAATAAAGATAATTATACGAATTTATTTGTATGTATTATATACAAAATTTCGATTGTTATCATTTTCTTTTTTTTTGTTTATATTATATGTTGTTTCGTAAAATAAAGTTCTTAGTAGCACAGCAATGCTTAATTATGTACTTTAAATGTTGATTCGAAATTGCCATACCAGAAATTGGTCGAATATCGAAGGAATAGATGTCTGATGTATATTCGATATTGTCAAAATATAACTTACAGATGAAAATAATTTTTTTTATTAAAATTTATGTAACCACGTAACTGTTAATACATTAATAGAACGGCAGTTTATATGAAATGCGACAAATAAAAAAACATTAAAGTAAATTACTAATACACCTAAGATTACATGCTTTCGAAATTTTGAACACATGTAGCGATTGCCAATTTGAAACAGTGATAGTCCAAATAATTAACTATGCAACCATACATTTAACTCACACCATCATTGTATGGATAATTATAATATACACTAGTGATAGTCACTGTTACAACTATAGAGGTTAAAATATATGACACGGATTTACAAAACTGACACGTTGAACGCCGAAATTCACCAATTTTAGTATGGCAGAGGCTACGCGCACGTCCACCGTATGCGCATTACGTGTACGGCGTAAATAAGTAAGAAAGCCTATAAGTACACATGGGCGGCAACAATTCTTTTTCCCCGCCTATCCCACCATGCGCATGCGCAGTTACTGCCCGTATACGCAATGCGTGAACGGTGCCCGTACGCGTAGCCACTCCGTCATTCACCGAAACATATATAAAGGCACTTTTTCGGGTATTTATTGAAACAATTAGGCTTGTAACAGAATCTGTCACTTAACCCGCTTCCACACAACATTTGTGTGCATCAGGGGAAAAAAAAGGAGACAAACACAGTATTAATTCTTTATTAAACATTTTCACGCTAAATTTTGCTTGGTTCATTCATTTTATTTTGAAAATTTAATAATTATTCCTTATTGTTTGCTAAATTATTTTATATTTCAAAGAATAAATATGTAATATTCCTCTCTTTTAAATAGAATAACATTTCATATCCACATACAAATATAGAATCTCTTGGTGAAATATATTTGACGTCATTTCTAACTGATTAATGTCACAAACATAAATTTCTCTGAATTTATTAGTTAAAAGAAATAAAGCTTCACGAGCAATTGTTGCGAATGGCAATGGTGATTTAATTCTAATAAAAATGGCTTCTTATGCTTTTTAAATAAGCATTAATTTTTGCAGTTTTTTAAATAATGGGCTTGTTTCAATATTTTGTCAAAGAAAACGAAACAACCAATGAAATTGCAGTTCGGAGCGAGTGACGTTATAAAAACCAATGAGCTTGTTTCAACACTTTGTCAAAGAAAACAAAACAACCAATGAAATTGCACTATGGAGAAGGTGACATCACAAGAAATATTCCCATTGAAGTACTTCGAATTCGAATTTTTTTTCTTAGATTTTCAATGTCTTTTAATTTCGATGCACTTAATTTTTTGACGTATCTCACTTGCATGTAACATTTGTGGTTTGGGCTATGAAAGTGAGGAACAAACAGACGGAATGAACTATTATAATACCTTCCACTTTTTAAGTTATAAACGTAGTGTGGAAGCTAAAAAGTGCTATAGTTGCAATGCTTACAGTCAGGGACGGATTTCTAAATAGACTAAGTAGGCTGTAGCCTAGAGCGGAGAATTTTTTGGGCGGCAAATTTTACGACCAATTAAAGCGGCATTCGGCAAAAAATATTATTAAGATACTAATATATTAAAGAATGAAAAAAATAATTTACATCAATGCGTAAAACGTATATATAGCTCCCGCTAGCTGAGCTTGTCGTCGCTGTGTGGTTCACATCAGTTACACTTTATGAGAGGTAAGTGAGGATATTATAAATGATCTAATTATATTACATTTCAAATATACCTATTTTCCCTCTTTTATATTCGTTGTGACAATTTTAAATAGCACATTATACCACCCTATTTTGCAGCTAACCAGCTATCTTTTCCCGAAGGGGGAGAATATTGTGACAGGGGCGGCAAATCTACAGCCTACAAGCGGCAAATCTTTAAATACGGCCCTGCTTACAGTGTCAATTAATTATGGAAACATACAGTAATACTGAAATGATAATTATATAACTTTCGTTGCTTTATGACTTGAACTGTCATTTACAAAGTGCAAAATAATTCGTCTTAAGCTAGTACAAGTTAACAAATCCGTCCAAATCCGAATAATCCGAATAATCCAATAATCCAAATAATCCAATAATCCAAATAATCCAAATAACAAATCCGTTCCAAAATCCGTCCCTGACTGTAAGCATTGCAACTATAGCACTTTTTAGCTTCCACACTACGTTTATAACTTAAAAAGTGGAAGGTATTATAATAGTTCATTCCGTCTGTTTGTTCCTCACTTTCATAGCCCAAACCACAAGGTATGATTATATTGATGGCGAACCTAGGGTCGTCAATTACTTAAATAAAAAGTAGGTTTGTAACAGAATCTGTCACTAAACCCGCTTCCACACAAAAGTTGTGTTAAACAGGTAAAAAGGCGCCAAACACTGCATTAATTCTATATTAAACATTTACATGCTAAATTTGGCTAGTTTTATTTATTTTATTTCGAAAATTCAATAATTATTACTTATCGTTTGCAAAAATTAATTTGTATTTCCAAGAATAAATATGTACTATTCCTCGCTTTTAAATAGAATGAAAATATTTCATATCTACATACAAAGAATTTCGTAGTGAAATATATTTGACGTCATTTCAAACTGATCGATGTCGCAAAATAAATTTATTTGGATTTATTGTCTAAAAGAATTAAGTTTCTCGGGCGATTGTTGCGAATGGCAATGGTGATTTAATTCTAATAACAAACAGGGCCTTTAGCTATTTGTAATTCAAACTTTTAAACGCCAAAATTGACTATTTTCATTAATCTTCTTTCTCAGATTTATAATTATATTTAATTAAATTACAGTTCGAAAAATATATAATTAGTACAAATGATGCTTTAAAAATAAAAGCGAAACTTTGCACATTTTTTATGCCAAGTTAGAATTCTCTTTGCATCTTTCTTCATACATATATAATGAACCATCAAAAGAACTCTATTGTGATATTACAACAATCCAAACTGAATTATATCACATAAATAAATATTCTTTCAAATGTTTGTATTTTTTAAATAAAATTTCTCGTACGTTTAACGAAATGGCAACAGTGAAAATATTGAATAAAAACGGAATTTGCATGTTATTTCAATGTAGATTAAATTTTAAGTTATTTAAATTTTAAATAAACTTTTAATAATTTTTTAAATGAAATTTGGAATGTAGCCTAATATGATTTTTTGCTTCAAAATGACGTATCCCAGTTGTTTGTGGGACTTGTGGATGGCAACATTGAAAATATGAATAAACAAGGAGGTTTGTAACAGAATCTGTCACTTAACCCGCTTCCACACATTTGTGTTTAACAGGAATTAACGCGCCAAACACAACATTAATTCTATATTAAACATTTACACGCTAAAATTTGGCTAGTTTCATTTATTTTATTTCGAAAATTCAATAATTATTACTTATCGTTTGCAAAACTTAATTTATATTTCAAAGAATAAATATGTAATATCCCTCGCTTTTAAATAGAATGAAAACATTTCATATTAACATACAAAGAATCCGTAGTGAAATATATTTGACGTCATTTCAAACTTATCGATTTCGAAAAATAAATTTATTTAAATTTATCGTCTAAAATAATTAATTAATGTCTCCGACTTTCTTCATGTCAACGGATTCTCTGATCTAGTCTGACTTCGTCAGACTGGTGGAGGATTAGTAACAACAACAAGAATTAAAGTTTCTCGAGCGATTGTTGCGAATGGCAAAGGTGATTTAATTCTAATAAAAACAGGGCCTTTAGCTATTTGTAATTAAAAGTTTTAAACGCCAAAATTAACTATTTTCATTAATCTTTTTTCTCAGATTTAATATTTAGACTTTAGCCTTTGCTAAATTTGTTTGAAGAATAATGATGTCATCTTTTTTAATAAATATATTTGTGTCGCCTTAATTTCCCATTTACATTTCTTTCGAAAATTCACTTATTTATAGTTTGTTAAATTAATTTACAGTTCAAAAAATATATAATTAGTACAATTGATGCTTTAAAAATAAAAGCGAAACTTTGCATATTTTTTAAGGCCAAGTTAGAATTTTTTTCTATGCATCTTTCTTCATACATATATAATGTACCATCAAAAGAACTCTATTGTGATATTACAACAATTCAAACTGAATTATATCACATAAATAAATATTTTTATTTTTATTTCAAATAAAGTTTCTGGTACGTTTAACGAAATGGCAACAGTGAAAATATTGAATAAAAATGGAATTTGCATGTTATTTCAATGTAGATTAAATTTTTAGTTATTTAAATTTTAAATAAACTTATAATTAAAATTTTTTAATGAAATTTGGAATGTAGCCTAATCTGACTTTTTGCTTCAAAATGACGTATTCCACTTGTCTGTGGAACTTGTGGATGGCAACAGTGAAATATTGAATAAAAATGGAATTTGCATGTTATTTCAATTTAGATTAAATTTTTAGTTATTTAAATTTAAAATAAACTTCTAATTTAAATTTTTTAATGAAATTTGGAATGTAGCCTAATCTGATTTTTTGCTTCAAAATGACGCATTTGCTTCAAATGACGTATCCCACTTGTCTGTGGGACTTGTGGTTCTTTCTGTGAAAGTGGGTGACGGACGGACAGACAGACGGACATACAGACGGACTGAACGATTATAAAACCTTCCACTTTTTACGTTATAAACGTAGTGTGGAAGCTAATAAAATCAGAACCGCATGCTTTTATCACTAATAAAACATTTTCGAGGAAGTCGTGTGAGCCTCCGGTCCAAAACTGACATGCATGCCTATAATGAAGAATAAAATAATCCCTTCGTATTTACACAAATGATTGAGACACACACTTAATTATAGGTTTCAATGGCTTTCAACAGTCTCTTTAAGAAACTGAATAAGGGCCCAGGGCAAATAATGACAGAATTTCTACTTCTTTCAACTCAGAAACTTAAATATCAAAATTAAAGGCAGTATTGTGGGAAGAATTTTCGCGTCAATTAATACTTTTCGATGTCCCGGGGCAAAAATTACTCTCTTATTGGGAACGGCTTTCAATAACCGACATTTCGCATTTTTCTTTTCGTTTTACAAAAGATTATAAAAATAAGAATAATTTTAAAGTTTGCCAAGGCTTGTGTTTGTATAAGGCATTTCTCATTTTAAAATTGGTTAAATATATATTTATGGGGGTATTGAATTAACTTTGTGAGTCAGTCATTGTTTTGGGACAATATAAAGAATTCAGTTTGATGTTGGGCGATTCAAAATTTTATCCTTTTTTTTTCCTTTCCATTCTACTTTTAGCATTTGTTTCCTAATTTCACAATAGGGATTGTTAAGCTTGAACTTCACATGGTCCTTCCATGGTTATACTTTACAGAAAACCCATAGATCTTGGAATTAAGGTTCTTTGCAAAACGTTATTCTTCGTAGTACCCCAACCCCCATAATGCTTTTTATAGAACGCCTTCACCCAAAATATTTCGATTCTGTACTTTCAATTTTTAGCGACATAGACACAAAACAGAAATAGTTTTTAAAGGTAATAAAACAGACACATTATCTATAATCACTTTTATTTTTATACATGAACACGTACAATATCTTTACAGCAATTCATATTTTCTCAATCTTTCCTTACGATTACACACAAGCCACATAAATGCAGCGAACGATCACCACTGTAATTGCTTGCTTATTTTTTTTTAATGGAATGTGCAATTTTTCTTGTCCGATCTGTTAGATGAATATGAAACGGAGGTAATTGTATAAAGTAATCCTGGAAATATAAATAAATGTTTTATATTTAGTAAAAGGGAATTTTAATTTTTGATTTTTTGATGTTTACAGAACTTCTGTAAGAGTTGGGTGAAAAATTGGATTTTTAAAAATTCAATTTGATGAGTGAAGTACTCTATCTAGTTAATGGTGATTAACTCTAGATAGAACTTTTACATCTATATAGATAGAAGTACCCTATATTTATTCTAAGGTACATTTTTAAGAGAATTAATATAAAATTATTACAAGAAGTTTCACTCCTTTATTTTGCTACTTACTGCCTGACGATTTTAATAATGAAATAAAATCCCTGATAAATGTTCAGCATTTCTATAAATGCATTCGAACATTTTCAAAAATATGCATTTGATTCCTATATAGCATTGAGGTAATTATTTTTAAAGCCTTCACGGGTAAATTTTAAACAGTTGAAAAGACTAAAGTTTTGCTTATAATTTAGTTAAAACGTATAGGTGCATGTATTCTTTAATTAATTTAATTTTATCATTAGTGTAAGTTCATTACTTGCGAATAACTTTATGTGACTAATAAGATCTGATCTATTTATTTTTTAAAACAACTTTTCGAATAAAATTTTTTTGTTACAATTTTACAGTAAATAAAAAAAAACGGTTGTGGTAAATTTCCCAATTTCCAAATCATATTAACACTTTAAAAAAAAAATTCTTCACCAACTATTACAGAAGTTTAAAAATCCGTGTCTGCATCTAGGGTCACGTAAATCTTAAACAGCCTATAGTATAAAATACAAGCTCGGATATAGGTATGATATTCGTATGTACATAAGCGAATTTTGTTCACTTTTATCAGACAAAAAGCACTTTAAGTTAACGTGATCCATTCATTGGTAGAAAGAACATCTAGACTTATAGAACACCATTTTGTTTAAATAAATATTGACTAATAAAAATATGTGATAGTTTAGAGTAAAAGCGCTCTTGCAGTTAATGATGCACTAAGTGACTCAATAGAGGCAAAAGAGGATGTAGTAGACATTGTCATAGTAAAGAATAACGTTTTTTCAATAAGGGTGTACAACCATTTGTTGAAATAAACAAATTATGTAGTTCATATGAATTATTAAAAAAATAAAATCATAAAATAGGAATAATATCCCAATCAAATAAACTTTATTTCTCTTTTTTTTTATGCAACAGTGAAATGTTAAATAGAATTTTTTTTAATCTGATGTTATGGAATTTTGGAAAAAAAATTATTTTTTTCTTCCGAAAATCAATTTTAATATCTTTACTATTAAACTTCTTAACCCAAAACAATTTCCTTGGAACTTGTATGTCAGGAACTCTCTTATTATGGATGCGAGGTACTGTGAAACAAACAAAGGGGCCTTTAAAATTTGTTTTAATCCTTATCACCATGTAATCTGCATGCTTTTGTCAAAAATATATATTTTGTTCACTTATTAAAATTAATTCGTAACTTAATAAAATTATGTGATTAAATTATTCTCGTTATCAAAAGAAAATTTCTTGATCCCAAGAGGTATATATGTTTTTATGCTTTAGGTGGTTTTTAAGCTATTTAAAACTAAATAACAAAACTGCCGTATTTCTTGTTCATTTCAACGCATTCAACCAAATGGTCTTTCTACCTTTGAATGGCGAAAGTAAAATAGGGTGTAATAAAATAGAGTTTGCTCGGAAACATGTCGGAGAATGATATGAAATATAACACTTGTTGTCAAGTAGGTGAACGCCAACGGATGACTTGACGTACTGAGTTTTTTTTCAGAGTTCTCTTGGTCTCAACTTTAACATCAGATGAGGAATGAGATATTTATATATAATCCTTTATTGAGAACAGTTAGTCTCAGCTACCACTCTTCTTGAAAAAAAAAAAGAACTATCTTTAATCCTTTCAATGGTTATTCTCTAAAAATGTTTCTTGCTGTAAAAGATTGGTATTTTTGAAGCTAAGTGATAACATATATATAAAAAAAATTGAAAATGCCCCATTTTCTAAAGTACAAATACCTATTTTTGACATTTAGTTCAATCAATACGGGAAGATCATTTATAATTTTTTATATTTGTTAAATCACTGGTATTACAATGAATAAGATGGTTCTTACAATATACGAAGCATATTACATGTCCCAATGATTAATTTTATTCTACTTTTATTGATTAAAGTGGCCGTTTAAACCGAATATTTATGTGAATGTACTAAAGTTGTTGAAGTAAACCGTTAATAGATGTACAGGGCCAAAAATAGGTATTTCATACTAAAAATAATAGACATATCTTCCACTTATAGCACATAAATTTAGGTTTTGAAACGATGAAAACTTTTATTCGCAGCTTTAAAACTATCTTCATTCAAATAAGAAACACATCAGCTGTAAATTTCAATGAGTTCACTAAACAGGTTAGTTCTTATTTAAAATAACTGTTGTCGAAAAAAAGGTTATGTTTAACAGTCTTATGCCTGTTAGATACAATAGCAACACAGCTAAATTATAGAGGACAACTTGCACAACAGGTAACAACATACAAGCCACATTTCTACAGCGCTTTGAGTTTGAGTACATTCGATCGCGTTTCACGTTTATGTTTGACAAAATTCTCGTGTATTCGCATTCGAACGATAATTTAAAGACAAACAAACTATATTTGGCTTCTTAGAATTCCATTTACATGTAGTTGCCAAATGCTGTTTGGCTTTGTCTGGACTCAAAACATATGTTGAATTGCGTTACATTAATACATTTTTAAATTGGAGTTAATTCAGACTTAGTTGCTGGAATTCTGTCCCCGATTAAAATAAAATATAATCATTAATGGAAAACAGTAGCTATAAAAATTACTATTTTTTTAAAAGTTAATTACCTTAATTTTTTACCCCAAGAAATCTTAGTCAGATACTGCTTGAAAGATTTTTTTCAAATATAGGTTTATAAAGTGGAAATCGTGCAATTTTTCACTCGCATTTCACGAAGTGCAGACAAAAACACCCGTGATTTCGCGTTTGACATTTTTAGTGCTCAAAGGGACCAAAAAAAAACCCCATGTATTAAAATTTAATTGTTTCAACTTTAGATACTGGTATAGCAAATATCTCTGTAATTATAATTAACAAAAAATTGCAAGACACTTTCGTTTTGTTTGTCAAATACTTATATCACGTTCATAAAAATAATTTTAGTTCGAAGTAATTTTAATTACAGTAATAGCTTCAGTGGAATTTCAGTTGTTGTTGTTAATGTTGTCGTGCCAATTTATATATCCTTGAAGATGGTTGTTAGAGCCTCTGAAGAGGTTGGACTTCCTACATTTCAGTTAAATTCAACAAATGAATGAGCCCAGAATTAGATAAATATACAAATTTACATAATTTAAACCGTTGTGTGCAACGGTCGATCAAAGAGAAATACATATATATAAATACGAACATATTCATTTACAAAAACTTTACTTTTTCTCACAAGACAAATATATATGTATGTATAGTTATATATAATATGCATATATAAATATATAATTTGTAACAACAGTGTTACTGCCCAAGTAAATGTTCGGATAAGGATTACACTGTTGATTGTGGAACCATTGCCGAACGTAATTGAAATAAATAGCAAAAGTTCAATGTCTGATAATTAAATAATTGGAAGATTCCACAATTGACCAAAACGGAACTCGATATTTTTAAATGGCGAAATGTAAAAGGAGCTGAAAGGTAGCCTCTTTGAATTTGTGATCGCTGATGAATAGATAATTTTATCTACAAAACACCTTTAAACCAAAAATAATTGGTTCTTGTTTTATATTGAAAGGGACTTTAATATTAAAGAATACTTCTGATGGGTACTTATTTGTGCAAGATCAATTTTACCAATCCAACCGTATTGGAATTCTGACGATAATGGAGCACACCCTAAAACGGCTCCAGGCATGCCTCAAAGTAATTTCAAATAAAAAATGAAAAACTTCGATATAATTTCAAGGGATAGTTTTTGATTCCTAGTTTTACTTAAACATACCTAGGTTTAAAATTTAAATAATTTCAGACATCTAACCACTAGAAAGTATCTCAGAAATTCAGGATGATTTTGATTTATTTCCTCCATTTGAGATTTAAAACTCGATTATTTGATTATAATAATTTTATATGTTAATGTGTTTGGGATACATAATATTATGTCTTATCTTAATATGTTTTTAATCTTGAATCATAAAGTAGAAATTAGTTTATTAGGAGAGCTCTGCTTTTCTTTGTGGCTTTCGTATTGACGGTTAGATCTGGTGTTTAATAGAAGGTGCACTTATTAATTTTTTTTCTCCAAAAGAAATTTCGCGAGAATTAGTACTGGAATTTTAATTGTCAAGGTTGTAAGGGCGATTCGGAACGTTGTTATTTACTACAGAACATCAAAACCGTCAATTCCATGCCTGGCCACCCTTTCCCCTTATACATATCTCCATTCCTGTCCATAGTCTTCACTCCTCCTTCTCATTCCTCATCAGGTAGGTGGTCCAGTACAGCAGGTTGAAGAAGGCGAACGCCAGCGGGAAACAGATCCTGGAAATGACGTCGATACGTTTGGATCGGGTCGGGAACCGGCTGAACCACCAGCGGCCGCACAGGAAGTAGCCCCGCTGCTTCTCCTCCGTTACTTCCGGTGGTAAGTGCACCTCACACTCCCCCGGGCGGAACTTGCCGAGCTCGGGTATTACCAGGGGCTTCTGGAAGAAAGAAGTGAATGAGATACGGTTGCACACGAGGCCCGGGTGGCCTAGTGGGTGTTATCACAGCCCATTACGATAACATTCTGCGCACTGTACCGGATGGGACCTGGGCGTAGTTTCTATCTCTGTGTCAGTAAAAATTCTGTCTGTGTCTGTCTTACTTGACGAAGGTTTATAAACGGGTCTCTGATCAAGAACACTAATCGAAAAATACATGCACTTACCTACCTACAGTTGTACATTTCCGGCTGTCTATTTCTAGCCTCCAAGGACTTTAACACAGCCAATTACGCTTCGTGGTTTAGGACCCTGGTCAACTGACGAGGTTGACTACTGAGTGGGCACCCATAGCAGATCAGTGGCATCATCGTGAGCTAGTTTGGGACTCTCGATTCTACAGATTTAACGAGGCAAATATGTCGCAGTGTACTCAGGACAAATACAGAATACACAAATATAGCATGCCTATGCCATGATTCGAACCCGATACTTTCTGACTGCCTGGTCAGCTCCGGCCCAGTCAGGAAGTGCATAGAGGCCCGATCAAGACTCTATGCGGACTGCTGGGATACAGGGTGTACATGGTACCTAATAGGTCAACCGGCATATGAAGGGTTAAGAATACTAGTGAACCAAGTCCACTTTTTTCTCATTTTCGAGTTAACAGCACAATTCCAAGCACTAACTACCGGGTGGTTATAAAATAACGCTCGCTATTCGGAGAGGTCGGTAGCTTGAATGAATAATCCGAATGCAACAAACTTCGAGACACTTACTAATCAAGAAGGGGGGAAAAGAATGGAATCATAAAAAAACACCCTCGACTCTTGACCATTGTTCTAAATTACGAGGCGTAAATGGCTGTGTTAAAGCTCCTAAAGGAGGCTAGAAATAGGGAGCCGGAAGCGATTACATTACATTAAAAAATAAATACTTACAATGATCACCAACAGATGGCGCTGCCCATGAAAACACAATATTGTAAGCATTGGCAAAACCAAGAAGCGGTCATTTCTTGCATTAATGTAATGTAATCGCTTCCGGCTCCCTATTTCTAGCCTTCTTTAGGAGCTTTAACACAGCCAATTACGCCTCGTAATTTAGAACCCTGGTCAAGAGACGAGGGTGTTTTTTTATGATTCCATTCTTTTTCCCCCTTCTTGATTAGTAAGTGTCTGGAAGTTTGTTGCATTCGGATTATTCATTCAAGTTACAGACTTCTCCGAATAGCGAGCGTTATTTTATAACCACCCGGTATGTAGTATTTCAGTGCAATAACCTCTGTAGCACAAATCAGATCTTTATGGACTTCGTTCACTAGTATTCTGAGCCCTCCATATATTAGTAATCTACTTTCATCAAATTGAAGGTTACATTTATCATACCTACACTCTTAAAACAAAATCCACTCCTATAGGAGAAGTGCATTTTCGCCACCGGAAAGGAGTGGAAATTTACTCAGACTGAGTTAAAACCGCTCGTTTTAAGAGTGTAGGACGTAGATTGTTTTCTTTTATTTCTTTTACCCACTCCGCAAAAAGAGTGAAATCCACTCCCAAGGGGAATCATTTCGGACCGGAAAGGATGGAAATTAACTCAGACTGAGTTAAAACCGCTCGTTTGTTTTAAGAGTGTAGGCAATGGGATTTTAGCTGCAACAAATTATAATATTGTTAAGCCAATATTTAAAAGCGATAGGTGATTGTTTACAATTTAGGTGGATATTGGGGCTCCTTCAAATTTTATAGAGGAAGCCTGGGCTTCCACGCAATATTCGGTGATCGGGCCCTGCATAAGAGGCAGATTGAATAGCCATGAAAGACTCATTTTATAATAGAATTAACCATTTTCTTACTAAATGAAAACGTTAACTATAAGTGAATAAAATTGTTTTTTAGTATGACTTAATAATGTCCTACATTATCAGGTTGAAATCAGTTATATGCTCTTCATTCGTTTTATCTTTTGTTTTTTCATAAAGTAGAAAACTCATTTTTGCTTCACAAGTGGCTTTTTTGATAATAGTCTTAAAGAGTAAGAACCATTATTTTGAAACTCAGACAACGTGTGATGGTTGCAGTTCTTTATTGCTTATATTTTTATTTTATGTTGCTACTTGTTATTACATATGAACAATAGGCAAGTTTGAGCAAAAAATATAAAAATCGCGTCTGCTGTAAAAGCCAAAGTTGCAAAGTTGATTTTGTAAAGCAGTTCTAATCGAACTACAAATTTAAGCAAGTTTAAAGCGCTGTACCTTTTTTAACGAGACACGATTGTAGAGCTTGGTTTCGAAACACTGTTGGTACAAGACTACATCTTCATGAAAGTATGCTCGTTTACGGGGCTTTGTTTCATTTAAATTTAATTGTGCTATTCCTAAAAAAACTATTTTTAAGACTAAACATAAAACGTTTGAATATGACTAATGAAATGAAATATGAAAATTGGTGTTTACATTTAAAAATGATACCTCATTATCTATTTCTGGAGGGCTGGAAAATGACCCTTGCTTGGAGTATGTTGAATATCTCGTCTTGTATACTGCTTTTACCTGTGTTGGTATAGTTCCCTATAAAGAAATAAAACAATTTATAAAATGTATCTATTTTATTTAAAATGATATCAGGATGAAACATATTTTTTATTGCAGTTTATACCTTTACAAGTAGTAGAAGGGAAATTATAAATTAAGGGGTTAAAATCATTAAAAAGTTGAATGAATGACGAGCTAAATGAATAAGAAATTTATAAAAACAAGGATTTGAATGAATGAGGTATTGATGAAATGAAGAATTAATGTACACATTATGAATTGAATTTATGAGGAGTTTATAATAAATCAAATAAATTAAGAATTGAATTAATGAGAAAGTGAATAAATGAGATATTCGATGAACTATGGATTGATGACATGGGAATGATAAATTAAACATATAGGGATTTTAATAGACGAGGAATCAATTAAAAGAGAAAATAAGTGAACGAAAAAATGAAGAATAAAAAAAATATAATTAATGATGAATTAAAAGGCTGATAAATTATATGAGAAATCAAATGATTGAGGAAGTAAATGAATGAGATGTTAAATAAATAGTGAGTCAACAAAAACAATTTATAATTTTTATTGTTTTAAAAGTTAGCATAAGAGAAGAAAGAGAGAGTAACAGATAACTATTGATTGCGTGAATAATAATTGAATGAATATTTGAGTAAAAGAGGAAGTGTGAATGATAGAATTATTAATTAGATACATAATTGCATTATAAACATAACAAAAGTGAGTGTCTCTTAATGCTAAGGTTATTGATTACTTGCACAGTTAAACGATTATATGGGTTGCAAAGTAAGTGAATAATCGTTATAATTTTCGCTTGCATGAATAATTTCATGAATATTTGAGTTAAAAAGTTCCTGAATGATGGAATTATTGATTACCTGACTAAATTAGTGATTATTTGAGCGACAAAGTGAGTTAATAAATGATAGAATTATTGAACATGTGCATAATTGAAAAATTATTTGAAGAAAAAAAGCTTGTGAATAAATTATACAAAGTTAAATTTTAGGAACAAATTGCATGAATCAATTAGAATTACAAATACGTATCTAAATACTGAATTATTGATGAATATAAAATTATGCATAAATAACTGCATGAATTAATTTGAATATAAAGTGAATATTTTAATGATGGAATTATTGACTGAACAAATAATTGCATGAATGCAATGAAGCATCTTTATTGTGAAATTATTGATTGAATAAATAATTGCACGAATACATTTGAATACAAAGTGAATGTCTGAATGATAAAATTATTGACGAAACAAATAATTCTATGAACAAACTTGAATACAAAGTGAGTGTTTTAATAATTAATTATATTGATAACCTAATGTAATGGCGATAAATTGAATACATAGTGCGAATGATAGAATTTGACTAGTAAAATATTTGAAGCATAAATACAAGTGTCTGAATGATAGAATTATTGACTTAGTAAAAAATTATTTGAATGCATTTAAATACAAAGTGTCTGAATGATGGAATTATTAACTGAATGAATAAATTAGCATGAATAAAATTGAATGCAAAGTCAGTGATTGAATATTTTTACAATTATCTAATAAAGCTAATGTATATGACAGATAATTATCTGAATGACTGAGTTAGTGTGTCAGTATAGTACCATGCCGAAGTGGGTGTGCGGCGGGGGTGTGCCGTCTGTGGCTGCCTCGAGCGCTGTCGCCCTCTCGATCTCCCACTTGCGCTGCCTGGCCTGCTTCTTGTGGTCCTCGTTGCGGGACGCGTAGTTCACCAGAGCGAACTCCAGCAGCGCCCCGAACACGAACGTCAGGCAAACACCGGTCCAGATGTCGATAGCCTGCAACACACCCATACACAACTTTAACATTACAAAACCATTACATTACATGTAACCACCTGAATTTTGATCGTTTTTCAGAGACGTTATCAAAAGGAAAGAAATACATGAATCATTTTAAAATTCAGTATGTTTATACATTAAAATACAAAAATTAGTTTTTATTTTTTATTTTTAGTAGTTTTTTCAAAATGGCCGCAGTACTAATGGCCGCCGTACTACCTTCCCCTGAGACCCTCACGGATAAAAGTATCAATCGGCGGGAATTCTAGCTACTCCTAAATTGATCTGAAATCAAAAATTTTTATATGACAATGTTCATAAAACTTACATCTTCTAGTTAAACCAATAAAAAATGAAAAAAGTTAAAAACTTGTAAATCTCGCGGCAGGCCTCATAATAAAAAAGTTCGATTTTTTACCCTTTTTTCAAAGGTTTTTGGGTAAAAAAACTGTAATTTTTATTTTTTGGGCATTTTTGAGGTTCAACTAGAAGATAATACTATAGAGAAGACGTATACCAAATTTTAGGAGGATCGTTTGAGAACTTTTTGAGTTATCTTGCCCGCCAATTTAGAAGAAGTAGTTTTGAGATAAACGTGCTTAAAGTTTTGACAAAGCCTCGGCGCCGAGTTGAAGTGAAGCATTTAAATGAGTTTTTAAACATTAAATAATGCGAATTTCATTCTAAAAATTTGCAGGCATATTTTTGAGATGTTATTTTAACTATTTATGAAATAAAAAAAAATCGATTTTTACATGTATCGCCCCTAGGGTGTATCGAAAAAAGCAAATTTTTTATGATGCCTTTAGGGTAGAGCGGAAAAGTTGCCTCTATACATAAGTAACTTCTACTCAAAATTTCATCACCCTAGAATAATGTCTTCCGTTCTGGCAAGGGACGTGAAATTTCAAAAAATTTGTCAAATCGCCATTTTTTTTTTTTTTTTTTAAAAACAGTAAAATGTCACAGCACTTTGCGGTAGTGTGTAAAAGTTTCACATAGGTAAGTTAATTACTGTGCAAAATTTGACGCCCTACGTACAATGTTTCTGTTCTGGCAAGGGACGTGAAATTTCAAAAATTTGACAAATCGCCATTTTTTAATTTTTTTTTAAAAAACAGTCAAATGTCACAGCACTTTGAGGTAGTGTGTAAAAGTTTCACATAGGTAAAGTTAATTACTGTGCAAAATTTGACGCCCTACGTACAATATGTTCGTTCTGGCAAGGATCCTGAAATTACTCAAAGATGGACAAATACTTTTTTTCATTATTAATTAACATTAATTAAACATAAACCATAAATGTCATACTGCTAATGTTAGACTTAAGAATTAAGAAATAAGTATTCAAAATTAAAGTATGAAAGGTGTGTTTTGTTAGGTCTTTAGGTTTTGTACATGTACATTGTACTGTCTCTTGCAATAAACTCAGCGTGGCCTTGGTATTGGTTCTTCCAGCATACTTTTCAAATCTTCTGTAGTCACATCATTTAGTATTGGTGGTGGAGTTACTTTGCTGGACGACCAGTTAATTAGTTCGAAGTAGTCGTTTACTTCGAAGTTTATTTTTGGTATATCAAACGTTCTAATCCCAATTTGTCCAACCGTCTCACATGATTATCTTGCTTTTATGACTCTTCGAATGCCAAGGGCTCTGATATGTGTTCTCTCATCAGTCAGCATTGCGAGCAGTATGTTTTCTGGGGATGCGAAGTAAGCATTCCGAGAAATCATTGGGTCGATGACGTTGAGGTTAACTTGATCCAATTATCTGGATGACTGAATGAAATGGAATTGAATGATGGATTTGGACGCGGAACCAAGATGGCACATACACCCTGATAATGAACTCTACTATGGTACGTAAGTTGTCTGATGGTTCTGTAGTGGATACATACAGTCTTAATATCCTGCTGGCTGTTGTCAACCAGCGGGACATGTTTAAGGGACCTGGAGAGCGCTTAGCGGGACCTGGAGAGCGCTTAGAAAGACCTGGAGGACACATGTCTGAACTAATGGCGAGAGCAATATGCATTGGAAAGTTTGATATTCCAAAAATAAACTTCGAATCAAACGACTTGTTCGAACTAATTGACTAGTCGTCCAGCAAAGTAACTAAACCACCAATACTGATTGATGTGACTACAGAAGATTTGAAAAGTATGCTGGAAGAACCAATACCAATTGACTGGACTTTTACAAAGTTCCCATGCCCCACACAAGCTGTGGAAAGAACAGTAAAATTGGTCAGTGGCGGATCTAGAACTTCAACAAGGGAGGGGGGGGGGGGGGGGGGGCTGATGTCTGAGGACATAACGCCGCGGGGGGGGGGGGGGGGGTACTTATTATATTTGAGAAATTTAATTCACATTAATATCTGTTTCGATTAGTTAATGTTATATATTCTTAGCTAATTTTTCTGAAAATTAATTAGTAATAATAATTAATATAGTTTTTGTTTGATTTAAATTTTTTACTACAAATTAAATATGATTAATTAATGTAATATGATTTATAATATAAACTGTGCATTTGGTGCTTTAATATTATTAAAGTTTAATTAATTTGCGAAAGGTCCCAGGTTCGGGTCCGGGCATCGCCAAAATAACTGCCGACCTATAAACGGCCCGTGCAGCCAAAAATGTCCGACGAATAATACCCCGTGTAGAGGGAATGCACGTTAAATACCCTCCAAAGTCCCGACGCTGCGTACGATGTCGCCCTTAACGGTTGCGTTGGGTGCCTATTCAGGTGTCGGCTCGTCACTTGACTGTGGTTCTAAAATACGACGCCCGTCGCCAATAGCCCTCGTGTAGCTCTAGTGAGACGATTATTCAAACTAAACCTAAAGTTGAATTAATTGGATATTAAATTTTTTAATTGACCTTTATACATATTAAAATCGTAACAATTAACAGCAGTAAGATCGTACAAACCAAAAAATAAATTTCTATACATGAAATCATGGAAAAGTATAGCTTTGTCACACAATTTAATTATTTACTTGAAAAATTTCCACCCGTCATTTTCAATTTAGAACTATATGTTTCTTTTAATTTATATTTGTTTGAAGTACAAGCTAACAAGCAAGTGCATATTTTTAAAAAAAACTCCCTAATAAAAAATTTGTATTTAATTATATAAGTAACTGAAATAAAGTAAATAAAATTAGTAATTTCTTACCTTATTTTAAATGAAAAACAAACTTGTTATTCTGGGAAATACACTAAATTACTATGTATAAGGAAGTTTAGAAGCCTTGAAAAATTTTAAACATGCGAAAAGAGGAAAAAACAAAAGAAAGTAAATAAGAATAAAAACTGGATAAAATTAGTTTGCTCTTTAAAACAATATGTAAAAAGTTTTTTAAAAAGCACAAATAGGAAGGATTTACTTTAAGATCACGCAACTTCCATAGGTGGTCTCTGGTCTGGCTACTGAAAAATGGAGGCAAACAGGAGTAGAACATTTGGACAACAATAAGGCTGACCGTATAATAAGATCCCAATTTACAGCCCCTTTTTTCAGGCCTCCGTGTGAACAACACTTTTATTGCCTATGTTTTCTAAATAGCCATCATGTCTAGACGCCTTTTATGCCCCAGTCTATCGCTGCCCTTGTCCAGCTACGTAACACATGGGGCCGAAAATGCTAAGAATGCTCTCTTCTGGACAAACTTTGTGGGGGCAGAAAATAAGGGGTCACTGATAACGGGACACCCTTTTAGAGCCCAGGGCGAAGTCACCAGACGAGCTTTGCAATTTCTTCTGACATCTGCAAAAGAATAGGGCTAAACCTTTGGTGGTTGGGGTGTTTTAGGGTCAATTTTAAAAGTATTACATTATGTTGTAATTAGTTATTTTTACTTACAATTCTGGATGCTTAAGCAAGTAGACAAGAAATAAACTAAGCCCAGAATCCATGCTCAAAAACGCAGCTAAAGTTTTGAGCTAATTAATTATTAATCGATAGTTAACTATTATGAATAAATGTAAATTAAACTGTTAATTATTCATTGGTTGAGTTTTTAATTTAGGAGAAATTTGCTTGCATGGAATATGTTTCAACTTGAGAATGAGGCCAGCTTAGGGATTTTTGTGAAACACTCTAATTGAACACTCTAAAAATTGATAAATATGCTTTTAAAATAACTTACTCCACAGTGAATATTTGTTTAATATCTCATTTGTTAATGTATATTTACTGTAATGGTAACAAGGGCCAAAAGAAGTTTTTGACTTTTAAAATTAAATTCTGCATGACTGTTTATTTTTGTCAAATCAGGATAAAATTTAAAATATATATTTTTTTACTGCTATAAAGAGAGTAGATTTATATTTATTAGTTTATTTATATCATAAAAAGTCATCAGAATGATGAATCTTAACCCTAGAACTACAAATTGGGTGGATATTTAACAGATGAGATAAGTTTTAAGCTGGTTTACTATATTATCGATTACTATTTTAATTGATTTTTCACAAACTAAAATGTAACAACTTTTTTAGAAGCAAAATCTCATCCATAAACTTGTGAAAAATTGAAGACTCGCAGGTTGCTAAAACTAAGATATTCAATGCGATGGAGTATAAAGGGGGGGGGGGGGGGGCGGGAAGAACATATTAGTGTGAAAAATATACACTCCAAACTAAATTAGTTCTATGTTCTAGTGATAGTTCAAAACAAGTAGAATTTTTTCCCCTTTCCTATTTTATTTTTTCGAAAATCGCTTTTATCTTGTACATAAGTTTGGGTCTCAAGAGAGGGGCTATAATTTCCTGAGTCACCCCCCCCCCCTCAAATCCGCCACAGGTCTTCAATTTGATAATAAATTTGTTCAAATTAAGTCAATAATAGTTTGATGTTCAGCATATCAGATTCTAATTCACCGTTATAGTTATAAATTGGAACAAAATAAATGAAATTATCTGTATTTTTGTCGGTTTAAGTCAAAGTTGCGAAAAGAGGAGAATCATTGATAATCAGGACTTTGCTTTGGCTCACTGTAGCAGAGAGTACCGAATTCCAGATGAAGCCCTCTAATTACCTTATTACTAAAAAAACTGGATTGAATTGAGGAGCAAACATTCAAAACCAACCATCTTCAACTTTGACTTAAGCCACTTTCATTTGTATGCTTCGCGAAGCTAACTGAATCCTTTGTGTTGATGTTTAAGTGCAAAAGGGGCTTAAGTCAAAGTTGGAGATGGTGGGTTTTGAATGTTTACTCTTCAAATATAAACCTTAATTATCAATACTTTTTATACAAAAAAAAAGGTTTAAAAAAAAGTTTTGAAAATTTTCAACGAAATTTATTCTCGGGGGAAAAAATGTTTTTATGTAGTATAAGTTTGAGTCTCATGGGGGGGGGGGGGGGGGGGGGCTATAGCCCCCTTATCCCCCCATAAATCCGCCACTGAAATTGGTTACGGAGGCCTCAAAGAAAGTGTGTGGTCACAACAAACGGGACGGATTTATTCGCTCCACTCTGAAATCAAGAAAGGCCATGCCTGTGCATATGTGCCTGTGCAAAGGCCATATGTGCAAGAGACAGTACAATGTACATTGTACATGTACAAAACCTAAAGACCTAACAAAACACACACTTTCATACTTTTAATTTTGAATACTTATTTCTTAATTCTTAAGTCTAACATTATGCGAGTATGACATTTCTGGTTTATGTTTAATTAATGTTAATTAAATAATGAAAAAAAGTATTTGTCCATCTTTGAGTAATTTCAGGCTCCTTGCCAGAACAGAACATATTGTACGTAGGGTGTCAAATTTTGCACAGTAATTAACCATACCTATGTGAAATTTTTACACACTACCGCAAAGTGCTGTGACATTTGACTGCTTTAAAAAAAATTAAAAAATTGGCGATTTGACGAATTTTGTGAAATTTCACGTCCCTTGCTAGAACAGAAGACATTGTACGTAGGGCGTCAAATTTTGCACAGTAATTAACCATACCTATGTGAAACTTTTACACACTACCGCAAAGTGCTGCGAAAAAAAAATTGGCGATTTGACAAATTTTTTGAAATTTCACGTCCCTTGCCAGAACAGAAGACATTATCCAAGGGTGATGAAATTTTGAGTAGAAGTTACTTATGTATAGAGGCAACTTTTCCGCTCTACCCTAAAGGCATCATAAAAAATGTGCTTTTTTCGATACACCCTAATCGCCCCACTTAAATACTTCTTTAATTTAGATGCAAACAACTTTAACTTAGTAAACAACTTTGAATGAATTAGGTACTTCATTATAGTAACATTACAAACAACTTATAAAAATAAATGGATCATCCATGCTTTACATTTTAAAGTTTGATGAACCATTAAATTTATAATTTTTTAAAAATTATTAGGGTGATGGAAAACCTGACAGTCAGGAAACGAGTTTATCCCTTAAAGGAATAGAGAACATGTCAAAAACCACACCTGCAATTATTCTACAGCAAAATCCAGTCAAATTTAGATTTGAACTGGCAGTCACATGTAAATTGTCAAATCGCCACTATGACCACCAGTTAGAAGTGTTCCAGCACTGACCTTGGTGTATGACACCGGTGGCAGGGACGCGTTGATGCCTGATATCTGCGTGGCCATTGTGAGCAGCGTCGTGACGCCAAGTGAGACTCGAGCGGGGATAGCGTTCGGGTCCAGCCAGAAGGACACCCAGCTGACGATGACCAGCATGCAGCAAGGGATGTAGATCTGGATCAGGTAGTAGCTGAATTCACGCTTGAACAGCAGGTCCACCTTCAGGCAGCTGTACTCGCCTGAACAACAAACATAAATATTGCTACACCGAGTTCTTTGTTTACTAACCAAATACTACTTGACTTTTTATTTTATCCAACGCCCATTTTATTCCTGTCGGCCATTTGACGCCTCCCAATATCGACTGACGACGTCATCAGTCGGATGTTGTGCAAGTGCAGTGAAATGCATTAGGTAGTCACCATTCACCCTAACATGGCCTCAGAGCGGGAAAGTCTCATCAGCAGCCAGGCCAAGTCGGTGGACGTAGACTCTCAAGAAGTAATGTCCGGCGGTAAGGCGAAGGCGGGCGACAAACTCGGCTCTCTCTCTCAAGGTGTCTCGGGATAGGGACGAAAGTGGCGAGGGTTTCTCATTGCTTCCCAAGACTGTCGTCTCTTTGGACCGCAAGAGAAGATTTTCTGACCTAGGTGTTAATTAAATGCCTCGCCCTGCTAAGTGTCAAGGACTATAACCAACCATTAATTTATGACCCGTCGCCAATAGCCCTCGTGTAGCTCTAGAGCGACTATAATTTGAACTAACCCAAATACAGCGCCGATTCCTTGTTACTAAACAAAAGAAGTCAGTTGTCCACACACCATGACTAACTTTACAAATATTTCAAGTCATATTGTACCCCAATTAAATCATAACTATATAATAATTTTTTTTTACTTTTTACTTCAATTTTAGGTACACATAATAAATATAAATTAGAGCGATTCCACTAAATAAAGTAAAACACACATGTATAGTAATTTTTGAAATTAAACATTTTGTTTCAAATTTGTTACATACATACTCAGTTTCAAAGAAAATTCGTTAACTCTAGCAAATTTCACCATGATAGTTGGTCGAATGGTTACTGTATTGAGTTCGTGATGCAATATTTTCTGTCGAGCCTAGGCTAATTGGATCCCACCTACTACCGCTGTTTTTACACTTGTTTTTGAAATGCGAACAAATACTAAAACTTAAAACAACTATGTGCTCAAAAATAAGCACAATTTAATAATTCAATTTTAACTCATTTTGAACAATATATGCTCAACCAGATATGTTAAAAAAGGAACATAAGATGTATCATTCTTGCGTATAGAAATATTTCAGAAATGAGTGTATGCAAGTTTCGAACTTGAGTAAAATTTATAATGCCAGACATAATTTTTTCAAATTTAGAGCCTTTTTGACTAAGCGATACACACATATTTGAGTATTTTTAACTCATTTTTAAAAATTTCGTTTTAAGAGTGAACTTTAGGAGTGACATAACACATCTAGAAATTTCCTTCTTACCTGTGTTGGTCTTGCTGGTGCAATAATCGGTGAAATACTCTTCTAATGTGAATCTTGGGAGGTGCAGTTTTTTCACCAACTGGACTGGTTCCACTTCTTTCCACACAAAAACAAGGTCTTCTGTTGTGTAGCCGTCTGAAATGATATTATGTGTTTGGAATGAGCTTTAAGAAGGATTATTGTCAGTCCCATAGAGCTAATGCATTAGTTTTGGAATCAAAACTTCCACATATGTATTACTTTGCTATGTTAGCCCTTTTTCCTCAGGTATGGGAATCAACATAGCATCGAAATGAAACATATTTGAAATGAAAATATTATTTTATTATGTATTTTTGGAGTTTTAAATTACTCCAAAATATTCAGCATATGGCTACACTATTTTAATACTTTATCAATTAATAGTTAAATAACCGGATGATTTTTTCCTTTCAAATGAGTATTATTCTGCTGTAATGATGATTCTCAATAGTGGTGGAAAAATCCTTACATGGGAAAACCATACTTTTGCAGAGATTGCGATTTCGAAACGAATGCATTTACAGCATGAGACTGACTATTACTCTTAAGGGGGAATGGGCGCGCTGGATCGCGGGTCTCCAAACTCAAGTGCCTCAGTGTTAATCCAATGGGGAAAAAAAACTATTTTCTCTGCCACATTTCTCCGGCTTTATTGAATATTTTTACAAACGTTTTTTTTTAAATAATAAATATAGACAACTTACAGGTCTCTATCTTCCAACTTTTTGAAATTGCTTCAAATATTTTGTGTAAAATTATTTATTGAAAATTAAACAAAATATTCAAACCAATTTAAAAAAAGTGGGAAGGTCGGGATTTGTAAGTCAGCCACATTTATCACACACAAAAAAATCCTCTTTCAAAAATATTTAATACAGCCGGAGAAATGTGGCAGAGAAAATATTTTTTTTTCTCCATAGGATTAACACTGATGCACTTTGCTTTGGAGACCCCCGGTCCAGTGAGTGCGCCCATTTCCCCTTAATAAAAACTGTTCGAAAGGGTTTAAAACTACGATCAAATATACTCACAGCTGGCCATAGTTATAGAGCACGTTTGTTTGTCTAAAGGGTAGTACTTTAGATCCATAGGGCACGACAACACAAGCGATATCCTGAAAACACATATCAAAATTAATATTTTTGGACCACTAAACACTTAGGAAAGACTAGATCCTAAAAACACATGGGAAATTTTATGTTTTGAGAATACTAAAACAACTTGATTTAAACACATTTTCAATACAAAACACGAAAAAATATACTTTATTTAGTAATTCGTATCGTTTGGCGATGTTCATATTTATCTACATTCTTACAAAAATCAATGAAGGTGTGGCTGCACTACGTCACTGCACCATCTTTGCTCTGCATCGAAATGTAGAGCTCGCGCAAGGTCGCGTGAACGACCAAGTGTTGGTTCCGATCGTTTCCGCGCCAAGCGTGCAAGCAGAAGATATGCAAATGAGCCAGCCAATATATAGTCGCTACAATGACCTCTGCGGAGGAGATGCTCGGATGCTGCTAGGCTGGTGATAATCTCTGCACTCTGCATCACCCAAGATTTAGTTGTCGGCTTTGTAAATAGCTTGAATTAAAACTAAGTAATTTTAAATAAGGTTCTTCTTAATTCTAATCTCAATAAGTGACCACATTCTGCCTGGTACCCACAGAGCGGTTACAAAGGGAAAAACTATATGGTGATCTTAGCGGATTTTTAAAAGTTCAAAAGCATGGTACTTGGTGCAAATCACAGACAATCAGTGTAAACAGACATCTCAATCGGAACTTTTTTTTTCAGAGAGTCACGTGACCAGCCACCCAGTGCTTAAACTTCGAACTAGACACGTGACTGGTTGAAAACTGCGTGCGACTCCAAGGTGCGCGCGCAACTTGTACTAATTATGCGCAAACTTGGAGCGCGCTATTTTGAACAGGTTGCGGAGGAGAAGAAAATTGCGATTCGAGAGAGGCCTTTAGACATGTTTGTTGTTATATTCTTTTCTCGTCAAAACACAATTTTTTTTATATATTTTATGTAACTATTTTATGTTCCCAAGCATATTGATAGGTAAGTGTTTTAAATATTTTAATCATTCAAATATTCTTGTTAGTTTTCTTTCATCAGCGTTAAATGCTCGATCACTAAAGAATGATTTGTCATTTTTGTATTGAAAAGTTTCGATATATGTAGCTTAACATAGCTAAAGCATCTGGTTATTTTAGACTTCGGTAATTATTTTTTTGTTTAAATTAATTAAACGTTATTAGACTACTATCTGAGTTACACTTTTCTTTCGTGTACCTTCATTAAATATATATATTGAGTTATAATATTGTTGTTAGTTTTTTAAAACTGTTTTAAAAACAAATAACCTAACTACCGACCTATAAACGGCCCGTGCAGCTTAAAATGTCCCCATGTAGAGGGAGTGCACGTTAAATATGATCCAAAGTCCCAAATGCTGCGTATAATGTCTTCTTAACGGTTGTGTTGGGTGCCTACTCGGGTATCGGCTCGTCCACTTGATTGTGGTTCTAAATTATGACGCCCGTCGCCAATAGCCCTCGTGTAGCTCTAGTGCGACGATAATTCAAAATAACCTAACTAACCTTTAAACAAATGACCAGTTATTCCTTCATCAAAAGGAATAAAATATTCATGTTTTTAGGAAGCTTTCTACTAAAGATCGCTTCATTTGCTTTAGGTATATTAGTCGTTACATGTCACTGTTTCTTTTTAATAATTTTAATTTTTTAAAAACAAAAGCATATTTGTTATAATTTAGTTCCCTGCGATTGGTATTTTTCCAAATACATTTAATTTGTATTAAGTATTTATTTTTGAATACTAAAACATGTATATTTGCCACTTCTTTTAGTGCTATTCATACCTTTTCATCTGACGCATGTGTGTGTGTGCGCACAATTGGTGTATTGAGTTCAAAATTAATCTATTAACTAGTTATTTTCAAAAGTTGGTTAGTTACTTTTCTCTATTTTATTGTTTTTAAATTGTAATTCAAATCATCTATAAATAAACAATTTGCTTTGGAATCAATCATTATTTTTTGCCATGTTTTAAAACAGTGATATTTTGACTGTTTGAATAACTGTTGCTTGTTGTTAAATGACTAATTTTTCAGAATGAAAAAAATGGTTGGACTTGCTTGGGCGAAACGATTTGTTTGAGTTGGAACCTAACTATTTGTATAACAGTGCCTGAGTTTGTGTCGACCATATCTCTGAGTGGGCCTTTTCATCCACTGAAAAAAACTCATTAATAATGCTCCCCCGGAGACTTTGCAATCGCCATTTCTAAATATCCCTAATAATCCCTTCTATATATCTTTATGAAGGACCAGTAACCACCATATTTGTAGGAATTTCAACTCCTAAAATAATAAAATTATCAGGCAGGATAAATTTACAGTTTTCAAAAAATAATTTGCCATTTCCTTTATCAAAATTCATTAAACTGTTTATTTTTTAATTAATGCCACATGTTATGTGTTTTTTAGTACCTAATTATTCTTTAAATTAAAAAAAAACTTGTTCAATAGTTAGAGCTGATATTTCTATACAATAGGCACTTATTGATTAAATACTTACTATTTCATTTCACTAAAAAATAATTTTTCATCTTAGCTATTAAAATTTAATGTCTAACAATATATATTGTAAATTAATCGCTTCGGTTAATTAGCGTTTAAAAAAAATTGTGGTTTTATTTATAATTTTGATGTGATGTTTTTTAAAAAAAGCTTTTTCCACATAGGATGAAGAAATAGACGAGCTTACTTGTGCGAAAACTCATTCCATAACCTCTATCTACAAAGGGCCAAATACCACCAGATTTGTTGAAACACCTACTAAAGTACACCTACTTTGCCAATTATTCCTTGAATTACTGGCATACCTCTCGCAAATTTATTTTTAAATATATTACTCTGAGTAAAAAAGGTGACTCACAGTGTAGTTACCTACTAATTAAATTTTGCTATGATTTACTAAGAACTTAATATAAAAATACTTAACAGATATATATTGGCTTTATGATGTTCTTCTCGTATTGAGATGTTGTAAACAGATGTTTTTTTAGTTGACTTTTTTGGATGGGTAGTTATTTTTTATTTGGTTGTTATTTTTAAAATATATCTCACTTATGTTATTTAAAAAACAGATATTTTGTATTTATTTCATTACATTGTATAGGTTTGTGATTACACAAGTGCCTGCAATACACTAACTAATGATTAAAAAAAGTTTTGATACATTTATGAGAAATTATGCCTTTTTTCCTTTATAGAACTTGTAGGCTGTAAATTATTCATATTTTTTCCCTTAATCATTGGATTATTTAGAAAAATCGTTATTTTTATTTGCTCTAGAAGCTAACTTTAATTTATTTGAGAAAAAAAAAACATTTTATAATCAAACACTTTATTTGTAATAACATTATTTCTAGCTTCTTGTATGGTCAGATATTATACAAACTATAATTGGCTCTGTTATAAAATAATAAGCAAAGGAAATATTCAGGTTTTTGAACACAGAAAAGCCATTGAAAGAAAAACTATATCATTTCAAAACTGGTAAACACTTAATTCAAAACTTGTAAATACTTAATTGTCTTTCAAATTCAATAATTGTAAATTTATCTACATACTTATTATTTTAAAATGCAGTCCCATTATTACTAATTCCTTTCTGCTGAAAAGAATATTCTGGTAATATTTAGAAAAGTTAAATTGATATGTGTCATATTTATGCCTGAAGTTAACGGATATGAATAATTTGTAATAAAAAAAATCATTTTACAAATGTAAAATTTGGAATTGTAAATTAAAGCTTTAAAATTCGTTTTCAATGTGTTGTGGTTATTTCTGTTTGCATATTTACTTATTTTTTTTTATATCATACATTAAAATATTATAATAATAGTTAACATATATTTCAATAAATATATAAATACGTAATATATTCACTGTTTAAATTAAATAGCCAGGGCTTGTTTCACGTGGGATCAGGCAACAGCTCCGCTGTCTTGTTTTCATTTTTCAGGAATTACTTTTGCTTTGGTATTCCAAATTGAGTTTTCTATAAGAATATTTCAGTTGTTATATTTAAATTCTAACTTCTGTCAATGCAAGTTTTCCTTGATAAATGATTAAAACAACCAAATGCACAGCAAGAAGTTGTAATTAAAAAAAAAACACGCACAACTAAAATAACTTTTTCTTAGAAAACTCAATTTGGAATACCAAGGCAAAAGTAATTGGAGAAAAATGAAAAAAAGACCGCGGAGCTGTTGCCAGATCCCCGTGAAACAAGCCCATTAATGTAATTGTGTGTGGCTGTCTATTTCTAGCCTCCTTTCGGAGCTTTAACACAGTCAATAACGCCTCGTAATTTAAAACCCTGGTCAAGTGCCGCACCTCATTAAGAAAAGCGAAAATTACACGAGTTACAATACGTTTACAGCTGTGTTAAAACCCTCTTTTGGCGGTTAAAAATAAGCAGCTAAAAACATTCCAAACCAGGCAAAATAGTAACATATTTTATCACTTGACCAAGGTTTTAAATTGCGAATCGTTATCGGTTACGTTAAAGCTCTTAAATAGAGCTAAAAATAGGCAGCCAGAAACGACTACACTTGTAGCTCCCCTAGTGCTTAAACTTGTTACTACGGCTAAGGGGTTGGAGCCTTTTCGCCCCCTTCTCCTACGTAAGTGCGCAGTCTGATTAGATTCTTGTCTGTGGTGCAAACAATATATTTAAAATCAATTTTATTACAATGTATATTTTGAAGTTTCAATTGAACTTGCTCATAACTAAAATTTTTCTCAAATTTACAACTTTTGAAATTGGGAAAATTAAATGTGTATTGGATTACTTGGTGTTTCATGGCATGTCGAATTATACTTATTTTAGGGAAAAAAAACATTACATAGGCTAGTAATATATTTTAAAACAGATTTTTTAGTAAAACTTTTTCTCTAAGTTAATTATAATTTTAAATCAATTAATTTAAGATTATATAAAAAAGAATTTTTATCAACTCTTCTCCAACAACATACTTGATAAAAATGGAAGTGAGGTTAATACGCTGCAATGCGTGCCGAGGCAGATAATTTGAAAATTTACACGACCCAAACTTTTAATTTACAACAAGGACCCAAGCGAATCAATAGACCCACTTAAGTGTCATACCTTATGATTAATTGCACTCTTGAGGCAGCATCTCAACTATCTATGATGGTTTGAAAAAATTGTATACAGGTAAAAACGTGTAGTGTAACTTACTTGATAACATTAGAGCAGTGGTTCCCAACCTTTTGACCATCGCCTCGCATTTTAGGTTGATTTATATCCATCACCCCTTTTAATTTTCATGTTATGTCTAATCATATTTTCAATTAAAGTGTAACTATAAAACAATTTTATAACACTTACTACCGTTTATAAAAACAACCAAAGAAGCTTTATCTGGTCACTTTTAAATAAAATAGAAAAAACATAAAACACATATGGCTAATTCCATGTAAATGTAGTGTAAGTCACGATTTAAGAGGAGATTAAAAACTTTTTTAATTTAAAAAAATAATCAAATTAAATAAAGTACATTACATTATTTAGTTATAATAAGTATAGATCAACTATTCCACAATTTTTTTTTCATTTAATGCTAAAAGTTGTAGTGATAATCACTTTTAACACAAACGTGACTTACACTACAGACAGGATAATTTTGCATGGAATTACCCATATGTTTAAAGAATAAAAGTGAAATAATTAACTAAGATATTTTTACTGGTTTCTAGAAAATTTAAGAGAGTTTAAAGTAAAAATTGGCTGGTTTGGTTATGGTTGTGGAGAATGGTTTTACTGTACAAAGGTACAACATTATTTTAATTCTTCCCCTTTGAATCTTCATCGTCCCCTGATCGCCCCTCAAGTATTTTTTGCCCCCTTGATAACGCAAATCGCCTACTTGGGGGCGATCGCCCCCAGGTTGGGAACCGCTGCATTAGAGTAACGTTACACGAAATTTTTACAGCGTTACTGTAAACAAATTCTGTAAAAGTACAGCTCCTTTACGGCATATTAACAGCGAACAAAAGAAGAATTAAACTCTGTGTGTCTATCACTAAGAATAAAGATTTTTTTTAAATTTCTCGAGTGCGTACTGTGGACACAGGTGAAGAACCGCCTTCAATACATTGCCCACATAAGGTTATAACATAAGGAAATTTATATACATATTTTTTTAATTACAGTAGATGATAATGAATGTCCCAAACATAATTGAAATTTTAAATTATAGTAAAATTATAAAAATTATAATTTTTTTAAAAATTATGTGTATTGCGGGAAAACATCACAGTCATACCGGGTGGCCCAGTGGGTAGTGTTTGAAACAAATGAAAAAATAAAAACAAATAAGAGACATGAGAAGAATTTAATGACGTTTTTTGAATGGACATATTGGGCAATTTATGATAAAGAGGTACGAAGTGCCCGCTATCTTTAACAAGGACAGCAGTTAGACGGTTCTCGAATACAACCATACTCCATACTCCATACAAATACCTTCCTCATTCCTCCATACTCCTTTTGTTTGACCAATTCTTTTTGTGGGAAGCTTTTTTTTAGCTTTTGTGAGAAGTTCCACAAAAAGAATTGGCCAAACAAAAGGAGTATGGCAGGAGTATGGAGGAAGGTATGGGTAAGGAGTATGGAGTATGGTTGGATTCGAGAATCGCCTAACTGCTGTCCTTGTTAAATATGGCGGGCACTTCGAAACTCTTTATCATTAATTGTCCAATATGTCCATTCAATAAACGTCATTAAATTCTTCTCATGTCTCTTATATGTTTTTATTTTTTATTTGTTTCAAACACTACCCGCTGGGCCACCCGGTATGACTGTATATACGTATGTTATACCTCATATTGTAAAACGGAGGCATTATGAAAATATCTAATTTACAAATGAAATTGTTGACAAAATTTCTTATAAAAACTTAAATAATGACGATCTTTCATTTTCAAACTCATTTGACCCTCATTTGATGAAAAAAGCACTTATTCCCTCCTCATTTGAGAGAAAACTCATCCCATCTTCATTTGATGACAAACTCATTTGATTCTCGTTTGATGACAGACTCATTTAAACCACGTATGATGACAAACCCATTTAATCCTTTTTTGATGACAAACTCATCCCATCTTCATTTGATGACAAACTCATTTGATTCTCGTTTGATGACAGACTCATTTAAACCACGTATGATGACAAACCCATTTAATCCTTTTTTTGATGACAAACTCATCCCATCTTCATTTGATGACAAACTCATTTGATTCTCGTTTGATGACAGACTCATTTAAACCACGTATGATGACAAACTCATTTAATCGTTTTTTGATGACAAACTCTTCTCATCTTCAGTTGGTGACAAACTCATTTGATCCTCATTTCATGACAAACTCATTCGATGAGAAATTCATTAAATGACTGTTAAAACTTTTCCAGACTAAAAACTTAAGTAATTGAGAAGGAATACATAGCATTTGAATATTCAAGGAGTAGTCTGGGATTTCCAGGGGCTCTTCATGTAAGCTCGCTGTCAAGATTCACTCCTGCGTGCAAAGTTTTCCCAACTATTTTTTTAGTTGACGTGTACATTACACTAGAAATATTTATATTTGTTTGTTATTCTTTGTTTGGAAAGAGGAAAATAGGGTTTTTTTTAGGTAGCTGGAGTTTCTATGTTTTTGCACTTCAAAATGCAAATTAGACGGATTACTATTATCTGACTTTTTTTTTAGTTAATTAGAAGTAGAAAGAAAATTTATTTTGCTATATCGATATTATATTGATTTTTTTCACCTTAATTATGTATGGTAATTTGCTTTTATTATCAAATCTATTTGTATAGTTAATTAAAAAGCTTAACAAATATTTTATTTTAAATTTTGCTTCATGTTTATTAACATATTTATGATCACCTTAAAACATGTAACCTTATCAACTACAACTCCATATTTTAATAAATTTTTATTTTCTTCTAAGGACATGCATAGAAATAGTATAATATCAATATAAATTTTCAGAAAACCAAAGAAAATATTTCCTAGCCTATTCTAATGTTCTTGAATCTTAAAGCATTTTAGTACAAGGAATAAAATTGAACTATTTCGAGTACATTTTGTTATTTTTTATTATAAAACTGTGTTTAGAAATAAGAATTAATTTTATAGCTGATATTTTTCATTCTCCAGTCAGAAAGATTGATGAAGATACACTAAGAAAATAACGTTGGATTCTCGGCTCAAACTGTTTTATCCTATAAAATTGACATGTTTCACAGGATGAAAAGGTCCTTCCTCATCAGAAAAATACATAAATCTGACTGAAAACAAAAACAGAAGAGTAACGGTAGGCAAATTTAATATGCGGAAAAGGGTAGTTGAGTTTGGGAAGGTTAGATTAGTTTGAATTACCGTTGCACTAGAGCTACAAGAGGCTATTGGCGACGGGCGTCGTAGTTTAGAACCACTCAAGTGACGAGCCGACACCTGAGTAGGCACCCGATAAGGGCGACATAGTACGTAGCGTTGATAATTTTATGCATATTTAACGTGCACTCCCTCTAACTTGGTATTATTCGCAGGACATTTTTGGCTGCATGGGTAGTTTATAGGTCGACAGTTATTTTGGCGATGTCCGGACCCGAACTTGGGACCTTCCGCATGCAAGGCAAACGCCGTAACCGACTGGGCTTCCCAGCCCCAGTTTGGGCAGGAGAATGCGTGTGTGTGGGAAAAGTGGTTGAGAATAACAACAAATTATTCTGTTTCTAAGATGCTTTTCTAAATTGATGAGAATTCGGGCATAGAAAAATTACTAATAGAAGAACAGATATAGCAGTTTTTAAGAATATATTGTATCCTTCGTAAAATCAAGTTTCCTAATGCTCGAAGGTTTAACTAAATTGAGGTTGAGGATAAATTGAAAAGTTGATTAAACTTCCAGAAATGTGTAGCTTCTGAAGATTTTTTTTATCTTCATGTTTCTTAGCATAAGCTTCATGTTCTCTGAACTGATCTGATTTTATGTGCTCTCTTCGTTTGTTCTATGTATAGTTGGGAGCAATAACAAGGAATGCTATAAAAGCCTCGGCCATTAAAAGTATTATTAGGGTATTTATAATAAGAAAACTTTAATTCTATAAATAGCAGGTAAGAGACTTTTGCGCATTTTAGATGTAGCTCTAGAAATGAAATAATTGTACACAATTTGCTTCACAATTGCTTCTAATGTATAAGGTCTATTCTATTTTCGAAAAGATATTAATAAGGTAATATTATACCTCGTTCTTAAAAATTTAAATAATATAAATTAAAAGTTTTGGTTTTACATTAAAAAGTACAACACAAATTATAATTATTACAGACTTATATTCTATGATAAAAAAAATGAAGTTTTGTGTGTGTGTTTGTTTGTGGGTATGTCTCTTATAGACTCACAAACTAGCATTTGTTTGACTCGTAACTTGGCACAAATGTGTAGCTCATACTTAGATTACGATTTTTGAACTTTCAGAGCTCAAAATGTTATATTTTTAGAGAAAATTCGAATATTCTGAAAAAAATACACCACTTTCGCTCAAATCCGATCATTTTTTACTTTCCTGATGCCATCTGCTGAAAAAATTAAATAAAACTTTTAACGAAAATATTTAAAATTGAAAATGTTTATTTTATTCTGTTGTCATTACCTTCAGAAACTAAAATCATTATTTGAAAAATAATTGACATGTTTCAAGTGACGTAATTCCGTCCAGTCTCCATTCTAGGATTTTATTGTGGGTTTAGGTGATGGATTTCTTTATTGATGGTTCTGTTGATTGCAAAAATGTGCATATTTAAGCTACTTCCATGAATTATAACTATGATGGTTGTTCAAGGCCATCGTACTAGAGCTATATTTTAGGGTTTTGTTTTGAATTTATCGCCAAATACGTTGACAAACTCGCCAAACTCTTACCTAAACGCGCCAAATAATATATATATATTTTAAATTTATAAGCTGGTTTGTTGTTTGAAGGCCATTGTGGAAGAGCTGTATAATAAGAGCGACTACACTTGTAGCTCCCCTAGTGCTTAAACTTGTTACTACGGCTAAGGGGTTGGAGCCTTTTCGCCCCCTTCTCCTACGTAAGTGCGCAGTCTGATTAGATTCTTGTCTGTGGTGCAAACAATATATTTAAAATCAATTTTATTACAATGTATATTTTGAAGTTTCAATTGAACTTGCTCATAACTAAAATTTTTCTCAAATTTACAACTTTTGAAATTGGGAAAATTAAATGTGTATTGGATTACTTGGTGTTTCATGGCATGTCGAATTATACTTATTTTAGGGAAAAAAAACATTACATAGGCTAGTAATATATTTTAAAACAGATTTTTTAGTAAAACTTTTTCTCTAAGTTAATTATAATTTTAAATCAATTAATTTAAGATTATATAAAAAAGAATTTTTATCAACTCTTCTCCAACAACATACTTTATAAAAATGGAAGTGAGGTTAATACGCTGCAATGCGTGCCGAGGCAGATAATTTGAAAATTTACACGACCCAAACTTTTAATTTACAACAAGGACCCAAGCGAATCAATAGACCCACTTAAGTGTCATACCTTATGATTAATTGCACTCTTGAGGCAGCATCTCAACTATCTATGATGGTTTGAAAAAATTGTATACAGGTAAAAACGTGTAGTGTAACTTACTTGATAACATTAGATTAGAGCAGTGGTTCCCAACCTTTTGACCATCGCCTCGTATTTTAGGTTGATTTATATCCATCACCCCCTTTTAATTTTCATGTTATGTCTAATCATAATTTCAGTTAAAGTGTAACTATAAAACAATTTTATAACACTTACTACCGTTTATAAAAACAACCAAAGAAGCTTTATCTGGTCACTTTTAAATAAAATAGAAAAAACATAAAACACATATGGCTAATTCCATGTAAATGTAGTGTAAGTCACGATTTAAGAGGAGATTAAAAACTTTTTTAATTTAAAAAATAAATCAAATTAAATAAAGTACATTACATTATTTAGTTATAATAAGTATAGATCAACTATTCCACAATTTTTTTTTCATTTAATGCTAAAAGTTGTAGTGATAATCACTTTTAACACAAACGTGACTTACACTACAGACAGGATAATTTTGCATGGAATTACCCATATGTTTAAAGAATAAAAGTGAAATAATTAACTAAGATATTTTTACTGGTTTCTAGAAAATTTAAGAGAGTTTAAAGTAAAAATTGGCTGGTTTGGTTATGGTTGTGGAGAATGGTTTTACTGTACAAAGGTACAACATTATTTTAATTCTTCCCCTTTGAATCTTCATCGTCCCCTGATCGCCCCTCAAGTATTTTTTGCCCCCTTGATAACGCAAATCGCCTACTTGGGGGCGATCGCCCCCAGGTTGGGAACCGCTGCATTAGAGTAACGTTACACGAAATTTTTACAGCGTTACTGTAAACAAATTCTGTAAAAGTACAGCTCCTTTACGGCATATTAACAGCGAACAAAAGAAGAATTAAACTCTGTGTGTCTATCACTAAGAATAAAGATTTTTTTTAAATTTCTCGAGTGCGTACTGTGGACACAGGTGAAGAACCGCCTTCAATACATTGCCCACATAAGGTTATAACATAAGGAAATTTATATACATATTTTTTTTAATTACAGTAGATGATAATGAATGTCCCAAACATAATTGAAATTTTAAATTATAGTAAAATTATAAAAATTATAATTTTTTTAAAAATTATGTGTATTGCGGGAAAACATCACAGTCATACCGGGTGGCCTAGCGGGTAGTGTTTGAAACAAATGAAAAAACAAAACAAATAAGAGACATGAGAAGAATTTAATGACGTTTTTTGAATGGACATATTGGGCAATTTATGATAAAGAGGTACGAAGTGCCCACTATCTTTAACAAGGACAGCAGTTAGACGGTTCTCGAATACAACCATACTCCATACTCCTTACAAATACCTTCCTCATTCCTCCATACTCCTTTTGTTTGACCAATTCTTTTTGTGGGAAGCTTTTTTTTAGCTTTTGTGAGAAGTTCCACAAAAAGAATTGGCCAAACAAAAGGAGTATGGCAGGAGTATGGAGGAAGGAGGAAGGTATGGGTAAGGAGTAGTATGGTTGGATTCGAATACCACCTAACTGCTGTCCTTGTTAAATATGGCGGGCACTTCGAAACTCTTTATCATTAATTGCCCAATATGTCCATTCAATAAACGTCATTAAATTCTTCTCATGTCTTTTATATGTTTTTATTTTTTCATTTGTTTCAAACACTACCCGCTGGGCCACCCGGTATGACTGTATATACGTCTGTTATACCTCATATTGTAAAACGGAGGCATTATGAAAATATCTAGTTTACAAATGAAATTGTTGACAAAATTTCTTATAAAAACTTAAATAATGACGATCTTTCATTTTCAAACTCATTTGACCCTCATTTGATGAAAAACGCACTTATTCCCTCCTCATTTGAAGAGAAACTCATCCCATCTTCATTTGATGACAAACTCATTTGATTCTCGTTTGATGACAGACTCATTTAAACCACGTATGATGACAAACCCATTTAATCCTTTTTTGATGACAAACTCATCCCATCTTCATTGATGACAAACTCATTTGATTCTCGTTTGATGACAGACTCATTTAAACCACGTATGATGACAAACTCATTTAATCCTTTTTTGATGACAAACTCATCCCATCTTCATTTGATGACAAACTCATTTGATTCTCGTTTGATGACAGACTCATTTAAACCACGTATGATGACAAACTCATTTTATCATTTTTTGATGACAAACTCTTCTCATCTTCAGTTGGTGACAAACTCATTTGATCCTCATTTCATGACAAACTCATTGATGAGAAATTCATTAAATGACTGTTAAAACTTTTCCAGACTAAAAACTTAAGTAATTGAGAAGGAATACATAGCATTTGAATATTCAAGGAGTAGTCTGGGATTTCCAGGGGCTCTTCATGTAAGCTCGCTGTCAAGATTCACTCCTGCGTGCAAAGTTTTCCCAACTATTTTTTTAGTTGACGTGTACTAGAAATATTTATATTTGTTTGTTATTCTTTGTTTGGAAAGAGGAAAATAGTTTTTTTTAGGTAGCTGGAGTTTCTATGTTTTTGCACTTAAAAATGCAAATTAGACGGATTACTATTATCTGACTTTTTTTTAGTTAATTAGAAGTAGAAAGAAAATTTATTTTGCTATATCGATATTATATTGATTTTTTTCACCTTAATTATGTATGGTAATTTGCTTTTATTATCAAATCTATTTTTATAGTTAATTAAAAAGCTTAACAAATATTTTATTTTAAATTTTGCTTCATGTTATTAACATATTTATGATCACCTTAAAACATGTAACCTTATCAACTTACAACTCCATATTTTAATAAATTTTTATTTTCTTCTAATGACATGCATAGAAATAGTATAATATCAATATAAATTTTCAGAAAACCAAAGAAAATATTTCCTAGCCTATTCTAATGTTCTTGAATCTTAAAGCATTTTAGTACAAGGAATAAAATTGAACTATTTCGAGTACATTTTGTTATTTTTTATTACAAAACTGTGTTTAGAAATAAGAATTAATTTTATAGCTGATATTTTTCATTCTCCAGTCAGAAAGATTGATGAAGATACACTAAGAAAATAGCGTTGGATTCTCGGCTCAAACTGTTTTATCCTATAAAATTGACATGTTTCACAGGATGAAGGTCCTTCCTCATTAGAAAAATACATAAATCTGACTGAAAACAAAAACAGAAGAGTAACGGTAGGCAAATTTAATATGCGGAAAAGGGTAGTTGAGTTTGGGGAGGTTATATTAGTTTGAATTACCGTTGCACTAGAGCTACAAGAGGCTATTGGCGACGGGCGTCGTAGTTTAGAACCACTCAAGTGACGAGCCGACACCTGAGTAGGCACCCGATAAGGGCGACATAGTACGTAGCGTTGATAATTTTATGCATATTTAACGTGCACTCCCTCTAACTTGGTATTATTCGTAGGACATTTTTGGCTGCATGGGTAGTTTATAGGTCGACAGTTATTTTGGCGATGTCCGGACCCGAACTTGGGACCTTCCGCATGCAAGGCAAACGCCGTAACCGACTGGGCTTCCCAGCCCCAGTTTGGGCAGGAGAATGCGTGTGTGGGAAAAGTGGTTGAAGATAACAACAAATTATTCTGTTTCTAAGATGCTTTTCTGAATTGATGAGAATTCGGGCATAGAAAAATTACTAATAGAAGAACAGTTATAGCAGTTTTTAAGAATATATTGTATCCTTCGTAAAATCAAGTTTCCTAATGCTCGAAGGTTTAACTAAATTGAGGTTGAGGATAAATTGAAAAGTTGATTAAACTTCCAGAAATGTGTAGCTTCTGAAGATTTTTTTTATCTTCATGTTTCTTAGCATAAGCTTCATGTTCTCTGAACTGATCTGATTTTATGTGCTCTCTTCGTTTGTTCTATGTATAGTTGGCAGCAATGACAAGGAATGCTATAAAAGCCTCGGCCATTAAAAGTATTATTAGGGTATTTATAATAAGAAAACTTTAATTCTATAAATAGCAGGTAAGAGACTTTTGCGCATTTTAGATGTAGCTCTAGAAATGAAATAATTGTACACAATTTGCTTCACAACTGCTTATAATGTAAAAGGTCTATTCTATTTTCGAAAAGATATTAATAAGGTAATATTATACCTCGTTCTTAAAAATTTAAATAATATAAATAAAAAGTTTTGGTTTTACATTAAAAAGTACAACACAAAATTATAATTATTACAGACTTATAATCTATAATAATAAAAATGAAGTTTTGTGTGTGTGTGTTTGTTTGTTTGTGGGTATGTCTCTTATAGACTCACAAACTAGACATTTGTTTGACTCGTAACTTGGCACAAATGTGTAGTTCATACTTAGATTATGATTTTTGAACTTTCAGAGCTCAAAATGTTATATTTTTAGAGAAAATTCGAATATTCTGAAAAAAATACACCACTTTCGCTCAAATCCGATCATTTTTTACTTTCCTGATGCCATCTGCTGAAAAAATTAAATAAAACTTTTAACGAAAATATTTAAAATTGAAAATGTTTATTTTATTCTGTTGTCATTACCTTCAGAAACTAAAATCATTATTTGAAAAATAATTGACATGGTTTAAAGTGACGTAATTCCAGTCTATCTAGATTATTATTTGGGTTTATATGATTTTATATGATGGTTCTGTATATTAAAAATTCATATTATAGCTATTATAATATAATATGATAGTTTAAGCATGTATATATATTTTAGGTTTGTTTAATTATCGAATACTACTAAATATAAACTATATATATATATATATATATATATATATATATATATATATATATATATATATATATAATATATATATATATATATATATATATATATATATATATATATATATATATATATATATATATATATATATATATATATATATATATATATATATATATATAATATATATATATATATATATATATATTATAATATATATATATATATATATATATATATATATATATATATATATATATATATTAAATTTTAAGCTGGTTTGTTGTTTGAAGGCCATTGTGGTAGAGCTGTATAATAAGAGTGTTTGTAACTATATCTCTTTTTCGCCAAATTCTCTCCAAAAACGCGTTCAAGGCCATCGTACTAGAGCTACATATTAGGGTTTTGTTTTCACTTTTTCGACAAATATTTTGCCAAACTCGCCAAATTCTTACCTAAACGCGCCAAATAATATTTTTTAAAAAACTTATAAGCTGGGTTTTTTTTCGAAGGCCATTGTGGTAGAGCTGTATAATAAGAGTGTTTGTAGCTATATCTCTTTTCTCGCCAAATTCTTTCCAAAAACGCGTCAAATGAGCTAAAAGGTTTTATATGTTTATGAGGAAAATTGCTATGACATTTATGAGTGCATTTATAGCGTATTTTTATATTTTGGATTTTTAAGGTAATATAAGTAACAGTATTTAATACTTTATAACGAGCGGGAATAATAACATAAGTTTATTATCCTATAATGGATTAAATTGTACATATACTTGGATCAATTAAAAAAAAAATTTTAGTCCGTGCAAAGTACGGGTATTTATTTGCTAGTCTATAATAATAAAACAAATAGTCTGTGTGTGTGTCTGTGTGTTTGTATTCGGATCGTAAAAGACCTACTTATACTGCCCTCAGAAATTCGAAATTTTCAAGATAGATTCCCTTTAATACCAACGTATGCACCTGAGGCTTAGATTTTTCATATTTGTTCCATTTTTAGAGAAAATTCGAATTTTCTGAAAAAAATACACCACTTTCGCTCAAATCCGATCATTTTTTTTCTTTCCTGATGCCATCGGCTGAAAAAATTAAATAAAACTTTTAACGAAAACATTTAAAATTCAAAATGTATTTTATTCCTTTGCCATTACTTTCAGAAACTAAATTCATTATTTTAAAAATAATTGACATGTTTCAAGTGACGTAATTCCGCCAGTCTTCATTCCTGGATTTTATTGTGGGTTTATTTGATGATTTTTTCATTGATTTTTTTGTTGACTGCATGTATGCATATTTAAGCAATAAATGTATAGTTAAGCTATTACTGAACTATGATGGTTAATAAGGCCATCGCAGTAGAGCTATAAATGTGTTATGTCTTTATTTTTTCGCAAAGACGTTGCCAAACTCGCCAAATTATTAACTAAAATTCGCCAAATAGGCGATTTCTTTTATAAATAATTTATAAGCTGGTCGGTTGTTCGAAGGTCATTGTGTTAGAGCTGTATAATGGGTGTGGGTAGCTATATCTATTTTCTCGCCAAATTATTTCCCAAAACGCGCCAAATGAGCTAAAAGGTTTTATGTATTTATGTGGGAATTGTGATGACATTTATAAGTGCATTTTATAGCGTATTTTTCATTTTGGAATTTTAAGGCAATGAAACGGGATTTATAATTTATAACGAGTGGAAACAATAATAAGTTTATGATCCTATAACAGGGTACACATATGTTACACATATTTGGAATCTATTTGATATTTTTTTTATTCCGTGCGAAGAACGGGTATAAATTTGCTAGTTATAATAATAAATGTATGAAATAAAATTTTCTTATAACTATGGTCAAAAATGAACATATTTTAAACTTACCCATCGTTTTGAAATTTAGTGTACTGCAATGCTGCTTTTCAAATACTTTTAATATGAAACATTTTGGAGACAGTCATAGAAATCGGACGAAATTTTTATAAATTTGTTTCTTCCTCAAAAAAGTATTCCAATGTTTTCCAAATAGTCTATCAAATATATTCGATCGGTTGCTATTGTCTAACTAGGAAGTCTGGCTTCTGCGTGGTGAGAAATTTCTTTTTCATTTCGAATGCATGTATTCACCAGAAAGAATCGAAACAAATCACAATCGAACAAAAAGATTGGTATTCTCTCTTCTGACGAGAAAGATTACCGCTCGCAAGCCGCGAAAAATCGTCCTTCAATACCTCTGGGGAAATATTCCAGCCAGAAGAAAATAAATAAAAGCAGCTTCACTACAGCTCAACCTAACTCGATGGAAGGCATATTTTTTCGCCTGGAATAAACTCTAAAAAAGCCGCAAAATATTTTGCAGTGAACATTAGTAAAAAGGAGAAAACCTCATGACTGCTTGAATGTCACTGAGTAAATTTGACATAGGTGTATGTGTTTGGTTTTGGAGGGAAAAAAGGTGTGAAAGTAAATATGGGCGATCGCAGAGCTGAGATATCAGTAGAAAAAAAGGAAAACCAATTTAAACCTCGCATACAAATGTCAACAAAAATAAAACAGGTTACATAGAAAGAAAGAATGTTTTACTTGGCAGTTCAGCGCTAAGTTGCTATTAAAAATAAATCAAACGGGTAAACTTTCAAATTAAATTCGTTTAATTACTACATACAATTAAACTATTCTGATGTTCTATGAAATAAAAAGTTTTAATACAGAAAAAATGGCAAAAATTCTGTCGTCAAATAGCTTTCAAATCACGTGACAGACTAAAATGTCACGTTTATTTTTGGCCTCTCCGGAATACCATTACTAAACCTCTATTACAATTCTTTCTCTCTGTTTGATATAAGATAGATTTTAATGAATAATTGGCCAATGAATGAATGTATTGTAAAAAAAAAATAGTTGGACCTGCATGAATAGCTGAATTGACAGGAAAGGCATCGATGCAGACTTATTTTTATATTCCACGCACAAATTATGTGCTAAACAAAAAACAATTTGTTTTGAGTGTTCTAAGAATAATATGAGTTGAACTTTTGATATAACTTGAATTAAAAATGCATCGATAATTTTATAAATGAATATAAACCTTAATTTTTTTTCAGGATCTAAAAAAAATTAGCGATGTTTGTACAAATACACGGAAACCATCAAATAATTTTCAATATTGATATCAATGTTGTTAGACCAAACTAATGCGACCTGGGTATTTAGCTGTAATCACGTTTCCCCACTCCTAAAGGTTTACCGCTGCTCAATCTGTCCTGATCAAAAACCTCATAAACGGGATTGGGAAAACATAATTTCAGGCAGTTGACGTTGTTTCCTAAAAATAACCCCCAAAGTTTGTTTAAAAAGATTATGTTGCGCACTTTGTCAATAAAAATATAAAGGTCAATATAGACATAGTGACGGATACATGTGTGTCAAGCCTTGTCTGCAATTTGTTTGGCTCGACAGGTATTCCTTTGAGGAACAAGAATAAAGGATTTATTCCTATCAACTTCTTTTTTCAGAGGATGGGCTGAAATTGAAAAATTTGTTCTTTTGAAGAATCGGTTTTATGCCGGCATACGAGATGTTTATATTATTCGTATTCAATGAGAATTGCCCTGGAATTCGTTTTTATGAGGTTTCTTAACGTACGGAAAAAAATGGACAGAATTTTTGTTAATAATGGTTTAACACTTTTTTTTATAGTTTGTTTTACGGTCCTGGCCTGCTTGGCTTTTGAGAGGTTTTGTGAGGCCTGTAGGCCAACAAAAGATTTCGACTCTCTAAAGTTTCCAATGCGAATATTAAAATAAAATGTATAAAAATATGGATTTTAGGCTCATATCTTCGATATTTAAATCGAACTTCCAGAAATTTGACGTAACCAAAGCTACAACATTGCTTAGTATTATTATTATTTTATTACTTAATTATATTATATTTGCTCATGTTTAAGTGATGTAAATAAAATTTTATATAATAAACTATACGAGGCACGGAATGACAAGGAGTTCAAATAGCCTATTGACGAATTTCATTATATCTGCTTGCTTGAGTAAATGGTATTGTACGGCTTTGGATTGTATTTTCATTTTCTATGTACCAGTCAACTGAAATCTCAAAGAAGTTGGTTCAGCTTCAATGAAACATTGCTATATGGAAAAGAAATATTTGAAATATTCTATTAAAATTATATGTAATTTATAATTGTTAGTTGTTGAAAGAAATTCCATTTTCACTAATATTCACTGGTTTTGTCGCCAAACTTTCTTATTTGACTTTAGCGTCTTTCACTGTGATTAAAACTGGATACCTAAATATAAAAGAATTCCAGTCTACAAGAAGATTTCCTTACTAGCTTCTTCTTTCACTAAATTGTTCGAAGAAAGAAACGTAGTGAAAATTTTTCCAGAGAACTTGGTCCTTTTTTATAAACAGTGATTCAATTGTGAGTAACAGTTAATTAAGATTTACTCAAAATATTTTAATCAGGATCCTGAATAAAAGTTTTTCATTATTCTTTACCTTTCTTATAAAATTCATAAGGTTAAAACAAGTAGGTTTGTAACAGAATCTGTCACTCAGCCCGCTTCCACACAGCATTTGTGTCCAACAGGAAAAAAGTCGCCAAACACAATATTAATTCGATTATAAACATTTACACTCTAAATTTGGCTAGTTTCATTTATTTATTTCGAAAGATCAAAAATTATTTCTTCAATAATTAATATCGTTTGCAAAAATTAATTTATATTTCAAAGAATAAATAGGGAATATTCATCTCATTTAAATAGAACCAAATCATTTCATATCAACATACAAACAAAGAATCTCTTAGTGAAATATATTTGACGTCATTTCAAACTGATTGATATCGCAAAAATAATTTTCACTTAATTTATTATTTAAAAGAATTAAAGTTTCTCGAGCGATTGTTGCGAATGGCAATGGTGATTTAATTCTAATAAAAATGGCTTCTTATGCTTTTTAACTGAGCATTATATTTTGCACAGTTTTTTTTTAAATAATTAAAGTACTTCAAATTCGATTTTTTTTCTGAGATTTTCAATGTCATCTAATTTCAATGCGCTTAATTTTTTAACGTATCACACTTTCCTGTAGCGTTTGTAGTTTGGGCTATGAAAGTGGGTGACGAACAGGCAGACGGACGGACTGACAGACGGATAGAATGATTATTATACCTTCCACTTTTTAAGTTATAAACGTAGTGTGGAAGCTAATAAGAGAGGCCATTGAAGCTAAAAGTAATTAAAATGAAGTTTGATTTTTTTATAGAATGAAGAAAAAAAATCATAACCAAACCTCAACACAGTGAGAAATATTATTAAAAAAATGACAGCCTAATTTTAAAACATGATTAATGCATTTTTAATCTTCAAAGATGTTTGGTTATAAAGTTTTCCAGACTTTATTACGAAATAATATTAGTTATGAGCTAGCGAAGCTTTATGAATGTCGATTTTTTTGTGATAAATTAATTTTCATAAGATGCCTGATTCTGATCCTTTCATGTATGGAGTCTTTGTGAAACTATAGTTTATTTAATAAATTATTATGAAATAGAATATTTTAGTGTTTTACTTTGAAATATTATTGATATTGATACAAATAAATTTTCTTTGAAATATGTAATTAAACTTAAATAAACACCTATGAATATTCTTATTTCAAATTGTATCCTAGTTAGGAGAAATTAGGTGGCAATAAATATTAATAACATAGTTCCGTTTTAACGTTATTTCTATTATGGAAATCTTAAACATTATACTGTGATTCATCAAGTTGGCTTAATTAGTTATAAATATCTTTCATAAATACGTATGCATTGGCTAAAAGAGTTAGTGTTGCAATTGCACTCAAAAACTGATTCCGAAAAACTTTACACTTAAATAGTGGAGTGCTATTTTCGCATTTCTATTACATCTGTTGTTTTTTTGTTTGTTTCCGATACTGTTGGCATGCTTAGGTATTGATAAGCCGCATTTTTTTTCTTTTTTATGCTGTCTCGTATTCGTTTAGAAAATATTTATTAAGATGACAACGAAAATAATGCTTCACGGTGGATTAAAAAAAATATCAAAAGCAATATCAAGGATTTTGTTACAAAGAGTGGAGTTCACCTGTAAAAATATTGTGTAATACTTAAATCTTATTTTGTGGTAATTTTTTACATCACGGTATTATAATTCTTGTTTTACACCGAATGGATGTTTTCATGACGTGCGAAGTAACATGAACAACTTACTCTAATAGAGTTTAAACAGAGAAGATGGGCACATCCAATCGCTGCCAGTGAAAAACGCTTTTTCCGGTATCGTACAACAATTTTAGCATATGTGAATCTCACCATCACACAGTGTGATGGAGGCACTTCACCATCACACTGTCGTGTTACTTTTGAATGATTTTTTTACACTGCTTATCAATAACTAAGCAGAACATATAAACTAGTTTGGAAGCAATAAGTAAAAAATTGTGGATTGAAGTCATAGAAAACTCTATCCAATTTCTCCGTAGGTTAACTTTGGGGGAGACAGTTCCGTTTCCTAAACTCATGTCCCTATCAGTGCGATCATTCTTGGTTTTATCTTGGGTTCAGAGCCTGATCTAGGAAAAGGACTATAGACACAACAAATTTAAGAGGTCATTTACGAAAATGTTGCGTATGAATGCCCGTAACGATGGTGGCCGATGTATCCTATTTTTTTATACCATTTTATCTGCTTCCTATAACATCGATCAAACCACTCACGTTAGATCGATGTCAGAGTCAAAGTAAAGCTAAAAACAAAGTGAAGTCTCAGAAAATTAATTTCCTGAAATTTGGGGGGTCTATAGCATTGAGCATAATAGAAACTAAAATTTAAGGGTCTCTAAAATTTGGAGACCCTACACTGTTAAAACTGAAGGTGACATGTGTTGGTCATTTTTCGCCCAGGATTGAAAAGGCAGTCCCATTTGGCACTTCATGGGTTTGAATTGCCTAGGAGGGCCATTGTGGTACCCCTAGGGGTCCCGTTTCCGTGACACCGCCTTTCACCCCTGGAAGTGCTAAGTGTAACCTTCAGTTTTAACAGTGTAGAGCCCTGTAATCCATCTACAGTGGTGGAAAAGTGTGGACATTTTTTGAAAGTTTCATGATTTCCAACTTTGTATGCTTGTAGAATATATTAATTTCCCTTAAACACAAACTTGTATATATTAAATTGAAGGTAATTTAATTTAAAATTTAATAACAAAAACATAATTAAAATATCTGTGTTACAAAAAAAGTTATGCTCATTTTAGTAGAACCAACACAATCAATGGCCTCTCTTATTCTGAAATTGCAAGGCTAGTTGGTGATTCAGTGACATGTTCTGGTGTACGAAAGATCTGTTTACGTTATGAAAAAACGAAATCAGCGGAAAATAAGGCCAAACAAAATGCACAAGTGCTACTGCCGATAAAAAAATTTAATGCAGGGTGGCGCAAATAAAAGTGGCCCCGCTTAGAAGTAGGGATAGGACAGAAAATGCTGCCAAGTCAAAAACCAATACAAAAACAGGTTTGACATGTGAAGCCATTTATCGTTTCAATATTAAACCCAAACAAACGCTTGGCGAATTATTTAACGGCAACTATGCTATTGTTTGCGAGCTAGTTAGTATGCAATATAAACTTAATATTTGTACAGATGTACAAAAGAAAGTTCCCACTAGGGATTATTTCGGCCGTTATTTATCCTAGAGAATCGGCCCTTTTTGTTTTTGTAGATCCAAAACATTCTAAATTGATTGCAAGACACAAAATATGCATAAAGGGCCGTCTTCATATAATACGCACTAATATCTGAACTCGCCAATAGTAGCTCTAATGTGGTGCTAATCCAATCCAACCAATGCAAAAAAAAGGTTTGCCAAGTGAAGCCATTGCATGCTTGAATATTTTGTTATTTCGACATGAATGCTTTCAGACGTCATCAGTAGTATTTCTTGCCAAGCATCTGCATGCATTCCTATCTCTAGGTCAGGGCAACTTTTATTTGCGCCACCCTGCAGCTATGCCTTCAAGATAGAAGAATTTAATCAGATACCATTATATGTGAAATGAATGCAGCTATTGCATTAAGTTCAAGAACAATAAGAAGAAGGTTACCGGGATTTAGACTACAAGCAAGAATTCCAAGGAAAAGAAAAACATATTTAAATAAAAACACGGGAAAAACGAGTTAAGTGGGCAAAATAACACATTAAATGGTCAGAAAATCAAAGGAAACAAGTAATCTGGAGCGATGAGTGTAAAATATCGCTCTTTGGTAGTGTCGTAGTGATGATAGAAAATACGTAAGACGTAGAGTAAATGAAGCACTTCATAATGATTGCATTGAAGCAACAACAAAAAAACAACAGCAAATGTCATGATTTGGGCATGCATGTATGCAGATGGTGTGGGCCGAATTCAAGTGATTGATGGCATCCTGAATGTCAAATAATAGGGGGAACCAGGGACATATGACCCCACTCGAAGTTTTTTGCTTGTAACTTTTAAAAAACACTATTTATGAATGTGTAAATGCAGATAATTTATACTTCATAAAGTAGTACACAATATATATTAGTATTTTTCTGTAGTATTAACTGCAATAGTAGTAAAATATAAATTATTTAAAACTTTAGTTTTGTGTCATGTATCCCAATGCATAGGGATACATGACCCACCTACGTGACCCAACCCCAAAATGTGGTAGTATAACTTAAAATAATCAAAAAACTTTTACCAAATAACAAAACTTATTTCATATTATAAAGTTTATATAGATTTTATAGTATTTTCAGACAAAATTATTACTTTTTATTTTTATCTCATTAATTATGCTTATATTAACGAAATAATCAAATTTAAAAGTAAATTCTGTTCGAAATACAAAACTGGGGCTTCTTTTATTTTGCAGAGAAAACACATAAGGTTGAAGAATCGCTACTATTTTATCAATATCATTTTGGGATGTATTATCCATTTTAGGACATTTAAAACACTTTCCATCGATTTTTTCTGCATATTGAATTGTAAGCTCGTTAAAAAAAATTCCCTTGTACCTTCCAAACAAACCTTATACTTCGTTAATGACCCAGTCAATTACTTTTGGGACTCCCGTGATTTTTAAAAAAATTACTTGGTCTACTTCTGTCTACTTTTGTGTTGTTTACTTGGGTCACATATCCCTAATTGGTTTGGGTCACTTATCCCTAGTTGCACTTTTTTTGTTTAATCCCAAAACAAAGTCATTTGCGAATAATTACATTAGCACTATTATGCATGTAACTGTAGCTAATAGCATGAACTAAACAAATAACTAATTGAAAAACTCTTTCTTTTAAACCAAAAAATGTAGACCGAAAACCTTACGGCCTCAAAAATTTACTTTCAGTGCATGAAAACGTATTTCTTCGCATAACTTAACAAATACGCATGATTAGCTCGTTTTCACCTGTGATCAACTAGCTGAAAGAAAAAAGTGATGCCACTTTCAACTCACAAAACTTTTCCATTGCTGAGAAAAAGGCATTGGGTCATGTATCCTTAGGGGTCAAATGTCCCTAGTTCCCCCTACATTAAAACTGTCCTGAAACCAAATTTGATACCTTCCATCAGGGATCTCTTCCCCACCAAAGCACCATTTATTTTTCAGCAGGATTCAGCTCCATGCCACACAGCAAAAGTATGCAAAGCATGGCATGAAGCATAATTCAAAATTTTAATTCATAGGTATATTACAATGGCCAGGAAAAAGCCCTCATCACAATCCAATTGAAAGTTTGTGGCAACGTTTGAAAATTCTTGCATGAAAAAAACGTCCATCCAATAAAAGACAACTTATTGAAGCTATAATAGATTCTTGGCACCATGTGATTACGAAAGTTGAACTCGAAACACTCGTTCACTTGATGAAAAGACGCTGTGAAGCTGTCTTAAAAAATAAGGGTTATCCTACTATTGATTGTGTAAAGTATTACTTTAAAAAAATGCAAATCTAAGATAGGTCTTACTATTAGCTGCATAACTTTCTTTGTATATATATAATACAGATATTGTCATATTGCATGTATTACTAAATTCTGCATTAAATAACTTTCAATTTGATATGTAAAAATTTGTATATAAGTGAAAATTAATATATTCTACAAACACACAAATTTGAAAAACAAGAAACTTTAAAAAAATGTCCACACTTTTGGCCACCACTGTACATTTACCACATAAAAAAAATATTTTCAAAAATTTTCAATACAGCCGGAGAAACGGGTATTTAAAATCATGTTTCTTCCACTGGTTTAACATAGAGGCACTTTAGTTAGAAGAACTGCAGCCGGAAGAAGAGTTACAGCCGGAGAAACGGGGGTTAAAAATCATGTTTTTTTCCCACTGGATTAACATAGAGGCAATTTAGTTAGAAGAACTGCAGTCAATCTCCTTAAGGACGATTGTTGCTGGCTTTATCTCGGGTCTGAGAAGGATATATATACGTGTACCTTATGCTGTATAGAACCTCTCCGTTGGGGTATATGCGCAGCAGGACGTTGGGCATGATGATGTTGTGGAAGTGGCCTTCCTTCTCGTTGGAGAAGAAGAGGTCCGGCTTCCAGATCTTGTCCGGGTCGGTGAGCGTCAGGTACCGGATCCGGCCGTTCTGGCTGTCGAACCGCATCCGCTCGTCACGCCACTGCTCGCGAAGCGTCATCTGGACACTGTACTCCTGCAATCGAAAGAACAAACAAAGTTATAGAATCTCCATCTGAACCTCTTTTGCCTTAAGTGAGAATGAGCCCGATTTTTTTTACAAACGTTTTTTTAAGGGTAAATGTAGCGGACTTACAGGTCTCTAAAGTCAAACTTTTTAAAATTGTTTCGAATATTTCGTGTAAAATTATTGGAAATTTAAAAAAAATATTCTATCTAATTTCAAAAAGTGGTATTATCGAGACCTGTAAGTCAGTTAACATTTATCATGTATATAAAAAAAAATCGTTTATAAATATATTCAATATAGCCGGCAAAATGTGGTTTAGAAAATTATTTTTCCATTGGATTAACTCAGAGGCACTTTAGTTTGGAGACCCGCGGTCGATCGAGCTTATTCACCCTCAACATACTCTCACAAAAAAAAGAAAAGAAACTGGTAACAAAATCAGTCTGAACCTCTTCGGTTTCTTTTCTGTTTCTCTAACCTGATGTACTAATGCCAGTGATTGCCCAAGACCAGTGTTTAGTTTAATGATGAAAACCTATGTATGCTAAGATAAAACTTGTGTCCAACGAGCACAAATGGAATTCAAGTATTGTGTAAAAATGGCAAAGTTATCAATATTGAGTTGTTTTAATGCAAGAATTGTGTTGATGATATACGAATACAAATTTATGTTGTTCAAAAAATGAGGATCCCAAAAAGAGACGATTCTTATATCCATGCTCGATTGAAAAAAAAACCCAGGAAAGTATATTGTTTTCCAAAATAGGTATAACCCGATTTTAACATTAATTTTGAAGAATCGTAATAGCTATTATATTCAAAACATTAAAAAGAAGATACTGAACTACATTTTGGAAGAATACGTGCGTATTAACACGATTTTTCTGATAACTGTTGTTATTTGGTCATAACACGTTTGGTCGTAATTGTTTGTCTTGTTTTAACACAACTTGTTATAACTGGGAAGAACGCAATTTTTTGTATTGAAAGTAAAGTATTGAACTAGTTTTTTAGTGTAACTTCCCACTAAGAGTCCTACCCTCCATATTCCTTCCAACTTAATTGGTTTCTTAGTCTTCGATCACGGAAGATTATGTATTTTACAACGGGGCTTGTTAATATCTATAATTCGGAACTCAACAGCTAAAAACAATAAGCTTAATGGAGTTCTTTGTCGCATAAGAATGGTTTAGTGAATCCTATCACAGATATTCAACAATAAAAACAATGATAAGTGCTAAACAACTCACTGATATTAACCATATAGGACGAGGCAGAAAATCTTTCGAAAAAAAAACAACTACGGCGGCTTGTTAATAACTATAACTCGAAACTCAACTGTTTACAACGATAATCTTAATGAAGTTTGCATTTCTGTACTCGGTCACATGTGAATAATTCGACTAAATCCCACCATAAACTTCAAGTTTAAACAATAAAAACAATAAATGCAAAACATTTTACTAATATTAACTGTACAGGACGAAGCAGAAAATCTTTCGAAAACAACAACACAACGGAGGCTTGTTAATAACTATAACTCGAAACTCAACGGTTTACGACGATAAGCCAGATGGAGTTTTTTTTTCTATACTTGGTTGCATGTGAATAATTTTACCGAATCCTATCACAGACTTTAACTTCCAACAATCAAAACAATAAGTGCTAAACAACTCACAGATATTAACCGTACAGGGCGAAGGATAAAATCTTTCGAAAAAACCAACAACGGAGGCTTGTTAATAACTATAACTCGAAACTCAACGGTTTACGACGATAAGCCAGATGGAGTTTTTCCTTCTATACTTGGTTGGATGTGAATAATTTTACCGAATCCCATCACAGACATTAACTTCCAACAATCAAAACAATAAGTACTAAACAACTCACAGATATTAACCGTACAGGACGAAGGAGAAAATCTTTTGAAAAAACAACAACTACGGAGCTTGTTAATAACTATAACTTGAAACTCATCGGCTTACAACGATAATCTTAACGGAGTTTATCCTTCTGTACGCGGTCGCACGCGTATATAATTTTTCTATTTTTCATCACACACTTCTAGTTTCAACAATAATAAGTGCTAAACAACTAACTGATATTAACTGTACAGGACGGAGCAGAAAATCCTTCTAAAAAAAGGGCTTATAAATAAGTAACTCGAAACTCAACAGTTTACAACTTAAGCCTCCTCCTGAACTTGGTGGAATGTGAAAAATTTCACTGAATCCCATCGCAAACTTCGACTCTCTACAATAAAAATGAAAACAAATGCTAAACAACTCACTGATATTAACCATAGACAACAGCACAGCACAGTTTACCCCGCCCTGAATGCTAGATCACGATCCTACGAAACCAATTTGCCCTTTACCGTGATTAATAAACCTCGCAATCGGGCCTTTAACTGGATAATTGACATTCCAATTGTCCATTCAGAACCTATAAAGGTGTGATCACAAAAGACCCCTAAAACTCATTAAGCAGAATATTAATAGGCCCTCTACGCTTTTGGTTAAAAGTTGGAGGGTATTTCTATGGGTGCGCGACAAAGCCCAAAGTCGTGGCATTGCATATATTACTCGAGTTTTTAATTAAAGAAGCACCTGGGACACCAAAAAAAATGTCTGGTGTCAGTCTAGAATTTCTTTTTGGGTTCCGTAAGTGGAAAAGATTATAGTTGTTGTATCGAATGCTGAGTCATCAGATAAGATATTTTTGCTATTTAGGAAGAATATTTATTTATCACAGAATATTAATTAAAGATATGCCAATCTAATATAACTTGTGGACCGAGGAAGAAAAATAAATATTATATTAGAGAGGATAATTATTTACTCTATTCATTTATTTATTTTTAAGATAGGGTGCATTAGTTCGAATTTATTTCTAAAACTGCATGAAGTTACATGAATTTTTTTAAAACTGGAAACGGATTGAAATTATAGCATAATCAGCAGGAATGTTACTGTATAAAAAACTTAAATGGGGTAGTTCTTTTTGTCAATTTCTTTAAAAGTAGACTACATTGTTTAATTTTTCATAAAATAAAATTTAATCGCATGATTTTGTTGCATTTAGCTGGAAAAAAAATTATTATTAGTGATGTATCTGAAGTTAATGTAACTGAAAGCATTATAATAAGTTAAATTTGATATTTCAATACATTTGAATTTTGTTTAAGTTTTGAATTTCATTAGATTTACCTTCATTTGTTTATTTAAAACGTAGGAAAATTCTTTAACATCGGATGATAACATGTGACAACGTTTTTCATAATATTTAAAAGGAATCCCTATCTTCTATTGTTCGTTTTTAATGAAAGTTATTTATACAATTTATCTCACACTTTTAATCGATAGTAATTAGTCTTTATTAATTCTACCATCTGTAACAAAATTCAAAATTGTGAAAAAATATGCATTCTGAAACAGATGTAAAGTATCATTTACTTAGATTATGAATATTCTATTCATTCTAATAAGAATTTATGTAAAAAAGCTCTCTTGGCGATAAAATAAGCTTCCAATCCAAAAATGCCATTAGGGAATAATTCCACCGAAAGCTTTTCCCTTATCTTGCATTCCGATGCTTCGGACAAAATAAGAAACCGGGAAACAAAAGAAATTAAACGAATAGCATTTAATAAAGAGGAAAAACGTAAATGTTAATGCAGTGTACTTCTTCATTTCCAGACTAAGTTGACATTTCCCTTTACTGGAATGAGAAAGCTGTAACGATGTGCATTCCTTCTGCAAGTTGCTGTATACAGTAGGTACACTGTTAAAAATTTTGTGCTTGGTTTCACTATGATATTGGTTCCTAGTAGCTGCAACGGCTGTGTGGTGAAATGTTTCCTCTTTTTTTTCGGTGTTTGGTTGAACCATATTTCTGGATTTGGAAACAAAAACCTGAGAAATGGTTCAACCGAATACCAAAAATATGGTTTAACGTTTCACCACACAGCCGTTGCAGCTACTAGGAACCATATTTTTGGTGAAACAAAGTGCCTAATTTTTTACATTGTAGAACTATTATTATCCGTAGCGTTGCTGATTATCCGAAGTCCTATCTAACACGGTTCGTCGTTGTTGAATGTCATGCCTAAGTAAATTTTTTTGGAATGACATCCAACAGAGACAAACAGCAACAGATAGGCTGGGAATAAAACTTAATAATTAGCATATAAACTTTTGTACTAACTGTACTTGGTTTTATATTAGGTACTCATCTGTCATATAAAAAGGTAATTGATTGATTTTACATTTTCTGCCGATTAACTCCAATTATCCGAATGTGGTTAGGTCCCAATTACTTCGGATAATTGGAGTTCTGCTGTATTTCAATGTTGGGCTATCAACAAGTGTTGTCGTGCCAACCCTTCTGTGAATTTTAAACTGATATGGACCTTTGAAGTCGTATATCAAGTTTAATGATGTTCGTCAGTTGTCTATGGACATGATTTTGCATGATCTTTTTCAGGCCTCAGATTCGTCGTAGATTTGATATTTTACTAGACATTGATTCACTTGTGAAATAGCAGTAAGTAAAAGTATTCAAAATGGAAATGTTACAGATGATGTAACGCTCTTGTTCTCATTTTTCTGTGATTTCATTAGTTGCTCCGGTTTCACTCCCAAAATGACCAATATAGATGGAAAGAAACCTTTCTTTCGGTGCAAGATTTCTTTAACAAATGTTTTGAACAACCAACAGCTTAGCAAGAAGTTGGCATTTAAAAAATTTAATAAGCAAAATATTCTTAGAAAACTCATTTTCGAATACCAAAACAAAAGTAATTCCATACAACAAATGAAAACAAACCGTCGGATCAGTTGCCATCCACGACGTGAAGCAACCCCCATTCATCGCTACTTCAGAGATGTACGGCGATGGAGTTCCATCATGGCTCGTGCGCGAACTCATTTAAACCATGGCATACTCAACTTTAAGGTCACAGAAGATCCTCGTAGCCTTACTTTGTCCATCCAGTTCAAATTATTATGTTCTTTTATGAAGAAAAAGTACCAATCCCCAAATCTCGCAAGGCTGACTATACTTTTTATGTTCCGAACATGTTCCGTTATATAGCCACTATAGTTCTATCCCTTTCTTTCGGAACAGCTGACAACTTGAACCGAGTGAATAGTGTGACGGCACAGATGGCAACTCTGGCCTTATAAGTTTAGTCGGCCGTAATAAAACTCATTTAAATTTTAATAACATGACATTGTAGCAGCAGTAAGTGATCTAATATTAAATTTGTTTTATACTAGTGGTTTTGTTTATATTTTGTTGATACTATTTGGCAAATCAGTTATGTAGGCTTAACAGAATTTAACTTCCTCAACATCACCGAGACTAATTTTTAAACACAATGGCAGTTGCATTCCTGCCAAACCCAATAGATATTTCATAAGTAGATTCGTAAAATTACATTTTGACGTTTTTCTTGCTTTTCCATAACTGAAATGGATTCTTTCTCGCAGAAGGATTAATTCTGTTATTTCTTTGTTGTAAGAACAATTAATTATTTCTGCAGATTGGAGATTAAATTATCTTAAAAATTGAAAGTTCGTTATTACAAAGAAATACTTCTTTGATTGAGAGCCTGTTGAGAATTAATTTTAAAGGTATTTAATTGGAAATATTAAATTTACTTCGTTGTTTATAGGAATTCTAAGATGATTAAAATTCTTAAATTATAATTTGTTTGTTTGAATAAATGACCTGTCATTTTTCCGAAATATATTAATGAAATTACGTTTTTAAAATGATTCTGCATTTTCATTTTGTTCATTCAATTTAGGATTTCAAACTTAAAAGTTAAAGTTAATAAACAAATTAATGACAGATTTTAATTTTTTTTTTAAATCACTGGTTTTAAGTTGAAACATAACACTTAATTCAATCTTATTATAAATTATCTTTTATTAGAAATATTGCGTTTAATATATTTAGTTAAAAACAAACTATAATATAAAACCCTTTGAAGATTGTATGAATTTTTTAAGTAATGTTATAAACAAAATAATGTTCGTTTAATGTAACTTATTAAGCGTTTGTGCATTTCTCAGTACTAGAAATTTTATTTGCCACGTGCCAATTTCAAATGCAAAAGTTGATAGGTTAGGTTTGGTAATTTGGTAATTTAATCGTTTCCGGCTGTCTATTTCTAGACTTCTTTAGGAGCTTTAACACAGCTAATTACATCTAGTAATTTAAAACCGCTTCAAGGGACGAGGTCGACCTCACGTACCGAATTTAAATTCTATAGCTATTTTAGTTCGATCTGTAGCGTGTTTTCAGGCAGACAGACAGACGGAGCAATGTCCAGAAACTTTTTTTTCAGAATCAGCACCCTCCAAAACGTGAACAACACATAAAATCTTCATTTTGGTTTTTCGACCCCATCATCGCAAACTTTCATTACTTTATATATCATATACGATAATTGAAAGTAAAAACATATCTGCTAGTTATAGTTCAACTGTTGTGCTCATCACTTTGGCTTGTACCAATTGACAGATTTCTAAGCTTTGCATATTTTCGCAATTTTAACTCACGAAGTACAATTTGTCAGTGACGATTTACATGGTTTTTCCATGTGCAGTGTGATACTCACCATTTTAACATCGTCGATTTTGCTAATGGAGCGGATATACATGTTGACTCGAACAACTGCTTCTCCGTCTAGAAAAAAGAACAAACTATCAACAAACATATTTTCAATGTTCAAACAAATTCAATCACAATACATAAGTACTTGCACAAGTTGATTGTGTAGTGCACACATTGAAAAACATTTACAGTTCTACGCCTTAATAATATTTCAAACAAAAAAAGCCAAATTAAGTTACTCTAGAGCTGTTCCTAAGCTATATTTTTTGCAAAACATACATAAAATATTAAGACTTCATTCTACACTGAGTTATATCTAAAAAATAAATTGTCCTTTTTAAAAAAATTATTTTAGAGATAAATTAAAGTTTCTCGCATGATGATTTTGTGACAATAATGCTTTAAAATAAATAGAAAATGACCTACTTATCCCTTTTAAATGGGTATTAAATTTTGCATTTTATTTTAAATAATTGAATTATTTCGAATTCTATTTTTTTCCGACATTTTAAATGACTTCTAGTTTCAATGCGTTGATTTTTTTTGGCGTATCACTTATGTCTGTAGTATTTGCAGTTTCGGATATAAAAGTGAGTGACGGACAGACGGACGGGTATAGCCTTTATAAAAGCTTTCTTTTTTCATGTTTTAAACGTCGTGTGGAAGCTAAATTGAAATTTTTATCAATGATTAAAGACTAATGTAGTATTACTACTAACTGACTAAGGATATAGCTCATGTTAATGCTAAAATTGAGAAAATATGTAAAAAATACAATTTTGACTAACTAGAATATGCTATTAACAATGGAACAATAAGCATAGAATATTTCAATTAGCATTGCATTCAATTGCATTAGACGTGCTGGTATGTGATATTTCTTTTTAAATGAGTTCTTAATATAACACATAGATGGCAGCATGAGAATAAATCAAAAGATATGCGAGCGACAAAGAGAAAAGTATATTTTAAATACATATGTGTTTATTTAAAGATAACATCACTTATTAAAATAATCAATAAGTCTATTTATATATACTTTAAAACGCAATGAGATTATTTGCTCCATTATGTTTTATTTTTCGAGTAAAAAAATGCATTGTATTAGAAATAACTTTTGGATTTTTTATAAAGAGTAATAAAACCAAAAAAAAATTCAACAAATTAATATAGAAATGATTAAATATCTGAAGAGAAAATATTTTTTGCTAAAAAATTAGTGACTCATTTTATTTTAGGCAAAATGAGTAAGATATAGAAAAAAAGGAATAAAAAAGTTATAGAAATTCAATTATATTTATCTTTTAGTAAACAGATGAAATATTTGAATGTAGTGTAGTTTATTAGTATTGGTTAGATACCAGTTAAAATTTTGCTAAATACTAACTATTCTAAAAGACATTCGGTGCTTTACAATTTTCTTCGTATTTCTTTTTAAAGTTAACAATATAGAAATGTGTACTAATTTACGATTGTCATACAAAGATTTCAAAGCTAATAATTTACGTTTCTCGCATTTCTATAATATGAAGATATGAATTTAGAATTGTTCATTTAAATCAAAAAGTCATACTAAAAATCTATTTTTTAAGCTTAATGAAGATTATAATAAATTCTTGATCTTAAAACTACTAATTTTACTAAATATAATAATTAGTGCAAATACCCAAATAATTCGGTATACTGTATTAAGGAGATACTAACTGGTACTTATCTAACTCACTGTTTTTCAAAAATATTCTGCCTTTTAAAAGTAATTATAATATTTATATTAATGCCAATTTTTTATATGAAAAATGTTTATCTTAAAATCCAAAACTGTAAGGCAGTTCCCAATCAATGATGAAATATAAAATCAAGTAGTTCTTCAGTTTTATGATTTGTAAGAATGAAATATGGAATAGAAAAATGGATGAAATTATGGTTCTTATATAGAAATCTGGCCCTGCCATTAATAATAAAACTATGGATGATTATTAATAAAGTTACTCTTAACAATTACATCTTCAAAAACAAAACTACATATAAGTGATTTAGAACCAGAATAATGTAATTTATTCCACCAATAGTGTTTTTATCCAAACATTCCAAGTTCCACCAACCAAACCAAATTCAAGACCATTCCTTTCCATTCATATTTTATTCCAAACTTCTTTTTTTCTCTTCCAAATTGATCCCTCAAAAGCTCTCCCCGGACTTGCCAGGATCATTATCAAGACCGGGATCCGAATAGGTAGCCAAACAAAAGCAAATTGGCCTGTCCTTTTAAGATTCAGTTCTTCCGGAGAAGAACAAAAACGAAGAGTAAACACACGGAACCCTCGTTCCGAAAACCGCCCCTGATTTGAGAAAACAAACGTACAAATGTAATTACACCCCAGACACGGAGGAGGTGTTTAATTCTCAAGGCTCCGGTCCTAATTATCAGTCGTCGTCTGCTGCGGACCTTCTTTTCTTGAACCAGAGTCTTCTGCCATCTTGCTTGAACCTTGATCCCACAAGCATCTTTTGCAGGAGATTTGATACATGAAGGAAACAACGTTGATTCTTAGCGAAAATAGGTTTATTGTGTAAAATTCATGTAGTGCTTGTACCCATTATGTCCATATTAGTTTTGAAGGTCTCCGAAGAGCCACAACCGAAAATGAACTTCCTTCCTTCTAAAGTGCACGTTTTGAAGATATTTTTACTCTGCCCCCTCCCCCGCAATACTTTAAGATATTTTCTTATTCCCACTCTATTTTAAAATCCTTCGAAAGAGTGGCTTTTCCATCCAGTAGTAGTTCCATAAGGAGCGAAGTGTCAATAACATAATATGCATTTTCATAATAGGGACATGTCGTTCCTTATATGGACTGATGATTTTTTTTGTTTTCATTATTTAAATTAAACCATAATAATTACTAGGTCACGAATTGTAATGATGATAGTCAACAATCCGAAGATTGTGGTCACAAAATTTTGAAGTCATGTGACGTGTAAAAGAGGGTGAAAAAAATTAATTTTCCTTAGTATATCCATATTGGGTACAAGTAATATATGTTTCGGAGAATGGGTATCCTGCTTTTTCAGAATAATACATCATTTAGTCATATGTGTGTACGATTTTGATGAAGATGTACCTCCGTCCTGTAAAACCTGGCAATTTTCACCAAATGTAACTATTTGAGCCAAGAATCATCTTTGTTTCTTTCATGTATCTTCATGTATCAGTCGTAAAGTTGTTGATATTCTCTGAGGATTTGATACATCAGTTATGATGAATGCATAACTTTTTTTTATTGAATAGAAATGTGAGTTAAATCAATACCTAGGCCATTATGCACGTTTACTGAGCTGAATGACGCCATCATCACTAAAAACTCCAAATTGGTCCATTTACATAGCGTCATTCAGTTCATTAGGAATGTAGTATTGGTAAGAAACTGTTTTTTATAACATACGCACAGGAAAGAGAAAACCCGTCATTTCGTCCTTAGTTTCGTCGTAAATTTTCTCTAATATCGGTTTTTGAGTCGAGGTTGTATGGAGAACTAGCTAGTTTGGATCACTTATACATGATACAATTCTAGCATATTTTGACCAATTTCAGAGAAAAAAACGTAAAGGATATAACGAATACTGGATTGATATAGCATTTAAGTTTCTTAATAATACTTAAATAATCTTTGATTTCTCTTGATTGTATTCTGAATCATAATGTTTACAGGGTTTTTAGAATATGGTTGGTTCTATCTGGTTTTATGGGTTGTGCAATCCTGACACTTAATAATTGCCACTAAATAATTAGTCAGATAACAACAAAGGAACAAAGAAGAATTACAGTTACAAGATGTCTTTTGAATACAATATTATGTAATTGTATCTTAGCTTAAATTTTTAGATATATTTGTACAAACGAAACGTCAATGTATTATTCTTAAATACAACTGCAATAGCGTTCAGCTCAAATGTAACTGTTTTAAACGCAAATGTAATAGTTTTCAAACACGCATAATAATTTCCATTGTAAATGAAACTGTCAGCAAAGCAAAAAGTATTTGGTTTCAGCAGATTTTTTTTTATTACAAGTTTTAGAAGTAATTTTATAAGTAAATTTGTTTGTAATGAAAATTTGATGGTTCTTTGTACAAATGAACTGATTCAGGGCCGGATTTCTAAATAGGCTAAGTAGGCTGTAGTCTAGAGCGGCGAATTTTTTGGGGCGGCAAATTTTACGACCAATTAAATTCGGCAAAAAAAATATTATTAAGATACTAATATTTTTAAGAAAAAAAAACAAATAATTTACATTAATGCGTAAACCGTATATATAGCACCTGCTAGCTGAGCTTGTCGTCGCTGTGTGGTTGTTCTACCACATCAGTCACCTTATGAGACCAGGGTAAGTGAGGATATTATAAATGATCTAATTATATTGTATTTCAAATAAACCTATTTTCCCTCTTTTATATTCGTTGTGATAATTTTAAATAGCACTTACCACCTTATTTTGCAGCTAACCAGCAATCTTTTCCCGAAGGGGGAGAATATTGTGACAGGGGCGGAAAATCTACAGCCTACAAGCGGCATATCTTTAAATCCGGCCCTGAACTGATTTTTAACGCAATCTAAATATAATAGTTTCCAACAATAATTAACAGTTATCAATTGGCTTTTTTAGGTTTAGTCCCTTCCAGCTTTCATTCCTGATACTCCACCAGCTCTTCTATTTGTGCTGTGTTCTCAAGTGACATTGATTCACCAATCAAAACTAGAGAGACTAGAGAAAGAATTTAGTTAACTTTCCGCATGTCCGTTGCCACTCAAGACCTGAAACATGCCCATTGAAATAAAACTGTCTGCAACTTATGGGAATGTTTAAGGAGATGTAACGTTCTTGTTTTCATTTCCCGTGCTCTGCGATTTCATTGGTTGTTTCGGTTTCACTCTCAAAATAACCATCATGGATGAAAAGAAACTTTTCTTTCTATGCAAGCTGTTTTTAAAAATGATTTGAAGAATCAACAGCGTTTTTCGCAGTGAACTGATAGCCATCGACGAAGCCCTTGGTCTTCTTGCGTCTCTTCCCCATGGAAACGAGATTTGGATTCTGTCTGATAGCAGAAGCGCATTACAGCACCTGAGAGATTGGCAGGGTGTGAGAGACAATTTGGGAGTGACAATTCTTAACAAGTTAAAACGGCTTTCCATGTCGCATCAGATTTATCTGCAGTGGATCCCCTCCCACGTCGATATTGAGGGGAACGAGATCGCGGACAATTTAGCAAAGGCTGGTGCTGGCGAGGCCTCTGTTCCGTCAGCGCCTCTCACCTTTTCAGAGATTCACTCAAAGATTAAACACAAGAACAGGACCACTTGGATTGTCTCCCCAGTGCACCATTGATATCAATGTTCGCGTCCTGGGGGCTCCCTTGCTCCTGGCTTTAATAGACAGGATCAAACTGCTCTTGCCCGCTTTCGAAGTGGCCACTTTAAGACATTGAAATTTAATGAGGGATCCAGGAGCTTCGAAATTTGTTCTAACTGCTTTTTTGAGCAGGCTTCGCCTGATCACATATTCGCGTGCCTGGGGCTCTCCAAGCAGGATTTAGACGACGACCCTTTAATGGTGTTGGACTTTCTGAGAGTGTACGATGTCATGGACCTGGTCTAGCACTGCTGGCCTCCGGGGGCATGCAACAACAACAACAGAATCAACAGCACAGCAAAAAGTTGGTATTTTAAAAAATTAGTAAGTAAAATATTCTAAGGAAACTCATTTTCGAATACCAAAAAGAAAAGCAATTCCAGACAAAAAATGAAAACAAGACTGCTGGAGCTTTAGCCATTCAAGACGTGAAACAACCCCATTGTAAAAAAAATAATACATGTTATCATTCAATGCATATAAAATAGTTTTTGAATTGATAATAATTCCTTTTACTCAAAAGAACACTTCTCAACTCAATTTTTATAGTTTTCAACTCAAACGAAATAGTTCTCAACGCCAATAAGTTATTCTTCGACACAAACATAATAGTTTCCAACTCCAATTGAATCTAACATCAGGATTGACACTTACGTTTCCTATTCCTTTTCAGTTGAATGAGTTAAAGTTTCTATCCGTGGTTCCTAGCATGTTGCTTGGCAACAGGTCACACCGTTTCTATGGTAACGGAAGGAGTAAAACTCATTCAACTTGAATATCGTAATTTCGGCTGGATGTAAAAACGTGTGGGTTTCGGCAAAGAAACACGGGCGTAAATTATCGTAAGGGCTGTGTGAAAATTTTTCAATTTGTTATTTTTTATCTGTTATTTGAATTAAATTGGAATAGAGTATCGATTTATTTTTAAAAATTCTTGTTTAAAATGATAATTTAGTTCAATTCTCGAAATATAGGGGGAACCAGGGACACACGACCCAACTTGCAGTTTTTGGCTTGTAGCTTTGAAAAAAAACACTATTTATGGACGTGCAAATACAGTCAATTTATACTTTAAAAAGTATTACACAATATATATTAGTATTTTTCTGAAGTATTAACTGTTATTATTTCTATTAATTATTTCTGAAGTAAATATAAATAATTTATAGTTTAATAATTTTAGTTTTGGGTCATGTATCAAAATGCATAAGGATACATGACCCACCCATTAGGGATACATGACCCACCCATTAGGGATACGTGACCCAACCCAAAAATTTGGTAGTAAGACTTAAAATTATCAAAATACTTTTACCTAATAACAAAACTAACATCATATTATAAAGTTTAAATAGATTTTATAGTTTTTTAAGACAGAATTATTACTTCTTTTTTATCACATTAATAATGCTTTTATTAACGAATTTATCAAATTTAAACGTAAAATCTTGTCTAAATACAAATTTGAGGGTTCTTTTATTTTGCAGAGAAAACACAGGTGGTTGAAGAATCTTCTATTAGATCAATATCAACTTGGGATGCATTATCCATTTCAGGCCATTTAAAACATTTTCCATCGATTGTTTCTGCATACTGAAGCTCGCAAAAAGCTTGTTAAAAAAATTCCCCTGGTTCTTTCCCAACAAACCTTGTACTCCCAGAAAAACCCAGTCATATTTATTTTTGGGACTCCTGTGATTTAAAAAAAATTTACCTGGTCTACATCTGTCTACTTTTGTGTTGTTTACTTGCGTCACATATCACTAATTGGCTTGGGTCAAGTATCCCTAGTTGCACTTTTTTTTATTAACCCCAAAACAAAGACGTTTGCGAATAATTACATTAGCATTATTATGCACGTAATTGTAGATAATAGCATGAACAAAACAAGTAACTAATTGAAAAAATCTTTCCTTTAAACCAAAAAAAGTAGACCGAAAAATCTTATGGCACCAAAAATTTACTTTCAGTGCATGAAAACGTATTTCTTCGTATATTTAAACACGTACACAATGATTCAGTTGATTTTTCACCATTTTGCGTCACGACCCGAAAGGAAAAAAGTGATGCACTTCACTCATAAAACGTTTCCAAGTTTGTTGAGAAAAAGCTTGGATCATGTATCTTATGGGTCAAATATCCCTAGTTCCCCCTATTTATATTGCAAATGCTATTATGTATTGCAAGCTTAAAGATAAAAAATTAAAAAAAAATTCAATTTCAAGTTTGTTAATTTAAATAAATTATCTATAGCTCTTAAAATCTTTTAAGTTTATATTTAAAGTTCTAAGTAAAAGAATGTTTTTAATTTTAAGCATTGTATCTAACATTTCATTGTCATGAGTAAAAATCTCAACAACTTTATGGTAACCAAATAATATTTTTGACTTTAATTCACAAATCTCCTTTTATTTGTCGTTTTGATTAACACGAATGTTCTTTAGGTGGAACAAAATTAAAATTACCTTTACAGAATAAGATTAGAAATTTTTTTACCCCACACATAACTATGTTTGTTTCTCATGCTAAATTACTGTTATTGTACTTGTTTAAGTATTTAAAAAACTATGCAAAACAATTATCTCAAGATAAGCAGTTTAAAGCACTATCTTACCAATCGAATAAAAAAACAACGTGAAACAGTTTCTTAAGAATGACTTCACTACTTCTTATTTCTGCCTTCAACACATTATCTCATTAAATTTTTGAATTCAGAGCATTGGTATTATACTGCCAACAGTTTTGTAAATTTATAATTTTTATGTTATATGTTATTTGTTAATAATAAAAATATATGGTGTTGAATATAAATTATTGCGTATTATTGTCATGCGCATGTTAAAAGTTTTTCTCTAAAACTCTCATTATCCCATGTTTAACTGAGATACAGGGTCCTGTTTGTTCATTGGCGACTTCGTCGAATTGAATTTAAGTTCATCAAAAGTCGTCAATAAACGGGCTGGACCATATAACTTGGTTACGCTTTGTAAAAAAGAACTATTTTAAAAATAACATTTACTGCTCGACTTTTTTTTAGCATAGATATTAGGATTTAGTTTATTCATTTAGCCAAATTTCGTATAAAATTATAAAAAAATTCTTCGTTTATTCTCGGCTAGTTTTCTGAAAAGTATTAAACTAAAAATTCCCCAATCTGAGAAAAAAAAGAGGATCTTAAGAGGTAAACTGGTTTACGATACTTACATAGACTTACTAAACTTTTTTTTGCACAAACTTTACCAAAAATATGTACAATAGGCTAATTAGAAATTACAAACCCTGTCAATTAACAAATAAAAAAGTTAAGAAGGCTTGTAATCTGGGTAGGTTTATTCATTGGAATTTTTTAATTAGTTGATTGTAGTACTAATTGACATCTCTAAATAGTATGAAATATTAAAAGAAAAGTAATTACATTGTTTTATAGATCAAAAAGTAATTGATCAGTATCGGAATTAAATGTTAGTAACCGTAATGTCTAACTAAAACAAGCAATTCCTTGAAAGTGAGCCTTTCTTTTCAATTTATTTTTAGAGAATTACCTTTTTTAGTGTCTACAGGTTGGAGGGGTGATTTTTTCTAGTTAAAACGAACTCTAATCTATCACCGGCTATCCGTGTTAAAAGCAATTTGTGTGAGGCAGGAAAAAGTGATTTTTCTAGCAAATAGATTGTCTAAGATAAGAAACAGGATAAAAAAAAGGAAGACATGATAGCAAGAACAAAATAGATTAAGATAGCAAAATTGTATTTAATGGGATTTAAAGCAATCTTTTGGTTTAAATGATGATCGAAACATTATTTCTTGATATATGAAATATTTTATATTGCAAAATTTATGTTCAATTTTAGCGGTTATATATTTAACTACGGCTCATCGTAGAAAGTTTTTTTCCTAAAGCTCTTATAAATTAGAGTATATTTATAAGAATATGTGAAATGAATGTTTAAATTATGTTTGATACATGCTGAAGACGAAATTTAAAAATGTTTTAAATAAATTATCCTTACGCTACAGAGTTTACATCTTTTTCAGCAAAGAAGTGTTTTTAATTGTTTTGTTTTTATTTTCTATTATTTATTTGTATTATGAAAACTTTAAGGGGACACGGTACCCAAAACATTATTTCTAGAAACAATAACATTAATTTGTAAATTATGTTGGTTTTATTTAATGTTCACTCTAAATAAACATTTTCTAGCAATAAAAACAAATATTTACAAGTAGTTTTTTTATTTATTTAAAAAAAAGTCAAAATTTTGAACTTTTTTGAAACGCTACTCCTCTTTCAATTTTGAGAATAACTCCATCAAATTTTTATAGTTTGTTTTTAGTACTATTTGTTCAAGAACTGTGTATGGATTTTAAAATGTGAGCTACAGTTAAAAAGTAACATGCATTTATACTGAATTCAAATCAAAAAAAAATTACAAATTATTCAATCAACATTTTAAAAACCAACACTTGCATAGTAGACCTTATTCCATGAACAATTTGTGCACCATATATATAAGAACACAGGTTAAAAGGGACTTATTAAACTCAAGAATTGAAAAACGCGAAACAGAGAAGAAAAGGTTGAAAGCAGATGAAATACGCATTCAAACTTATAGGAATGACTCCAAAAATATATTTCATAACTTTTTTTCCACTGAAGATATCATTATGAAACTTCCAGTAAATGTCCAGAAAGATATTGTAAATAATAAGAAATAAAAATTGAAAAATCGATATTTTCACCAATTTTTTGGTACCACGTCCCCTTAAAATATCACAAAATAGAAGTTTCACCACTTCACTATGCAAATATTCCTACCTAAAATGCATTATTTTATCACAAAAAAATAATAAGATTTGATATTTAAAATTATTATCTTTTATTCTCTAGATTTATACAATGTAATTAAAAATTAAGAAACGTTAAATTAATTTATTAAAAAAAGATAATACGTTGTATTCATAAGAAAATTGTTGACGAAAGCATGGCAAGAAGTTTTATTTGTGCTAAGCGAGAAAAGATGCATGTTGTAATATTATTATTTGCCTTTTTGAAGAGAGAATTTCATTATTGTTTGTAAAAATTTGACAATTATAAAAATTTGCTTACAAAATCGTTATTTTTTTTAAAGACTGAACTTAATTTCAAAATAATGTAAGTTAAACATCATTTGTAACGGCGAGATAGTTACATTTTTAAAAGAATTCCTATGTTTGCTAAAAAAAGATTATACAATACGCTTTCCAGATTAAAATAAAAATATTAAGAAGATTTAGTTTCCATTTATGAAAAGACTTCATTTAAGAGATTACAATTTTAAAATGTGAGTCAAAAAAATCTCATCACTTAAAGAATCCATCCTTTATCATATATTCAATTCAGTTTTAAGAATGAAAGGTATTTTCGAAGTTTAAAAGCTCAGCAAGGAATTAGTTAAATGTTTTCAAACAAAGAGAACATTAAATCCCTTTAATGGAGTCATTATGAACACAAAAGCTGCCCTGGATTTGTTTTATCGCATGGAGCAGATATCTTCAGACGCTTTCTAGAAATATTTACCTCATTATGTCTTCTTTAAAGCTCTGTATTGAGCAACAAAATGCAAATCTAAATTCTCCAAATACATCCGAATGAAAACAATGAAAAATCTAAGGAAATCAAATGAAGAAGTACCAAAACTTTATTTACAACTGTTCTTTAAAATAAATTAAGAATACCAGATTGTGTGTGTTGGTTGAATTGTAAAGCGGTGATTTGCCCCACATTTTAAAAATTTAGATATACTATTATGTTATACAATGTAATTAACTCTTTTATTTATGACATCTGTACTTATCTCAGTCTTATAATTGGGTGAAAATCTGTTAGGCTGTGTGTCATAATAAATATTATACTTTTGAAGGTTCGAAAATTGTTTAGCTTATTAACAACGGCTGGCAAGAAAATTTGTTATGCGAAATTAAGCTTTTTGCTTAAGTTTATCTAAGTAAACAAAATATAAAACAAAGGACTACCAATGTCCTGAACAATTTATGTAGGACAATGTAAGTTACACGAAAAATTAATTTTATAAAGTTAGTGTTTTTATTTAGCAAAAATGGTGTTAATGGTGTTCCAAAGTTGTTGTTAATGGGTTAAAAAGACGGAAGACAAACTATACTATTTAAATAAATGACTTTTTGAAAATTGATTAAATGAAGTGTCTGCTTTTAAAATAAAATTGTGGTTTCTTGTAAATGTTTGTTTCTCTTTTAAAATAAAATATACATATTGTTTTACGAGGTTATTTCATCGAAAATAAACTAAGGTGAAATAATGTTATAATAAATAACATTTCCCGAAAAATAACACGAACCACGTGCAACTAAGCTTATAAAATAACACAAATACGCCATCATCATTCCTTAGTATCAGGAAGTTCCTTTTCTTCACGGTTTTCCTTAATTGAAAACATCGTCAAAGTAATCGCTAATACCGAAAGTAATTAAAAACATTTAATTAAGGAGAGGTTTCACTTTCAAATAGCTCATTCTACGAGCCACCTTCTGTGCAATGTTTATTTTGAAGCCTTCATTTCAGAAAACCTCCGAAAGACTATGATTTTATAATGCCAATTAGAGGGTTTCTGAAGCAAACGACCCAATCTAACAGCGGTAAATAAAATTCGCGAAAAATTTACACTGAGGCGTGTGGGATTAAGATTGCCCTCTGTTGGAATGATACAGCTGTAACTCAAATATGATCAAGGGAGAGATTTCATAGAGTTATTTAATATCGACTTGCACTAACTAATGTACTTGAACTAATGCAATTGAATTATACTAATGTAATTGACTTACACTATTACGGCAGTCGACTTATATTATTGCGATCGACTTATTGGAATGCGATCGACTAATACTAATGTGATTGATATATGCGAATGTGACCATCTATACATACTAAAGCGTTCATAAGAGTTACGACAAACAAGTACATTTAACGAACGACTTCCTTTCAGCACCCGAGATAATTATGTGCCGATGAGTTTGAGTACTTTAGGAGCTAAAGTAATGAAATTAGTGAACGCGGGTTGCCGTATCTCCAAGGTTGTCACCACTCTTGTCTACTTAAGTAGAGCCAGTATCATATAACTTTATAGAGTTTGTTATTAAATTAATATATATGCGTCACAATAACATATCCCTTCAAAACTGGCAACCTTAATCAGTTATTAGGTCGATAGTATTAACTAGGATGGCCAGACGTATCATATTTCGCAGTACAGTTTAGTCCGTTATCCAACTATCTAGCTATAAAAATGTGGCGAATAGTCTACGTTTTATTTTTTAATAGTTTTCGGTAAAAAATTTATAATAATGAAAAATGTATAATTTATGAAATAATTAATTAATAATATAAATAATTTATAATTTATGAAAATTCAATGATTATTTCACAAACGAAAAGTTAATATCAGCAACAAATCCGGTCAAGATGTTCTTAACATGTCATTTTTTCATATTTAGATAACATTAACTTTATTTGATGTATTTTAAAAACTAGATATCAGTTCATACCGAGTTACTGTGCATAATTTATGTTTTAGTACAAGATATAATGAGGGTATGAGGTCAAAGTTAGGCTCTTTTTAATTAATCTGTCGGAGTTATATATTCGGCTCATTGTGTTAAACTCTGGATTGGGCTTTGGTTGTAAATGATTTAAAACTGTCATAAGTGGTATTAGTTCACATTTCATTGTAGTAATAAATCCGTTTGTCTTCATTATAAATATTTTAGACAAAACGTTGATCCTTCGGTTGTTGGTTTTGACTCGTATAATTCTTACAAAGCTAAAATTAACAATGTCAGCTCAATGGATGTGATGTATTACGTTCCCACTTTATAAACCCATAATTGCGGGTTCGTGTCCCCGCTGAGTCGGCAGACTTTTAGGATGTGAAAATCGTATCGGCACGCATGTCATATTATTATGTGGCATGTAAAAGATCCATTGAGTACCCATTTGGCTTGGGTTCTCTAGAAAAAACTAAATCTCTGCATACTTTTTACTCCCACAGTTCTGGGGAATAGGCAGGTTCCATAGCATCTCCCCAAAAGCCTCGTTTTGAATAAAAATCACTTATTTTTTGTTTTCAAAAAGCCATGTATCAGTTCATCTTTGTCATCCATCAACGAGCCATGTCAACTCTTTCGAATATGACATTTCAAATAAGTCAGTTATAACTACGTTTAACTAATGCGGAGGTTGGTTAAAGGAAACAAGAAACGACCTTCTTTGCTAATACACGTGAAAAATTTAACTACATTTTGTAAATTTGAATTTCTGTTACTTAAAACAAATAATTTTGCCATGTATTCAGTTCATACCATTTGTCAATTTTATTTATTATCTTTTTACTTTTTACAACAGAAACATGTTTGACTTATGACCATGTCAACATCATTATTGAACGGAATATAGACATTATTCAAAATACACGGATTCAGTTATCCTAACGTTACCGGGTGTTATTACATAACATGACATCGGAAATGCCGATGTGGTTGTAAAAGTCTCGCAATTTTCACAACGACAAATCTGTTACAAATTCTTGTTAAGCTAATACAGAATTGATGCGAGATTCTGATTTTACAAAATTTAGGTATCGTACTTAAATTTTGTATGTTTACAGTATTTTTCTGTGTACGATTGTCTTGATTTAAAATTTATCAATCTGTACTTAAAAGGATAATTTCTGCGAGTTTCTCTCGTAACCTTTAGTTAAAATAATTTAATTTAATCTGTTTTCGACGGTGTTTACAACAGCAAACGGTTATTGAATTGAATTGAACATGTAAACAACTTCAAATTTGTAAAGCGTTTACTAACTAGTATTAAAGTAACCTGCATTAGTTTTCACATTACGTTTACAGTGGTTATAATGAAGCACTCATAAAGGCCGTGTCCGTCTGAATGTCTCGCTACACAACCATTTACCTTTTTAACTTCAAATTATGGAAATTCTATTTATAGAAATTAGTTAGGATATTAGATTATTTGATGAGATCAAATATTTATCTAAGTATTTTGCATTTCTACAGCAGAATATTTTGATTATATAAATTCCCATCATACATAAATTTCCAATTATTTAAATTTAACATCTTTTATTCTGTCTGCCAAATAATCAAGTGAAAGAAAAGGTCATTCAAACAACCTTTTGATGAGAACCTAAAATCAATCCAATTTCGATGTTTGCTACCATAATACGATGTCTAAATCTAAAGGGTGTTTTATGTTACTGCACTGTAAAACTGGGCTGGGTAATCCATGTAACTGGTGAAAGTGTAGCTCCCACCAGTTATGTAGAGTAACTACACTAAATTTATGATGTAACGTTACGCAAGAAAATAAGTTTTTTATAAGGTGAGTTGCGTTACTCCATAAATTTAGTGCACACTTTTAAAACAAACGAGCTGTTTTAACTCAGTCTGAGTTAATTTCCACTCCTTTCCGTGCCGAAAATGCACATCCCCCATAGGAGTGGATTTCACTCTTTTTGCGGTAAAAGAAAAAGAAAAGGGTAAAAGAAATAAAAAAAAAAATCTACGTCCTACACTCTTAAAACGAGCGGTTTTAACTCAGACTGAGTTAATTTCCACTCCTTTCCATAAGAAAGCAATACTCCCCTCTAAACGAGCGGTTTTCAACTCGTCGGTTAATTTCCATCCTTTCGGTACGAAAATGCATTTCCTATAGAGTGGAAAAAATCATACGTCCTACACTCTTAAAACGAGCGGTTTTAACTCAGTCTGAGTTAATTTCCACTCCTTTTCGTGCCGAAAATGCACATCCCCCATAGGAGTGGATTTCACTCTTTTTGCGGAGTAGGTAAAAGAAATAAAAGAAAACAATATACGTCCTACACTCTTAAAACGAGCGGTTTTAACTCAGTCTGAGTTAATTTCCACTCCTTTTCGTGCCGAAAATGCACATCCCCCATAGGAGTGGATTTCACTCTTTTTGCGGAGTAGGTAAAATAAATAAAAGAAAACAATATACGTCCTACACTCTTAAAACGAACGGTTTTAACTCAGTCTGAGTTAATTTCCACTCCTTTCCGGTGCCGAAAATACACTTTCCCTATAGGAGTGGATTTCACTTTTTTGTTTTAAAAGTGTATAGTTACTTCGTAAAACTGTAAGGATATAGACTTCCACCGGTTTTACAAATTACCCCCAGTGCATGTAAAATCTCATTCAAAGTCCCGTCACTGCGTACGATGTCGGCCTTAAAAGTTAGGTTGGTTGCTACATAGGTGTCGGCTCGTCACTTGATGAGGTTCTAATTCTAAATTAAGACGCCCGTTGCCATGAGCCCTCGTGTAGTTCTAGTGCGATAATAATTCAACCTAACTCTAACAGGACAAACTCTTAAATTGAGTAATTTTACTCCAGAAATGTTGTGTATCGTTAAACTCCATGAAGCTGGAGTAAACTTAGGTGTAGTTACACCAAAGTATTACAGTATTAAGAACACCTCTTTCTTTACAACGTCCCCCTAATAACGAATAAATCGGTCTTATACGGGATCTTATCTTATATACAGAACGTCTTATTTTATAAAGAGAACGGGGGTCAACAAGAACCTTCTCCCTCCTAGAAAGACCCGAAGGCGCCTCCAGGCTGTTTCTCGTTGTGAAAGAACAATCAATGGGCAGCCCTACACGGCCCTTCGGAATCTGATCACAATCATCCAATTCATTGGGAAGAACCACTGGATTTAGAAAGTGGGTCGCAAGTCCGGGCTTTGCAATCAGCTTAATTTTGTTTATTAGATATTGCTTGATTTGGTCCGGGAGTTGCTTTGGGGATAATTGACGTTTTATCAATAGAAGTGTGTTCATTTTTCAAGTAATGTATTAAAAAATATGATATTTTTTAATATGTTTAAAACGTTATTTAAACTAGTTATGACTATAGGCTACGTATAAAAAGGGAGAAATAAAAGTTTTTATATTTATAAAGCAAAAACAAACTTTTTTTTTCTTTATCAATGTTACAATTTCTAATTTAAATTAAAACGTATTCCTTTACGAATGGTTGTATAGATTTGAAATGAATCTAATAAACTTTAAATCAAGAAAATTATTTGTTTAAGGTCTTAAAATTGCGAGTAAAAACTAATATTCTAGTATAGATTCATTGCACCACTTATTCTAATTTATGCTTGATTTTGCAACTGTTTCCATATATAACTAACAAACCTTCAATTTAACCGGTTAAAATGTTTATTCAAACCGGTTCTTCAGTTTTAACTGGTTCAGCTAAAGAAATATTTTTTCCCATTTAACCGAAGCCAAAAAACCGGTTTAACTGTTTCCGGTTTTCCATCCCTTTGCACTTTTGTATTTTTGCACATTCGTGGTTTTGTTTTTTTACCGACGAATAATGCGGGAAAATTAAGCATTATCATTATATAGTTGATGCAAACAACTTTATACTTAGATTTTAAAATATTATTCTTTTCATAATTACTCGAGGGAACAAGCTTTGAAAGGTGCAAACTGGTGCAACATTAACTACAGGTTTTAGAATCCTTTAAGATGATAAAACGTTAATTTTAAGTTTTTAAATTTGTTTTTCATATAACTTAATTAATCCTACAAAAATTATTCAGGAATATGTTCTTCATTTGTTGTATGTTTTGTTTATTTAGCAGAGATTATTTTTCAGCAGAAAACTCTCATGGCATTCTCATGGCATTGGCATATTTTCTTGCCAATGGTGGTTAAATTGTTGAAAAAACATCAACAATAACATGGAAACAATGACATTTATCCCCTGAGACTCTGTATTATAACTTTTGTAGCAAATTTCCCACTTCCTCTCTCCCCCACCCCACCCGTAAATTCACTCTTCATTTAGATGTGAGATTATATCACTAAAAAATTCCATTGCATTCAACCAAACACACGCTTCGCTTTTGTCAATATACCGCGTATTTAATTTAACCCTCACATTTCATAATACCTATTTTTTTAAAAATAAATGTTTGTTCGTGGTTTGATAGGTCTATTTCCAGTTACTTTTTGCAGCATTACTCTAAAAACTGCATAAATCCAAACCTTTAGTAATAAAAAAAAATGGATGTAAAAATAATTATATATTCGTCCCACCCCTACTATTTGCGAAAACGCAAAAATTTTGTTCTGACTTCACATGTGTACGTGTAGTGAAGTGACTTTCGTATAATTAATACTTTTCATAAAATTGACTTTATATTTGAACAGAAGTGATACGAATGCATAAAAAAATTCGTGGTTGCCTTGGTGATATAATTGTTACAACTTGTTGAGAAATTGAGACTGCAACATCGTTTTGGCTACACCTTAAGGCTTCTATGTTTTGTGTCTTGTATGTTTTGTGTAGTTCTGTAAAAATAAATGTTTAAAAACTCCCTTTGGTATTTTGTAAAAAAAAATGCCAAAGGGTGCAGTTTATTCTACACAAGATAGTACAACAAGTTTCAGTAATTTATTTTTTGAACGACTATGCCCTTACTACTTGCAGCATTTTACCTCAGATCCTGCCCCAACGAAAACAACAACTCCGGAATAATTAATAAAGTCACGGAGGAGGCTCGCCAAGCGACATTGACACATCCCCTGACCATTTAGAGGAGGGGCGCAACCCCGGGGCTACACCAGCCCCTTGCTTAATTGCATCTCCCGAGCCGTAACGACGTTCAATTACAGGGGCTTTGCGAGTTGCCGACGGATGGGAAGGAATGAGCGATCTGGTCGCTGTAGACTGTTCTTTTGAATGAGATAAAATGGTATGTTCGGAGAATTAAAATGGCACTAGAGTTGATTGGTTGGGTTTTGTATAGCTGGATTTTTGCTTCGCTCGAGGCGTGCTTATACCAGACATCATCTGTAAGATTTTTGAGTACGCATCTTACTTATATTGACATCTACACATAAAATATACGGCTCATAATTTAGAACCCTGGTAAAGTGACGAGGTCGACAACTGAGCGGGCACCTAATGGAACTTCTAGCGACATCATACTTTAACACCGTCGGGACTTTGGACTCCACAGATTTAACTAGCATGTCTATTCTAGTATTCTCGGGTATTTTAGTTCGATTTTGGCTGCATATTTCCGTTTATAGGAAAGCAGTGACTGAAACACTGATCGAACCAGCGCCTAAAGTTTGCGATTCGATCTGGGCTGATAGCGTGTCTAACGCTATACCAACTGGGCTACCAAGCCTCTACGTTCTTTTAAATGGGATGAAAAGTAGATTGGTACATGTATTTTCCGGTTTGTGTGCTTGGTCATGGTCAGAGACCCGCTTATATAAGCCTTCGTCAAGTAAGACAGACACAAGTAAAATTTTTACTGACACAGAGAAAGTACACCCAGGGCGTAAACGGGAATCCAGCCCTCACCCGGTACAGTGCGCAGACAGTGGGCTGCGATCCAACCCACTAGGCCACCCGGGCCCCTCGGGCTGTCTATTTATAGCCTCCATTATGTTCGTGAAAAAATGTACAGCCAAATGAATGAAAACATTTATAAGAGTCAATGCAGATTATGTCAATCGTAAAACTAAAAAAAATTTACCCATTGAACAAGATCCCTAATAAGCTATTCACTAAAAATAACGTACATACTACTTTTCTCATTTCCAAAGCCCCATCAAAACCGCCCTGGGATTCAAGAAAATCTATTACCTAAAATTTTTAAAACGTCAAGGCATCCTGATGAAGGTTTGAGAACTAGCTAGTTTTTTTAGGAGCCTGGGTCTTCAATGAAAATTTTTATTCGCCCTCGATTTAGTGATTAGAATATATCCCTCTTGCTACTTAGTTTGGAAACTAAGCGGGGGATAGGTTGAAATAGCTGTAACTGTGAGAATGAGAAAAAGCAAAATGTAGGTGTGTAGTTGTGAGGTTTGAGGATTTCGGTAAAAGGGGAAAGGAGGTGTTAATAAACGAGAATTTTTACTAGGGTTGTCACTGCTATGTGCTGAGTTGCAATTTTTTTTTCAAGACTGAAACTACAGGGTGTCCCAAAAAAGACTACCTGTTTTTAAAAATTAATAAAAAAGAAATGGATAGAGATATTAACACAATTCTTGCAGAAAACGAATGAGTCAGGTCTGGAATTCGATATGGAACACTTTATTATGTTAGTTAGGTTTATTACGTTATTATTTTATTACACTTTATTATGTTCAATTTAACCGACTGATGGCGCGGCAATACCGTTTGTTGGCTGTATGAAAGAACTAGGCATGCGTATATATCGAAAAAAAGGACACGTGGTCAGAAATGTTCAGTAGCTTTCAGTTCAGAGAAAGCAGCAATAGTTATTGCATGGAATCGAACACATGGTATTGCAGTGCTATCTGGCGGTTAAATTGAACATAATAAAGTTTAATAACATATAATAACGTAATAAACATAACTAACATAATAAAGTGTTCCATATCAAATTCCAGACCTGACTCATTCGTTTTCTGCAAGAATTGTGTTAATATCTCTATCTATTTCTTTTTTATTAATTTTTAAAAACAGGTAGTCTTTTTTGGGACACCCTGTAAATGCATAACCAATCCGTGTTTGCCGCAAATGTTAGAATCTAAATGCATAACACACTTATCAACGACATAATGTCTTAAACTAAATGCATAACAAAGACATTTTTAACCAAAATGTGGCAATCTAACTGCATAAAAACTCATTTTTTTGATAAAAGTGACTAAAACTAATTGCATAGCAAACTCATTTTTTTGACGAGAGTGTCTGAAAGTCATTGCATAATATGCTTATTTTTGACGAAAACTTTTGCCACACAACACACTCATTTTTGACGAAAGTGTAAGAACATAAATACCTGATAATATAGTTTTTGATGAAAGTTTCTGAATCGAAATGCACAACAAATGCATTTTTGACTAAAGTGTCTACAAACTCATTTTTGACGAAAGTGTTTGAACATAAATACCCGAAAATATAGTGTTTGATGAAATTGTCTGGATCTAAATGCATAACATACTCATTTTTGACGAAAGTGTCTGAAACTAATTGCATAACAAGCTCATTTTTGACGAAAACGTTTGTCACAACTTTGTCAAACAATCGATTTCAGAGACTTGTGTTAATTATTTCTTTTGCATCGTCGATTTCGCTGGATTGTGGCACTTGTTTGGCCGGAAGGCTGGCACTCGGAAAACGGAAATGTTATTAATTTGCGATGGACAGCAGTTTATTCGAGTCTAAATTTGGAAGGCTATCGGGTCGGTTTGTGTAAGTAAATAAATGCCGCGCATATTGGTCAAAATTAAAGGATATTTGGTAAACGTCGCGAGGTTCCTCCATCTATATCTGATGTCGTTATTTGTGTAATATCGGCTGGTAATCGAAATTCTTGGATAGATATTGAAATGCTTATTGACGAAAGTTTACAATGGATGCAGGTGTTGCCATTGAAAGTAATACTGAGGTAAATTATGTATCAAGTTAAATATTAAAACAAGTTATTTTCTTTAAAAAATATTTTATAGGTTTTTCCTCCAGATGTAGATGAGGTAGTGAATAGTTAAAAATTATATAAATTATAAGTGCAATAACGACTCACCTTAGGAATTTTTAAAAAATAAAATGTTCTTTACATAATGCAATCAATACAAAGTCCGAAATCATTCAGATGTTATTTAAAGTATACTACTTCTTGTAAAATGAAGAAATGTACTGTATAATACTGTTTTGAATATTGTAAATGTTTTAATTCTTTTTGAAATATATAACTAACAAGCGTTAAATATTTTTTCTCCAAGAAACCTGCTGTATTTTTTAAACCATTAATTACTAATTGAAATTGTCTTCAACTTTATCTTCTATTTTTCATTTGAACGTTTCATTAGAGGACTATTTAAGGTGACTAATAATAATAATTGGATATAAAAACTAAAATACTTTAATTTTACCCTTTAATGGACGGTAAATTTAAATTGTGTAAAACTGCTCCACTGCATTAGTTTTAATTATTTTTTTGCCTCATTACCTTACTGAATTTTTAAATATTTCAAATTTTTTATTCATGTAGTAATTGATTTTTAAAACCTCATCTATGTTTTAAATATTTTGATTCAATGAAATAAAAAAATAATGGTTTCTGAGTTATTTTTTTTAGTTATTTAACTTTTCTTCATCGTGACCTTCCCCTGACCTAGGAAGTCATTCCCTGTTGGGCCAATAATTGTATTCTATAAATATAATTTTGACCGTTTTTTATAGGATAATTTTTTTTATTGGCTTAAAATATATTCTTATGCCAAAAATATTAGACCCGTATTTTTTCTTTTTTTCAAATATCCCATAAAAAGGGGAAAAATGAATTTTAAAATTAGCACGAAAAATCACTCCCGAAAACGCTTTGTGGCTGTCACGTGGTTTCTCTGATGTCACTAGTAACTATAAAAAAACTTTGAAACACCATTTTGGAATCTACTTTAAGCAAATTTGAACTATCTGCTTGTGTAAAACCTCCTTCCATTATCTATATAATTCTTATTTTAAGAGTAAATTAGATCAAATCCAGTGTAATTGCAAGCAAAAAAAAACATCACACCGGTTTGTTTATACATACTAGTGACGTCAGCCAAATCGACGTGTTTGTGATCACGTAACGTACCGATGAAAAAAAAGCCATTTGAAAATGGTTTTTATTAATTATTTAAAGATTTATTTTGCAAAAAAAAATATACGTTTGTTATATTTGGGTTCAAACTATAATTTAATTTATATTGGAAGGTATTTTAGCGATACTGTCAAGTACCCTATTATGTAGTCTCAACCAGATCATCACCGATATTCTAGATTCTTATCTGCTTTGGCTAGACCCAACAAATACCTCATAATGACCTTTTGCCCACTTCATACGACCAATCCCAAACACAGCCACCTAATTCCTTCACCTTCATTGACCAAGGCACCAGATAAAAGAAAACAGTCAAGAAGTGTGCAGTGGAGCCAGATAATTCCTGTGCAGGTTCATTGAATAGTAGCATCAGCTCTATGGGAAATGCTCCAGATGAAGCTTTATACGACGGAAAAGCCTCATTGAACTCCATTACAGGGTATCCTGCTGGTGGGTGGTTGCCAGACAGCAAGAAAGAAATCTTTTTGATAGACTTTAAGGTGATGGCAAAGGATAGTTGGAAGTTTTTGGTTACTGATTTGTTAGACACTTCTTAATCGGAGTTTGTTGCTTTAACCCTCTGTTGAAATTCGACAACATATACATTTTTATTTATACCCTTTATGATTTTAAAATATTGTTGGCGTTTGGCAACTTTAGCAAATTGTAATTTATTAGAAGCTACATTGATGTTTTAGAATGAAAACATTTGCTCTGTTAAAAAAGGATCTTATGTTGCATATAATTGAAAGGATAAAAATTACCTAAATTCAATGCAACGTTCTGAATGCAAAGTCTAAGGCGATGCCAATGATTTAAAAATTTAAATAACTTCATTGAATTAATTTATTGGGTTACCTTCTGGTGGGTGATTGCCAGACATATAAAGTTAAGAAGAAGATGGGTATGCTGCCGGACAAAAACTAATATAGAATTGGTTTTCCAGGTGTTAACATACATAACTTTTAATTAAAACAATATTAAAAAAAATAGCCGAAAATTTCATTAAAAAACGAATTTTTACACTTGCCCCTTATTACACAGGTCTGATTTTTATCTTTTTTTTCGCTCTTTTAATTTCTCTTCATGAACTCTGAAAAAATGTGTGTTCAAACCATAGAGATGGTAAAACCGTGCCTTATCGTCCACTCTCTAGAGGAGAAACAGGGGATCAAAATATGTTTCCTCTGCCCCAACATAGCGGCAAGTACAGTAGAAAAAGCAGTACTAAAATTGCGCTAGAAACTGTTTTCTCTAAGTTTATGGCTGGTAGCTCTTTGAAATTTTTTGTAGACGTGGATTGTACTTTTGTGATTCATGAATGGCTGCCTTTTAGAATTTTGTTGTTGTGAAAGGTATGAGCTGAAAAACGAAAACAGATACAGCCTTCAAACTTGGTATACTTATTCCCAGTACCAATCGGGCTTCTAATTAAGGTTGTCGAGAAAATGCGCATGCGCAAGTGGTAGCTGCTTTTTAGAACTTTTTGGTTTCAAAGGCGTTGCTGAAAAACGAAATGAGATACATCCTTTAAACTTGGTACTAGAGTTCCCAGTACTTGTCGAACGTCAACATAAGGGTTTCGAGAAAATTGCGCGTGCACAATTGGTAGCTACCGTATATTTTTTCTTCTATTTTAAAATTATTGAAATTAATTACCTTACATGGTGTATACCTTTAGATGTGTTTTTAAAGGTTTTATCTCTTTTCGTTTTTAGCAATGCCTTTAAAACCAAATAAGTTTTTAAAAGCATACCACTAGCGTATACGCAATTTTTTTAAACCCTTATTTTGACGCCCGACAGGCACTGGGAACTTGTCTACTAAATTTGAAGGCCGTATATTCTTTCGTTTTTCAGCAATGCCTATAAAACAAAAAAAAATCAAAATGCAGCTTCACACGCGCAATTTTCTCGAAAACCTTATTCCCGACACTTACTAGAAACTCGTGAAAAAAATTGAAGTCCGTATTTTTTTAGTTCGAGCTGTAGAATTATTTCAGACATACAGACATGCCTATATGTCCAAAAAACTACTTTTTCGGAATCAGAACCCTCCAAAACGTGTAGAAAAACACGAAATCTCCGTTTTGGATTTTCAACCCGTCTCAATACTTTCATTACCTTATATTCATATTCGGAAATTGAAAGTAAAAAACAATGATAGAGTTAAATTACTGGCCTTTTATGAGTGTTTATTGCGAAAAAATGAGTCTGACAATAAAATTATTATAACATTTTTAAAGTACCTTTATATATTTTTAAGTTATTGCAATAAGTGGAATTTTTTTTTGCATTGCAAGGCAATACATTTTTTCTGAGTGTTCACAATTCTCAAGCCATTCTTTGACAGTTTTGCTCGTTCATTGCTGCCCTCAATCGGCATCTATTTGATAAAAATTGTTTAAATAGTAAAACGTAGTTAAAATTTAATTATTTTGACGAAAAAAGTTTGAAACCAAACGCGTAAATGAAATAAATGTTGTGGTAAACTTTCAAAATAACCTATTCAGACATTTAAGATTTTAAACAAATGAAAATATTCATTTTTATTGTATACTAGCAAATGAATACCCGTTCTTCGCACGGATTAAAAAAATATCAAATCGATTCAAGTATGTGTACCATATAACCTGTTACAGGATTATAAGCTTATGTTATTGTTCCCACTCGTTATAAAGTATAAAATCCCGTTTCACATTTCCTTAAAATTCCAGTAGTTGCAATTTATAAGTTGGTTGGTTGTTCGAAGGTCTTTATGCTAGAGCTGTATAATGGGTGTGTTTGTAGCTATGCGTATTTTCTCGCCAAAATATTTCCCAAAACGCGCCAAATGACCTAAAAGGTTTTATGTTTTTAAGAGGGAATTGTGATGACATTTATGAGTGCAATTTATAACCCACAATAATATTCTTTTTCTACAATAATATCCAATTTCTTTTAAACCCACAATAATATTCTAGCATATTTAATTAAAGAAATATAGTTTTCAAATAAACTATTCTATATTTTCACTCGTTAATTTTATTCTACAACTACTAAGTTTAAAAGAGGAGATTACTTAGCAATGAACGTCCAAAATATTTACATCTAAAATGAAATATGCTAATTTTTCCTAAAGAATATCATTCCGAATAATGTAATATTCTCGCTTTGACACAATTAAGTGAAAAATAAAAACTCTCCACAACACATACAAAAAAAATCTTTGACACGACTGAGTTTTCCCAGGGATATAATTGCTCTAATCCGAAGTCTTAGAAAATGAATTTATCTCGCAGTTACTTAAAAAATGGCAACACTAAGACGCGTTAATTACTTCAAAAGTATTCACACCGAAGTGGTTTGGAACAGTTCGTTTCTCAATATGCTTCAGAAAATCTTTTTTGTCATGTATTTTGAAACTTAAGATATGAATACCAAAAAAAATGAAGATGAAGAATGAATAATAAGGCAATCTGTACGCCAAAAAAAAAGGAAATTCGAAATTAATTAAGATGTTGCCTTTATTGTGTTATTACTGATGAGAATAAAATTGTTGCCATTCGGGATGAGTTATTTTAGAAATAATTTCGTTGAATACAGATAAATAGACTTATTACGAGTTTTAATAATAAAGCTCATCTTAGTAATTGAACAGATTTGATGCGTGCATGTTGACTCTTTATTAAAATAAAAAGGTTAAGAATAGTTACTGATATAAATAATATTTAAGTGCATTTAAAATATGAGTTGATTTTAAGGATATTCATTTTTTGTAGTTAGATATGTTTGTATTTTTGAACTTAAAAACTTAAAATATGGAACCATAGAGAGAAGCCACCTTCTAGCATTTGATAGCAAAGCTTGTACAGGTAGTTTATTTTCTTTAATAATCACGCCGAAAAAACCACTTAATTTAATTGAAGAGTACAGGGGAAGAACCGCTTTATTTATTAGGAGTAGTGCCGTAATTGTATCTGCTTGGCGGACATTGACGACAGAAAACCGGTTTTCCTTTCAGTTTTTCTTTCGCGGTACCAACGTGCGACTCGTGTCCGCTGATCTCTGGCGTAAATCAGGGTTGCCGCGAGAGAAAAACAAAGTGAGTAACCGATTTCCTCACACCAGTTTAGGCGATGACTCTCTTTCATCGCCAAAGAGGCCTGATGAGGAAAGTTTTCTACGAAATTAAGTGGTTTTTCCCTTGTACTCTTCAATTATCAAGGTGTCAGGATGATATACCGATTGTTCACACTCCGAAAACATCTATAACAAAAAGACAAAAAACAGTGCTATTCTCTTTAAATATGTTGGTAATTCCATGTCTTTTAAAAGTTCAAATTGATACAAAGTTATTAATGATTATCCTTACACCTTTTCATATGATTTACTTCGTTGGTAATAAAATATTTTTCAAATGATAGTGTGTAATACTTTCCGATAAAACTAAAAAAAAAATCTTAGATTTATAGTTATGCTAAACGATTAGCTTTCATCAATTAGTTTTGAAGTATCGTTAAATTTTAATTCCTCTATTGTTCACATAAGAAACAAGGTAATTTAATCACTTAAATAAAAATGCTTGAAGATTTTATTTGGACAAAAATGTATTTCTTGATTTTTTTTATTTTCAATTTATTCATAAGAATATCCCGAAAAGGTTTTAAAAAGGCTTGTCTCGGCCCAATATATTTTTTTGGAGATAATCGGATTAAACCTTTTAAACAGTTTAAAATTTTTCGTTTACTTTTTAATTACGCTAGTATGGCATTTAATTAAAGTTCACAAAAATATAATTAATCCTTCTAACAAAAAAGACTTTTAAAAACTTAAAGTTTATTTATATTTAAAGCATTTTGTACAATAATAATCACCGTAGTATATGATGACAAAATCTGTATATTCTTCTCCACCGTATATTTTTTCGTTAATATACTTTTACAGATACGCAATTATCTACTAACCTAAAATCGATAGAACAAAAATTAAAAATGAACAAACTATAAATATTAAAAGTTTGTCTTTAAGGGGTATTTCAGTAGTTAAAAAAATGAAAGCATTAAAGGATATTATTTTGAAACTAAAGAACTATTTTTTTATTGTTAAAAATAGATTATTTTTAAATTGCTTCGATTTTTTATGGGTTGTTTGTTATGAATTACAAGCAATGTGTATGTTTGAGACCATAAAAAATTCCATTGTCTATACAAAGTATCAAAGTTTATGGTTTATAACGCATCTAATCGAACTTTAACACGTAAGTAAGTTTAAAGCATAGAGTTAGGAAGGAGAGGTAGAGGGGTCTATGAGTTCAAATGGTTTGAAGCAGGGCTGTCAGGTTTTTCGAGCTACTGCACATCACATACTGGCACTGAGGTATCCCAAGATGCACCGCTCTAGCGGAGTTTTGAGCTACTGCGCATAACATAGTGACCGAAACTGACACTGAGGTATCCCAAGATGCACCGCTCTAGCCTGCTTCATTTGTGCGCTACTGCGCATATACATGGACCTCTCTATTCTCTTTCATACCTGTATGGTTTAAAGGACTGAGGTACCCTAAGCAGGTTTAAAGGTGTTTCGAAAGCATCAACTTTCGAAATTTTGGTCAAAAATACTGTTAATTTTCCATACAAAAACTACATGCTCATAAAAATACTTTTTTTATTTGGATTTACTTCAATTTAATTTTATAATGCATCAAATATTCCCAAAAATTTGTTTCTTGTGTCATATTTCTGCCAATATTATTTAAATAAGCAGCAAAACGCACAAAATTTAATTACTGAGTGTAAAAACAAACTATTATTGTTATTTAAATGTAGATTAAATGTTTAGTTATTTAAATTTAAAAAATATTTTTACATGAATTTTTAATTGAACTTGGGATATAGCTTTTCCAGATGTTTTCTTCAATATTGCGTATCCCACTTGTTTGTGAGACTTGAGGTTTGTTTTCTGAAAGTGGGTGGTCACAAAGGATATAGCCTTTAAAAAAAGCTTCCACCTTTTAGCCTATAAACGTAATGTGTAAGCCAAAAACAAAGGTATACGGACGTTAGGAAGCTAATTGTATAAATATAAGTATATCGACTCACTTGTTGAGTTTTCCATTCCAGTCGGGCGAATCCGACTGTCGTAATTTTTGCCGATGATACTGTCGAGAATCTTCTTCTCCAGGGCTCGAAAGTTGGGCTTGTCTCTGAAAAAATACAAACACAATTTCTGTATTAACGCTATAGTACTGCTACTAGACTCACTGGTAGTCATAACACTATGTAGGCTCTGTTTAGATTGGCGTAAACTGATATATTGTGTTGGTTTTGGGAAATAGAAATGAATGACAGATTTCATTTCTAAAACTTTCAAAGCTTTAAAATTTTTTTAATGACTATCATATGCCAAACACTAACAGTATTTTAAAGCTTTTAGCATTTTAAACAATAGAAGTATACTTAGACAAATCTACATTTCAGCATTTTACCCTACAATGCAAAAAACAAAGTCTTTCAACTAAAAAAAGCAAGTCCTTTAACAGCGAATCATTCGCCAGTAATTGACAGATTCCATTGCCAAAGTATGAATAGTCGATGGTAATCGTTGTCTCATACGCGCATCACAACATATTCCGTCTTAATTAAAAGTTTCATTCGAAAAATGGCTTAAAACTGTTAATATTTGTACATAACCATATTATTCCAAACACTATAGTGTTCCAAAACCATATAACTATTTGGTGAAATCTCCATTTCAACAATCTACCCATTAGAATCTATTACCTCTAAATAAATGCCATATTTCAATTATCCCTAACAAAGTCTTTCGACCCAAACGAGCGCAGGTCCTCTACAGCGAACCATTCGCCAGTGATTGACAGATTCCATTGCCAAAGTATGAATAATCGATGGTATAATCGCTGTCTCATACGCGCATAACAACATGTTTCATTGTAATTAAAAGCTTCGTTTGAAAAATGGTTTAAAAAGACTTTTAATATTTATACATAACTATAATATTTCAAACACTAACAGTTATCTAGTGTTTTAAAACCATATAGTCAAGTCTCCATTTCAATATTATACCCATTAGAACCTATTAGGTCTAAATAAATACCATACTTCAATTATCCCTAACAAAGTCTTTCGACCGAAACGAGCAGGTCCTCTAACAGCGAATCATTCGCCAGTGATTGCCAGATTCCATTGCCAAAGTATGAATAAATAATCAATGTTCTAATCGCTGTCTTCTACGCGCATAACAACATGTTCTATCTAAATAAGGACATTTTTCGAATGAAACTTTAAACAATTTGAAGATTGTACATGTACATTACTATAATGTTCTAAACACTTACATTCATTTAGTGTTTCGAAACCATATAGTCAAATCTCCATTTCAACATTCTATGCATTAGAACCTATTACCTCTAAATAAATACCACACTTCAATTATCTCTAACAAAGTCTTTCGACCGAAACAGCGAACCATTCGCCAGTGATTGACAGATTCCTTTGCCAAAGTATGAATAATCGATGGTAATCGCTGTCTCATACGCGCATAACGACATGCGGTCATGAAACCCGTCGTTAGTGCAATCCCAATATACCTGTACCGGTGTGCGAAACAGACTTTGATCATTAGAAGCTTGTGCTGTCGTGTGACTAGTCCATTAGAGGCACGCTTCAAAGTGTCCGGTATTGAAATGGAATGCTCATTGAAATGTTTGGCGGGAAATGCTTATTATTGTTGGGGATAGTGCGGGAGTTTGGTGGTCAAAAGTGTTTTGTACGTTTAAAAAGGAACGGTTTGTTGTGATTTTGCTTGTCATCTGAACGAGAGTTTTGTCTCATATGTAAAGTTTTGGATCGTTTTCCTTAAAAAAATAAAATAATTATATTAGTATATGCAACAGATTTGGTATTTTTTGTAGCAACTTAGGAGCTTGTGCAGTCCATTGGAGCTACGCTTAAAACTGCCCGGTATTGAAATGGAATGGTCATTGAAATGTTTGGCGTCATTGAAGTGTTGGTGAACTTAAATCGTTTTGATTAAAATAAAAGAAATAGTTATTTAAAGATAAAATCGTGTATACATTAGGTATGGTAGAGCATTGTTAGAAAGATGGTTAAACAGATTTAGCTGGGATTTTTTTAAAAGTATATTATGTAAGTTTACGGCTTTTACTCGTACTGGAAGAAAAAGAAAGAATCCTTTGTAAGAAAGAATAAATAAAATGTGATTCAAGGTAAAAAGTTAGTGTCAATTTTGCTAGAGAATGCTTATTTTATCAATTATACTGTACTATGCCATATTCTTTTCCAATCGAAAAATAGTAAAATTTATTTTGGCCCATACATATTGATTTGGAATCCCTAATTAAGTACAGGAAAAAAAATCATTCAAAATAAACTATCAAAACGTGTTTACCATTCATAACTTTTCATTTATCGCTAAACACTTTCAGTAAAAAAGCAACAAACATGATTTGATTTAAACATATATAGTTAAACCTATCATTCGGGCATGGATAACTCACATTTATTAGATTTAGAACACGTGATAATACAAATCTATCCTATGTTTATTACAACATTTGCCGAATTTATTTGTTTATTGTCACTCAAATAGCCACAGCAAAACATGAAATGCACCACTTCAAAAGAGAAACCACACATAACAACCAAAACAAACCATCAAAACATACGAATAACACTAAAATTTTTATTCCAATGGCGAAGAAAACTGCACTTTATCGAATTCCCCAAGTTCCGTAAATATAAAAAGCTGGCCGAGGACTCATGCAAAGTATTGTCGCGTCCCTCCCTAAATAGATATAGTGGGCCCATTATGTAGGGGGGATACGGCTCTTAATCTTACGTCGGCCGGTAGGAAATAAGAAATAATCAATAACACTCTTCGCGTTTGAGTAGCCTCGTATAATTGAATGCCACGGTTAGATTGGGGGCGATTTATAATTCAGCGGCGTCATTTTTCATGTGGGGACGCGGTAAGCAGCGTTTAAGAAGCTTTGGCAGCGTATGGTCATGATGGATTTGAATACGTTGCACAGTAGGTTATTTTTATCATCCAGGTTATTTTTATAGGTTATTAGGTTATTTGTATTAAATTATTAGGTTCATTAGATTATTTTTATCAAAAATAGTAAATTCGAGAGTTTTGCTAATTTTTTTTAATTTAACCCCTTCCTTCTTGCTACCGTGAAATTGACAGGGTGAGGTTTAGCGTCTATTTATTGCTCCCGTGGTATTTCTGGGCTGGAGTGCTTAGTACACTCTTAAAACAAAAGAGTGAAATCCACTCCTATAGGGAAGTGCATTTTCGGCACTGAAAGTAGTGGAAATTAACTCAGACTGAGTTGAAACCGCTCGTTTGTTTTAAGACTGTAGTAAAAGGTTAACAAGATTAAAGCTAACTTAAATCCATCAATTTAAAGCTCAAAGGCTAGAGTGTTCCATATTTGCTCGCCAATATGATTAAAACTACGTTTATTCCACCAAAAAGGGGCTAAAATAGTCAACAAGTGTATCGATCATTATGGAAGCAAAGTAATTGGAACTGTCGACCGGTTGGATGAATGTGTCTGAACATGGCGTTTAGGATATGAAGACAATGTAACTACTATGGTGGATATTTAAAAGAGAATTTTTTTATCGCAATAAAATTAGATAAAGAAACTACGGTACTTAAAGAATAAACAAGTACATTTGTAAGATAAAATGTCACTTAGAATTGCTTCCACACAAAATTCCTACACCTAAAAAGCACCAAACATTGCATTTAGTTTGATATTAAACTTTTAAAAGTCAAATAAACTATTTTTATAGAAAATTCAATAGTTATATTACTTGTCGTTTGTTGACATTATTTTAATTTCGAAGAATAAATACGTAGTATTGCTCCCACTTAAAAATAAATAAATAATTTCATATTAATATACAACAATGGAACTATCCATCACCTTCAAAACAAAACTAAGCAAATTGATTTTTAAATACCGTTTAAAAACAAAATACAATAAAAAGCCCCTCCCCCAAAGACATAATTGATATTGAGACGAGATTATTCATTAATAAATGCTTAAATATAAATTACGTCTGATTTTTTAAAATTAAATTATAGATAACTTTGTGCCTCTTTCTAAATAAATAATACGAACCATCAAAAAATCTTTTGTGACATATAATTATGACGTTTCATTCCAAATTTAATTACATCAAAAATAATCATTTCATTTTATATTCAATAGAAATGAAGTTTTCTTTTTAAAAGTTCTAATATAAATCAATACTTTTAAACATATTACGCTGAAAATTTCTGGAATCTTTCCTACTTGCGTTTACGTGCATTTAAGTTCTTTTGGTTTGCAATTATTGTTTTGACCTGTAATAATATTATCTAATAATTATGTTTCTCAATTGGCTGGACTGGGGATTTATTTAAAATCGAGATTTTAACTTAAAATAGTTATACTTGACTGCAATGTGATTTTTATTTCTTTTACGACATACGGGAATTTATCTACTAGTTCTCAATAAAGTTTCTACATGTAATGCAATATTGAAATAAACAAGCTGTAAACTCTTGTTGTGTAACGGCCCGTGCAGCCAAAAATGTCCGACGAATAATACCCGTATAGAGGGAGTGCACGTTAAATATCCCCTAAGTCCTAAGCTTCGTACGATGTCACTCTTAACGGTTGCTTGGGTGCCTACTCAGGTGTCGGCCCGTCACTTGATTGTGGTTCTAAAATATGAACGCCGTCACCAATAGCCTCGTGTAGCTCTAGTGCGACGATAATTCAAACTAAACTAAACTAAGCTAAACTCTTGTTGCGTAACATATTACATAATCTGTTTTGCTAACAAATTTGTTTACTGTCGGAAGTTTATAAAGCATCTGTAGCATGGATTGAAATACTAATTCTACATACTACATTAAATGAGTAAGTATTATGGGACCTTGTGTTTACAGAAGGACTTCGTCACGATTCTTCTTATTACGTAAACAGTGTTCCTTTGACGTCATATTTAAGATTAACTTGGATATAGGACGACTTTAATGTCCCTTAAATTCTGTAATGCTTAGAAAACCGACATATGTTTAATGTTAAAACATTGGATAAAAACCCTTCTTCTACTACCAAATGTAACTTTATCTTTATCTTTTATAATTAAATTGATTTGTAAAGTATACAAACCTGAGAAATGTCTATGCCAAAAAATTGCAGTATTTTCAATAGTATAAAATAGTTTTTGTTATTTTTTTATGATTCTAATCTATTCACTGAAGATAAATAAAGTCTAATGAGAAATGACGGTACATTTAGAGGACATTTTAAGACGTCATTATTCATTAATTCAACTTTAGGATCCACCTTTGTCATAAGTCAATAGAATGATTGAAAGTCAATTGGACATGCTAACAAATGAACACATGGTGTTTAATTCTAACGCATATGCATAGTTTCAGAAATAAGTAAATGTAATTTTTCAAATTTGAGTAATATTTACACGGAGCCATTTTGAATAAATGTGACTTACTCGGAATCATGTATTTGTTCTTTCTTAGAGTGTATGCGAATTATAAGTCATAATAATAATTTTTATACATAACAAGCAATTCTAGAAACGTGTTATCTTTAAAGGAGAGGGGGAGGGGGGGGGCGTATTTTCATCAAGAGAAATCTATCACTTTTTAAAAAAATGTCATATTGCAGTTCTTCCACTAAGCTCTTAAATTATGAAGTGCAACAGTAATTTTTCGAAACGTAAAGACATTTTTCACAAGCTATTCAAAGTAAACAGAAATATCAAATAAGTTCAAGTAACAAATCCATAAATAAGTAACAAATACATCATTTTTTTCAAAAATGTCACATAGCAGTTCTTCCACAGGGCTCTTCAATTATGAATTGCAACAGTAATATTTCGGAACATAAAGACAGATATTTTTCACAAGCTATTCAAAGTAAACAGAAATATCAAATAAGTTTTGCCATTTATATACGGTTTGCATTCAATACATTTTAAAGATCTTTTTTACTTATCTTTGCCACGTAATGTATAAACATGAAAACCACGTAATTTGAAACATATAAATGCAATTAGTTTGCACAGTTTAATATTCAATATCCACCAAAAAGAGTTCCCATAAACATATTTTAATAGCTGTAAATTGTAGTATGAATGACGTTATATAAGTAAGTTATTTCGAAATCGGCAAGAAATGAATTGGACGGAAATGTGTTTTATAAGCAATGGTTTGATTTCATTCATTGATTCATTTTATAAAACGCTAAACCCATAAGAGTTCCGTCTCTGATATCTAACTCAAAATAATATAAATATAAATTTAAATGTTCCTGCTAAACGGTTTTGAATGTATTTCCTATTGATTCAAATGTATATTTGACATCAAATTATTTAGTAAATGAAAACTATGAGAAAAGAAATAAAAATACTTTAAATTTATCTCTGTGGCATTTCGAAGATAAAAAAACGTCCAAACTAATGTAGTCGTACATTAAAAGTTAATTTTCTATATATTTGAAACATATTTATTTTAATTACTTTTGAGTATTACATAAGAAAAAAAAATCTTATTCTAGATTAGACTAGGTATGAATACAACTGCTATGCAATATAAAAACTGATGAAATTCTTTAAAATATCGTCACTTGAGAAATCGACAGACTGTTTCAAATATCTTAATTTCAAAGTTTCAAAAGATTAAAATAAATGCAAATGCATTACATTTTCAAATTTACTTTTAATTTGTTCAAGATTTATCCATTAGATTATTGCGATACCACCCATTTAGAAATGATAATTTTAAAGTAAGATTTTTGATTAAAAGTTTGATCTGAAATACAAACTTCTTTAATTGAACATGTATGCTTGTAACAGTATTGAATTTAAAATTTCGTACAAGCGGAAGACATTTTTAAAAATATTATTATTATATAAACACAAATATTATTTTTAAAAATTATTGGATGGAATTTTATGTGTTAATGTTAAATTTATCATTGAAGTTTTCTTTAAGACGTATTTATATCTGTGTGACGTTTAATAGTTATTTAAGCGACTAGTGCCGAAAATAATACTTTATTAAGCGAGTGGCTTTTATTTCACGAGACCGTAGGTCGAGTGAAATAATGAAAAGAGCTTAATAAAGTATTATTTGGCATGTGCTTGCTTAAAATTTTTTTATAATAACGTGCAAAAAAGTATTTCTACCAATGAGTGATTTTCATGACATCATTTAGTTTCCATGGCAATATTCGAAAATTAGGATTGTTTGTCGTGAAATTTGTGTTCGTACTTTTGTCGTATTTAATTTCCTTTAATAATTTTTGTAGTACTTGTAGTTTCCATGGAGATATTAGAAAGTGCAAAAGTAATGATCCAATAGAAATGAGTTTCATGACATCATTTTGTTTCCATGGAGATATTCATGACATCATTTTGTTTTTCTACCAATCAGATACTCTTATTTACATTACCGCACTAGTGCCGAAAGTACTACTTACGGCACTGTCTGTGACGTAAGCAAGTAAAGTGTCATTTTTGCAACGATTTATGAATGAATATGATATAAAAAAGTGAACTTTTTTGCACGTTGTTATAAAAAGTTTTTTAAAGAAAACCTAGCAACTACTACAGGATGTGTGGTTCTAAAAATACGACGCTCGTTGCCAATAGCCCTCGTGTAGCTCTAGTGCGACGACAATTCAAACTAAACTAAACTAAACAGGATTTCATAGAAGTCATTTTACTCCCAAGAAGTTTCATTCAGGAGACGATTTTTTTAAACCTTTCATTCCTGCCCTTCTTTTGGTCGGTGCTCCGATTGGGGATCTGTTTATACGTGGCATTCGCTAATTGAAGTTAGAGAAAGAATTTTTGTTCATTCAATGTTTCTGTTTCCACGCAAGACCTGAAACTTGTCTATTAGTTAATTATTCGTGTGAACAAATTTATAATGTTAAAAGCATTATTTCCGCTTAATGCCTAAAAACATTTATAATCAAGAGTCGAATAACACAAGAATATCTACAACAGATAAACAAAGGTCCTCAAAGTCAAGCCATTGCTTTAAGTTGGCTTAACCCCAGCCTTTCTGAACGTTAGTTAGTAGCTTATATTTCAAATACACAACCTGTTCATAAAATGATAGCATCAAAGGAAGTATTAGGCCCCAGTTTAATTAAGTTTTTGAATTATAGTTGCACTAGAGCTACACGAGGCTATTGGCTTCGAATTTTAGAACCACAGTCAAGTGACGATTAGGCCCCAGACCTAAAAGTATTATATCCAATGCCTTAACAAGTGGGAATTCGCGAAACCTTTCCAGAAAAAGGCAAACTATAGAGTTTTGGAAATTCAGTTGAAAGCATTGTTATTTTTAGTATTTAAAAAGTAAGCTGTTCGCATTGTATGTATTTTGCAATTCAAAACTTAATGCGACATAAGTTTTAGTTTCTATTAGAATATAAACAAATGATGTTAAAATACCACTTTTGAATATTCATAAATTTATATTTGGTTTTGATGGTTAACTCTTCTGAAAACACCATTTAACATTTTGAATTTTAAATTGCAATCCACATTTTTCCATTTTACATATGTGTTTAATTATCCTTCCAGATCAAATGACTTAAAAAAAATCCATTTCAAAAAAGAAATTTAGCCATCAGCATTTTCTTATTTTAATACTTCGCCATACTTCTTTGATGTATTTTCACATTACCATACAACGGCTCCTATGAGATGAATAACGACAATGAATATATAGTTTTGAGGAATAGAAATAGAAAATTTTGTGTGTATTTTTCAAAGCACATAAAAGACAATCAGATAAGCAACTATCATCTTGTTTCCGAAATACATGAATTCTGAATAGAAAATTTTGTCATTTCAAGTGTGGAAACCTTAAGGGATATGACATTTTGAAGTGAAAGTGCTTGCTGTAAGGGTCTATTAGCATTTCCTTCCCGTTGGTATAAAACAGCTTTAGAGATGGCTTTGCAAAGTCATAGCCGCCTACGGGGTTGTTTCACGCTGTGAATGGCAACAGCTCCAGCGGTATTGTTTTCATTTTTTTTTGTTTGAATTACTCTTGTTCTGGTATTCAAAAATGAGTTTTCTAAGAATATTTCACTTATTAAATTTTTAAAATGCAACTTCTTGCTGTGCTGTTGGTTGTTCAAATCATTTGTTTTAGACAGCTTGCATAGAAAGAAAAGTATGTGTTTTATCCAGGACGGTCAGTTTGAGAGTGAAACCAAAACAACCAATAAAATCACAGAAGGAGGAAAAAATAAAACAATAGCGTTACATCATCTGAAATAACATACCTATTATAAGAGGCGCTGTTCATTTAAAATTTATGACAATGGAAATACTAAAACGACCTGTTTAACATGTCAGATAGAAAACGGGCAGAAATGATTAAAAACACTATTTATGCAACAGAAGTAAAGGAAGACCAATTAGATTAAGGCGGATCAAAATTTGATGGCGTAATTTAGTGTTACGTCAGTGCTGAAGAAATAAGTACACTTGAAAGTGCCATCTATGTCGATGTTGACTGGGTAACAAAAACACTATTTTATTTGTGTGAAAAAAAAATTAATAAAATGTTCTTCAATTTACATTTTTTCCAAAAAATATTCTATTTTAACGAGCTCAACCAACAACATATTTTTTTTACATATTTAAAAAGCATTACATTTACATTTCTCGAAAACTACGCGTCCTACCGATATATTTGTAATACAAAAAATGAAAGTTGATTAAATTTGCTACAATTTTCACCCCTCAAGTTTTTTAATATCTTGTATATTTTTCGAGATATCCGCTCTTGAAAGTCTGTAATTTTAGAGAAAACCAAATTTTTTTTCTTCACATTTTTCCTCTATTTTGACCAGATAACTTTTCAATGATGCTCCGAAAAACTAAATGTTGACCCTAGAGTGGTAGAGAATTTAATTCTTTTCAATAATGTATCTTACTTTACAATTTTATCTATTTTCCTTCAAATTTTAAAGCAGTTTCAGTATTGAGCGAAGAGGGACTATCAGTCCCATAGAGCTAATGCATTAGTTTTGAAGTCACAACTTTAAATTAACAACAATTTCGATGTTATGCTGATTCCCGTACCTGGGGAAAAAGGGCTAACATGGCAAAGCAATACTTCTGCGAAAGTTTTGATTCCAAAACTAATGCATTAGCTCTATGGGAATGACAATCCCTTTTATGTACACTTATTCTGTACTGAATGTCTAAATAACACAGATGCTCATTTTGTAGGCACGTTGTTATTTTAATATTTTAATCTATTTTCATATTCTATTTTATCTATTTTATTCGTTGGACCCCCGAAGGGAAACGGTCAGATGTTCTTCCTGTTCTACTTCATCTTCGGAATCAACTTGAGGGACTCCATCCAGGCAGAGTTCCAATGGCAATTTTGGCATGCTGGGGAACCCTTGAGACTTGCTTTTTTGCGGCTACACTTCGAGCTGGCACAATCTGTCATGCCTCGGCAGAAAATTATTTTCAGAATATCGTCAGGTGCTACTGTTGACTCACTGGGCACTGGTCAGGTTTTCTCATTCTTCCACCCATACATCTGAGGAGCCAGGTCCTTTCCCAGCCACAGATGAACTTGGTGGAATGTTCGGATGGAATTCTGTTTTACTGCTCCCAGTGGGAGGAAGACAAGATATATCAGGCTTGATGGCGGCCACTGATTTCACGAATGACTTATACCTGTAGGCATTGAAGGAGGCCTCTTTCGTTGGAGCCCTATACCACCTAAAGATGCCGGTTTTGCCTGCCTTTTTTTACCTGATCGGTGGTTAAGGAAGGGTCTGAAAAGACCGCTGCTGCTTCCTGGACATCTGGCGACGTCATATACAACTTCGCAAATGCTACCTTATTGCTTTTTCGATATGCAGAAGATGTTGTGTCGCATCCAGTTAATGTGTGCAAAAATAGCACGTTCTTTAAACCCAGTTGCTGAAGCTCTTGAGACGAGAATGAATAAAAAATCTTTGTCACGTCTAAGGCTTGTTTGACGTTTATATCGGTGTCTTCGGTGAAATGGATATCAACAAACTTCCTAACTAGATAGCGCTTCTGCTGGTCCCAGTGCACAGTGAGTTAGCAGCAGCACCTGACGATATTCTGAAAATAATTTTCTGCCGATGCATGAAAGATTTTGCCAACTCAAAGTGTAGCTACAAAAAAAGTGTCAAATGTTCCATAGCATGCCAAAATTGCCATTGAAACTGCCTCAATGGGGTTGACTCCGAAGATGAAGAAGAACAGGAGGATCATCTGACCGTTTCCGGGGGTCCGACGAATAAAATAAAATAGATAAGATAGATTATGAAAATAAATGAAATATTAAAGTAACAAGGTGCCTTAAAAATGAGTATCTGTGTTATTCAGACGTTCAGTACAGAATAAGTGTGCATAAAAGGAATTATCATTTCCATAGAGATAATGCATTAGTTTTGGAATCAAAACTTCAGCAGAATTATTGCTTTGACATGTTAGCCCTTTTTCCCCAGGTACGGGAATCAACATAACATCGAAATGAAACAAATTTGAAACGAAAATGTTAATAAGTTATTTAATTATATATTTTGAAGTTTTAAAATGACAAAAATATACAACAGATGGCGACACTAATTTAAAACTTTATCAATTAATAATTAAGTAACCGGATGTTATTTTCTTTTCAATTGTGTTTTAAATTGATATTATGATGATTCTCATACCTGGTGACACCTGGGATAACGTGGCACAGTAATTCTTTTGCAAAAGTTGTGACTTCAAACCTAATGCGTTAGCTCGATAGAACTGACAGTCCCTCTTCGCTCAACACTGAAACTGCTTTCAAATTTGAAGAAAAATAGATAACACAATAAAGTAAGATACATTATTGAAAATAATTAAATTTTCTACCACTCTAGGGTCAACATTTAGTTTTTCGGAGTATCATTGAAAGGTTATCCGGTCAAAATAGAGAAAAAATGTGAAAAAAATTGTTTTCTCCAAAATTACAGACTTTCAAGAGCGGATATCTCGAAAAGTATACAAGATATTAAACACATGAGGGATGAAACTTGTAGCCAATTTAAACAGCTTTCATTTTGTATATTACAAGTATATCGGTAGGACGCATAGTTTTCGAGATATAAGCAAAAAACCAAAAAAATGGGACCTTTAACCCCCCTCCCACCTTCGGCTCAGGGGCTAGAAGTGGGGACTTTTGATATGTTCACCTCCTAACAAGTCCAAACAAAGTTACGAAGTCAAAAATTGTGCTACAAACATTTCCCTCTATACCCTTTTTTGAGCCTTCGTTGCCTGGATTGTTAAAATATTTTTAAAAAATAAAGTAATATAAAGTTAAAATGAATATAAATTTAATCAAATAATTTTAATCGATCTTTAAATCGATTTAATCAAATAATTTAAATAAACTACATTTTCAACGAATAAACAGTCTTGAATATTATTTTCGAGTGAAAATAAACACTTATATTTTATAATCATTAGACAGAAATGCTCTACCAAGAGTAATTAATTGTAATATCAATATTTCAATATTAATGTGTTTTTTGTAAAGAAGAGTAAACGAGTGATTATTTAGATAGGTAGGTAGGTACATGTATTTTCCGGTTTGTATGCCTGATCAGATCATCTTGATTGCCCGCTTATAAACCTACGTCAAGTAAGACAGACACAGACAGAATTTTTACTGACACACAGCGAGAAAGTACACCCAGGGCGAAGGCGGGAATAGAAACCCGCACCCGGTACAGTGTACGAGTGTGTATTAGGCAATGACACAATTCCTACAGCCTATTCTTTGTCTTTTTCCTACTGAAAGCTTACAATCATATGGCTAGTAATTTAGAACCGACATCAAAGTAACAAGGTTAACACCAGAACGGCACCAAACACCGCACCGACATCGTATGATGTTTTTATGACTACAAACATTTTAACGTGTATCAGTCATGTCAACTATACAGAATTTTGTACAGCAATTCCCCCACACGATCACTCTCCCATAAAGATGACCCATAAGCAGAACATGCCTACGCTACGTTGACTATTAGAGTCATTATAGCCTTTTATTTCTTCGTTTTAAGTAATAGCTCCTTCCGGTTCCGGACATAAATCCGACACCCGAAAACCCACAGAATATAAACCCAACAGGGAAAAATCTTGAATGGAATATTCCGACTGGTTCGAAACCTCGACAAATCCATAAATTAATGCTATCATGCTTAATTAAGGGCAATTTAATTACTAATTTTTGCACTTTTTACTGTCGGATTTATGGCCTGTCGGGTTTATGTCCCAGATATAGTTAGTTCCAGCTTTCATTCCTGCAGTTCCTCCGATCTGTGCTCCCGTTGGTGCTGTCTTCAGACGGGACACTTATTCAAGAATCGGAGCTCGAGAATGATTCGATTTTTTCAGAGCAATGACATTTTATTGACATACTGAATTCTTATTCTAAAAATAATCGTAAAATTTCTAAATGACTTCTTAATGTAAAAATGAAAAGGCAAATTTTATACTTTTCATAAAAAATAATTTGAATTTTTGTTACATACAACCTTATTTATTTTAAATTCATATAAATTGATACAGAAAAGACAGCATCATATGTTTTGTATTTGTACAGTATTAGTTTTACAAATCTTCTTACTATTTATAATTAGACTTATAAAAATAAATGTTATTTAATTCAATATTAATTCTGCTTTTGGACGCAAAACATTTTGGTAAATAAAACACAAACATTAAAGTTTTCATTCATTCATAATATTCATAAACATTCTGGGTTTTCAAAATTTCTATTTTCTAACTTAAAAGTAAAAAGTATAGTTCAAAGCAAGTTCTAGCTAAGTTTTCAAAATTTTCTAATAAACACAAGTAAACATATTACTCCAGTGCATGTTCTCTCTTCGAAAGAACACACAGACACTCTCTACTTTGATCTGAACTTATACAAACATTTCTATTAACTTTTGTTTGGTACGTTTTCGTAGATTTTGAAATGCTTAGATTTTAATAAGTTTTTCAAATAAATTCAAATTTCAAAAGTAACCGAAAATTATACGATACAAAATTCCATTGTAAAGAATATTCGTAAGTTGGATATTTGAATATTTTACGATTGAATTACAATTAAAAGAAACTGGCAAAGAATTAAAGACTTTATTCATGGAATTTTCTAGCTATCTATTGAAATGCATTTATATTTCATACTTTGTGAAGTTAATATTATTCATATTTGATGAGTTTTATAAATAAATCTATTGTAGCTGCAAACCTGGAAAACATATATTTACCATTTAAATTATAAATGCCTAGTGATTTGAAATGATTTTATTACTTCAAAATAGTTGCAAAACTGCTTGACTTTAGAAGAGTGTTTTTTCGAAGGAAAGGTATGCATGCAAAGTTTCTGATTATAGAATTCGGTATTTTTTTTCTGGAACGGTGTTATCTTTATGACGACTTAGAAAAGGAACATTTCCTGAAGTTTCATGACAAACAGTTAGACTAACTTTTAAAATAAACGAACCATTTAATTTATTTCAATGTTTAGAGATTAAATGCCTCAAAAAGTAATTAAAAAAATTCAGGCACAAAACCGATTTCGACAGATTTGCCTTCTTAAGGCACGTTAAACGTTATTCACAGGAATAATATATTTTTCACACTAAGGTGAATTTTGAAAGCAAAAGAATTTAGAATTTTTGGAAGTTTCATGACCAGTTAATGACCAACTTTTAAAATAAAAAAATACCAATTTAATTTAATTCAACGGTTACAGATTGAATGCACCAAGAAAAATAAGCATAAAATAAAAAAGTCTTTTACTCGAAATCAATTTTGGCAGACTTTCCTACTTAAGCCATTTTAAACATTATTCATAGGAACAATATTTTTCACACAAAAGTCAAATTTTCAAAGCAATGGGCGCACATTATAAATAACAAATGACTTCAAATATGAGTATCGGGGAAATTTCAGGTACCATTTTACGCTCAATAAATCTAACTTTCCGCCGCGTTTCACTCACTCATTGTTCTAGAATAAACTAAATGTGTGAAAGTTCGATAATTTTCTATCAATAATCTTCTAAACAAGTGAGAAGTTTTAATAATCTTATAGAACTTTTGAGACGAAGCCACTCTTGAGCATTGATTAACGGCTGACGCAGTAATAGGACTTTGTCACTTGAATATTAAAAGTTAGTTTTGTTTTAAAACTTTACTGCGTATAATCACCATACTTATTTCAGGTCTCTACACTCTCAAAAATAGAGGCTCAAAAATGTAGTCATTTTCGACGAAATGATGTCGTGAAAAATGCGTCAATTAAACCTTTCGTCAAATTAACGTAATTTGTTTCCCTTAGCGATTAAAGAATCCTGAAAAATGAGATTTTTATATCTGAGACTGAGTAAGTTTTAAGAGTATTTAAATTTGTCTTTTGTTTAGACCTTTGAATAGAGCTGCTTTGATAAAATTTATCAGCCACTATATTTTGGCAATTTTGTATGTATAAAAATAATAAAAAGAATATTTATTGATTGCTGTAAAAAACCTGATTATTATTGTACTGACTTTGAGATGAGAAATAGTAAATTTATTTTAAAAATGTCTATAGCACTCTTATAGACATTCAAATATATATTATCATAAATCTTTGACATTCATTTCTAATAAAAGCCACTAATGGTTCTTGGAAGTAATTTTCTAGATCAACGAATTCCTAGAGTATCACAGACACTAAATATCTCTTTAGCGGTATTTTTCTTTATCATATATTGCCTCAGGTTATTCCGATCCTGTAACCATGGATATGTAGAAAATGAAAGTGATATACGAGCTTTAGGGAGGTAGTATTTATTATAATATTTGGTAGAAGTACCAAGGAAGTATATTTGATGTATTGTGTTATTTAGGAATGTTAAACACATTCGTAAAACATATTGTAAGACGCTGTTTAAAAGTTTTTGTTTGGTTGGTTCGGTTTGCAAAGTTAACATTTAAGGGTATACGGTACCCAAAAATTGGTCAAAATATCGATTTTTCAGTTTTTACTTCTTATTATTCACAATATTTTTCAAAACATTTAATGAAAGTTTCAAAATGATATCTTCTGTAAAAGAAAGTTATTAAATATTTTTCTGGAGTCATTCCTTTAAGTTTGAATACGTATTTCGCCTGCTTTCAACCTTTTTTTTCTCTGTTTCGCGTTTTTCAATTCTTGTGTTCAATAAATCCCTAAGGCGTTTTTGCTATTTAAGTTAGAAATTTGAAATTTTTAACCTGTGTTCTTATATATATGGTGCACAAAATAGTGCATGGAATAAGGTATACTATGTATAGTTTTTTTTTAAAAATTGAATTCAATAATTTGTTTTTTTTGTGATTTTCAGTATAAATGCATGTTACTTTTGTACTGTAGCTCACATTTTAAACTCCATGCACAGTTCTTGAACAAATAGTAGTAAAAACAAACTATAAAAGTTTGGTGGAGTTATTCTCAAAATTGAAAGAGGAGTAGCGTTTTAAAAAAGTTCAAAATTTTGACTTTTTTAAAAAATAAACGAAAAACTACTTTTAAATATTTGTTTTTATTGCTATAAAATGTTTATTTAGAATGAACATTGTATAAAACTACTATAATTTACAAGTTTATGTTATTATTTCTAGAAATAATGTTTTTGGTACCGTATCCCCTTAATGTGCAAAATTTAATCGTTCACGGGTTGATGTAAAAATAATGATACTCTCTTTCTTATTGCTATGTATGTACTAAGAGTGTATCAATATTTTTGTATCACTCTGCACTGTAAAAATAGTCTCTTGGTTTACAGAAAAAATGTCAGCTGGTGTGCCAGAAAAATACCGTATAATCTACATAGAAAATCTGTTTAGTTTATACGAATGTTTGTAATTTTAAAGCAAAAGCTGTTTTTAAGGGGACGTGGTACCCAAAAAATTAAATCCAGTATTTTTATCGCTAGCATTCAAATTAAACTATTTTTACAAAGAACTAACATTCAATAAACATATACGAAAAAATGATAAATATAAAACGTAAGTTTTTTTTAAAAAATTAAAAAATGTTAGTTTTTTCAAAATGCTACTCCTCCTACAATTTTAAGAATTTTTTTTATGGATTTTTTAAAAAAAATGTTCCCACAACATCTATTAATAAAAGTTGGTATGGATATTGAGCTATCAGTTAAACAAGAACAGTTATGTAGCTTTATGTATAAAAATGGCCAAAAAATAAGATTTTTTGTAAATTTTCACCTTCATCAGTTTTTAAAAAAAATCTATTTACACTAGACCTTATCCCATACCAACTTTTGTTAAACGCATATGTTTCAACACAGGAAAAAAAATGGATCTCTACATTAATTTACCTAAAAGCCTTAGGGTTTTAACCATTCACAAGCTGAAAAAATTAAAAAAAATAAAAAATCAACATAAAATTTCAAAAACCATTTTACCAAACGATTATATCATTTTCAATATACATCCACCATTATAAAAGAATCCTTCTTTTTTGCAATATCCTTAGCTCACAGCATTCGAGCATGTTTAGCTATTTTCTGTGCAGCCCTAAATTTTGGGTAATGCGTCCCCTTAACAGACAAAATTAGAAAGAAAAACAAAATACTTCCTTCCCCTTAGTGCATTATAAATCCTCGCCACAACACCGACAAGCGGTAATATTGATCACAATACTACAGAGAAGTAATAAACTGCAGAACCCTTGCTCGAACCACGATCCTTTACATCTCCAGTTCAGCGTTTTCCCAACTTAGATATGTTGGCAAAGAGAGTTGCAAAAAAACAGTTAAAACTCTTGTTGGGTTGAGTCTTGTACTCTTTTTGCGGTAAAAAAAGAAAACAAATACTACTTTTACTTTAAATAGCATATTTTTAGCGAAAAAAATAATAAAGAAATAAACAGACTTTCACTGTAAACATAATTTTTTTTCTGTAAAGATAGCATATTTTTTACATTGTGTATTCTCTTTTTAGTAACTCTTTTTAGACTAACACCGAAAAAAATAAAACAATCGTATAAATCAAGTTGTCGGTTTAAGTATGCGATAACATACAGCTGTCGAACTCTATCACTGCCAACACTGTAAGAAAGCTTCTTAGTTTATCATGGTTATTGGTTGTGACATGACACAATTCTTGAGAATCCACAAAGAATAGTGGAACTTTCCACCGCATGGATAAATGCTGTTGATACACAAAGGATTATTAAACTAAACTCGCCGCCAACCAAATTAGAACACGTTAGGGATGGCAGTTTTTCAGAAAAACCGGTTTTTCAAATACCGGTTCCATCCCTAAAGTGTAACAAATAAGGGTGGCGAGAACTATAGGGGTCACTCCACAAGTCTTTCAACAAATCAATGCATTTAAAGGTAAATTATATCCTATAAGGTAATTAATATACCCTAGTAGGTTAGGTAACATTAAAACCTAAGAAGTTTTATGGTAGCTATAATTTGCACAAGTGCCATTTTCTCGAAAATCTAATTATGACGTCCAATAGGTACTAGGAACTTGCGTACCTAATTTGTGGTCAGTAGCTAAATTATTTACAGCTGTGAAGGGGTTTCCGGCAGACAGACTGACAGACGGACCAATGCTCACAAACCTTTTGACCTTTGACCTTTTGAATCAGCAAGGTAAGGTAAGGTAATCGTTTCCGGCTGTCTATTTCTAGCCTCCTTCAAGAGCTTTAACACAGCCAATAACGCCCCGTAATTTAGAACCCTGGTCAAGTGACGAGGTCGACACCTGAGCGGGCACCTAACGGAACTTCGAGCGACATCGTACGCTAACGATTTGAAAGTCCCTTATGGCCTTCTTCATAAAACTCAATTAACGATCTACAAATTCTAGGCATACAATTTGTCAATAAAATTGTCGACCAACAACATGGCCAGGAGGCCTAGAAGGTTGGTCCAAAATAAATCTAATACTTTACCAGTTTCCAATGACTATCAAGATTCTTTTTAAAATCTTCTACTCTCTTCGAATACACCACATAATCTGGTAAAGCATTCCACTCATTGACAACTCTATTGTAAAAATAATGTTATCTTACCCCCTTTCTAAAGCATGATTTATTCAATTTAGAAGGGAGGTAACATTCTTGCCTAAGACCAAATATTGTCTTTGTTATGTAGCTACACAAAATAATCACAAAATGTTGCTACAGCAATTGCACACTGGTATTAAAAATGTTTTAACAGCAGTTAAATTCCACCAATAAAAAGGAGGCAGCATTGCTTACAGTAGAATAATATTAGATATAGTGTGGTATTAGTTTACACCGTTTTGCAGTGTAAGTTTACTTCTTTTATGCTAAAGACTCCATTAAACTAAAGGCAGCGCATGCTATTCTTTGTTTTATTGTTACATGAAATGTTTGACAGAGAATGCTTTTCTCGTGTTCTTGAATCTAAGAAAGTAGGAAGGTTGACACCGGAGCTCGAACCAAATGGAATATGAAAAGGCATTAAGACTTAAAACATTAAACAGACTTACAGTACATCATATATTGTTCACAGAAAAATCTCATCGGTGCTATAATATTCGAAAAAGGATTAATTGGTTAAGGAATATACATTTCCTTTTTCATAGCTCTAAAATTAGTACATAAAATTATGCAGTCAAAATGAGTAAGCAGTGTGTTGAGGCAATTAAGAAAGCCGATCGAATGTTGGGATATATTAGAAAAAGTATCACTTCTAAATCTAAGGAGATTAGTTTGTCATTGTATAGGAGATTAGTAAGGCCACATCTGGAATACGCTTTTCAGTTTTGGTCTCCCTTCCTCAGAAAAGATATAGAGTTGCTTGAAAAAGTTCAGCACAGGGCTACAAAAATGATTAAGGGTCTATCTGGTATTGATTATGATAACAGATTAAGATCTTTAAACATGTATTCCCTGGAAAACAGGAAAGCTAGGGGTGATTTAATACAGTTATTCAAGTTCATAAAACAGGGAGACATGGAGGGCTTAGGTTTTACCTTAAATAGCCGGACCAGAGGTCATGATCAGAAATTGAATAAATCGAGCTTTAAAAGGGAGGTAAGAAAACATTATTTTTACAATAGAGTTGTCAATGAGTAGAATGCTTTACCATATTATGTTGTGCATTCGAAGAGAGTAGAAGATTTTAAGAAGAAACTTGACGATCATTGGAAACTGGTAATGTACTAGATTTATTTTGGACAAACCTTGCTGGGCCTCTGGCCTGTTGTTGGTCTACAATTTTTGTATTTGTATTTGTTATAGCATAAAAATAACATTAAGATTTTTACACAGTTTGGAACAACATGAACCTACTTTATTATTGGTTTCTAACCTTTAATATAAATCTTAGAAAATGCATAGTTTCTCTGATGGCAAGACTTTACATAATAATTTAAAAATTCATCGATGTTATTTTATTTTATTTTATTTTTATGAAGAATGGTTTAAAAAAAGTTTAAAAGAAAAAACTACAATAAACGTCCCTCTAAAACTTTAAATAAACTTTCCCTTCGTTGTTTTAACATCTATTTAAAGACTTTTAATGCGATGAATAACCATGAATAATCCTTTTAGTACTAATCCAATAAAACCTTCAAGATAATGGAAGAGCTTGAACTTACTTTATAGGCAAATGAAGTCTTAAAGTTATATTGAATTGTTGATTTAAGGTAGTTCAAAGGATGTTCTCCGGAGGAGAAATATTAGAAGTTATACTGTAAGATTTATAACTGAAATAAATTAAGGATAAACTTTTATCTGAATTGTTCAGTTTTAATGAACACATGGTAAAGAAGATTTCTTTATATATCGATTTAGTTTGTTTAGATTTTTTTTGTTTGTTGGCTATAACAAAAAAGGATAAATGGCATAAATATTTTTTAAATTTTTTACTAGGGGCTACGCCCCCTGCTTGATATCGCTCACCAACCCCCGGGAATTGATGCGCAATTCCCATTGGCCGCTTCGCGACCGGCTCGTTGCGCTCGCTGGTGAACATAAATAAGATTATGTGCTAGCAATTAAAAAACAAATATGGAGCACTACATAAATGCACATGAAGTAAAAAGTTACTAAACGTATTTTTTAATATGGAAACAATTTTCCAGAATAGCAATTTTTTGTGAACGCTCTGCTTGTGTTTTGTTCTCTATTCCAAAATAGGGCTCCACAAAACTCACAAACTTCATTGAGTTCTCCGCAATCAAGTTCTGGAAAAGAAGAATATCTAACGCAAATGCGCTTTGATGATCGTTGACGATCGGATTCATTACGGTTAGACGTACGTACAGATGCTTGAACTGCAGTTTCGTTTTGTCTATCTAACATTCGCCGAGCATTTCGTACACATTGAACTGCCCTATTTAAATTCATTATCATAAATCTAATAATGTAAATTTGATACCAAGTGTCAACGCAAAGATGTCAATTTTTCGTGATTTGAATCTCAAATCCAAACAAATCAAATGAAAATATAGTGTTGTCAAACGTAACTGAATGTGTACAATCTGCAATATTTGGGTTAAAATGTCTTTAGAAAATATTTTTTATTTCGAAATGTAAGACACAAAAGTTCATTAAATATAAAAATGGTTATTTTAGTACCGTTAGTTGGTTAATATTTTTGACGTCGTATTCCACTTTCTTAGTTTAGTTACCCACTTTCTAAATGTTATGGAAATCATAATTCTGCTTTTCTTGCTATATTTCTCATGGAAATATTTAAGGAAAGCAGTTTTATTGAATAAAAACAGATGTTATATACAAAAATATAAGTGAGTAACCGATTAAATTCGTAGTTTGGATGCTGATAATTTGGGTTAAGCCTAACTTCGCTGCCTTGCTGCCAAATCCGTAATGCCGTTGCCATTCCGACCATAGAAATTCCCCTTTAAATTTATAACAATGGACTGAGAATTTGATTTTCGTTTTTAAGCATTTATTTCGAATTAAGTGAAAATGCAATATTTTCTTAAAAAGTTACGATATGTATTCATTATGACACACAGCATAACAGGTTTTCACCCAATCACAAGACTTGAGATAAGTACAATTTACAACCAAAACATACTCGGGAATCGAACCCAGACCCCCAGCTCTGCAGTCCAGAACTATATCTACGGGGGCGAAAAGGATGATGTCAAATCATAAGAAATTTATATTGTAATTTATAAAAAAGAAACATTTATTAAAACAATAGTTAATTATGTAGTTGGGAGATTAGTACATAAAAAAATTATTGAATAGCTTTGTAACTAGTGTAAAACTATTGCATAAATTGTTTTATTCTGCGGAGCGAAAAGTTTTAAATAGTAAGTGCAATTTTATCTTCATTTTGTTTACATTTTCTCTCAAACTCACTTTGCTATCATGAATATGAAGCCAAGACATAATCTTAAAAATATTTTTACATTACTAACACTTATAATATTGATAAAATCCATATAAATATTCACAAAAATTCACTTTGTATTAAACTCACTATCACTACTCTTTTTTTGTATTAAATAGCATTATCGAACAAACGAAAGCTTTATTTTACTGTCAATTTCTAAATAAAAATCTCTATATTTGCATTTAAACGAGAGCTCAAAGTTTAATACGTTATTACCTCTGAATAAAATAGACTTTAGCATTACCCATTTATCATCAGGCTCTTAACTCGAACAATTTGCTTGGTTAATTATCGGTAGACTTTCATCTTGACACACGTGAATTTTTAAGCAACAAATAATGATAAAATATGTAGAATATTAATCCCCTGTTTGGTATTTGCATTTATATTAGTGCTGAGAATAGAAGTAGGACAGCCAGCATCCGTTTTATGCATTGTTGCTTCAACATATAATCGAAACTGCCAGCATTTTAAAATGTTATTTATAATGGTATATTTGTTATGCATGTTATACGATAGGAAGGTAAATGATACGTTTTTGTTTGCATTAGCATATTGATGAAAAATGTTGTCATCATGAATGTTGTAAATTATAACGATCGCTTGATTAGCGTTGGAAAATTACTTTTTGGCAAAAATATATATATTGGGATACAGTATATATTTTATAACGTTTATTGTCAGTTTTATAAGGTTATTGTTTGAAGAGGAAAAAGTTTTAATAAAATGTCGATGAATATAGAAAACTACTTATTTGAATTTTAAAAGAATAAATCAAAATCTAACAGACAACTTTTAAATTTAGTAGTGGATAAAATTTAATGAAAATTAAAATATTAAAGTATTTAAAACCTTTTTCACAAATAAGTTCATAATATAAATTATTGCTTTAAATTTTAAATAAATAAAATAATAAAATAGACGCCTTAAACTTAACCATAGCCTCATATAGTGTTTCATTATTTAAATTTGCTCCAAATAAACAGCTTCTAATCAAAGATAATATTTAGAAACAGGTTCAATCTGGCTTAAAATGAATCAAATGAATGTTGCAGAAAATTTATTGCAACAACAAATTAAACATTGACTAGAAAAAATAAATTTGTTGATATCTCTTCATCTCAAAACAAACTGATGCTACAAATTAGAAAATTGCTACACACCCCACGGATTACTAAAACAAATATGAAAAACAGAAGCAAATCATCATTTTAATTTGACAAAGTGCTAACTATACCAATTTCTTTTCATGCTTTGGATAAAAAACAGTATTTGATCGTCGCATAGGGGGGTATTTGCTCAATATGGCTTTTGAAAAGTCAATTTTAAAATTATTTTTTTAAAAAAGTGGTTGGTAATTATAGTTTACTATTCAATAAACGATATGCAGTACTTAACTTACACTTTTAGAATCGTACGAATAATGAAATTTACGTAAATTTTACCGTTTATTCTAATCACACAATCCCTTAAACTTTTACACATTTAAAAATAATTTTAAAGTTTAAATTTTTTAATTTGATTTGAAAATGTTAAAATACATAAAGAAGTTTTGTTTTATGGTTTTTCGGTTTTCGGTAGGCAAAACTACTTTGTATACTTTCGATAAAAAGCTTAAAAAAGCTGAACATGTAATTTGATTTTTTGTTTTTTACTTTTTGTGACTATTTTTTATACAGTTTCTCAAAGTTCCGCTTCGGTTTTAATTGTAGTAAAAAATTTTGGATATCACATCTACATTTACCGTAAAAGCATTTTGCGATTTTTCGAGATAATGATTTATAAACTTTTGTGGAAATAAACCATAACCTCTCATTTTTTCATTATTCAAAAAGACATTTTTTGAAATTTTCAGGAAAGTTACTGTGCGAGAATATGAAGTTGCGAAAAATATTTTTTTTCCATCAAATGTTGAAGCCTTATTTTAAAAGCCTATGAATGAAAAACATTTCGCACTATTAACTTAAAATCAAACAATTCATGCGTCACGTCTTTTCATCTTACTAACATGGGCTATTCGACTCTAGAACATCCTTTCATAATGGCTATCAAATCCAAAATGTCGATTTAAAGTCATTATGGCCTTCTTATAAACTCATTAACGATACAAATTGTCGACCAACAACAGGCCAGAGGCCTAGAAAGGTTGGTCCAAAATAAATCTAATACTTTACCAGTTTCCAATGACTATCAAGATTCTTTTTAAAATCTTCTACTCTCTTCGAATACACCACATAATCTGGTAAAGCATTCCACTCATTGACAACTCTATTGTAAAAATAATGTTTTCTTACCTCCCTTATAAAGCATGATTCATCCAATTTCTGATCATGTCCTCTGGTTCGGCTATTTAAGGTAAAACCAAAGCCCTCCATGTCAACCTGTTTTATGAACTTGAATAACTGAATTAAATCACCCCTAGATCTCCCATTTTCCAGGGAATACATGTTTAAATAAGATCTTAATCTTTCATCACATAATCAATACCAGATAGACCCTTAATCATTTTTGTAGCCCTATGCTGAACTTTTTCAAGCAACGATGATTTTCAAGGAAATATGCTTACCGAAAATAAATCTTCTTCTGACATTTATCTAAATAAAAAAAAATTATCATACAAATAAAGACCTGCTAAAGAACCATTTAAACAATGGTTTGTAAGTACGAAGATCCAAATAACAGGAGAACATGTTTAAGTCCTATGAAGACTTGCTAAGTTAAGCTTCAAATTTTGAGTAAATAAATAATGGTTATGAAATAGAAAAATGGGATGATAGTCATAAAAAAACTAACTTTCTTTAACTACCTCTGTTTTTCTGTTTTTTCAGAGAAAAATTTTAAAAGTAAAAATTCGAACAAATAGGCCGCGTTTCATTTTTTTAGAACAGTAAATCTGGGTAAAAAGAGTTTCGTATAACATATACTCATCACTCCTGAAAAAATAATCCTGCACATATATTTTTCATTTAAACATGTTTTTCGAACGATTACATATTTTAAAGTATGTTTTAAAAGAAATTTCGAAAAAAACCCTAACGTTTAACATTTGCTGAAGGACGCGTCAATTTAGAGTAGAATTTAGTACTTTAAACGTTAAAGTACCCATTTTTTGTGTGCTATGAATAAACAAACAATTTGCCAGTTTCTTGTGATTTATAGTCCATTTTAACATGTGTTTTAAAGCAAAATGTCTTAGAAACTTATGGATGAAAAAACACTTTTTTTTTCAAGACCTCCTGAATCTGTTTGGTCGTCTTGCTATGTGATTTTTTTTATACAATTAATAAATCAGTTACAAAGATGTCGGTATTTTTGAACAGGGTAAGGTAAGGTAAGGTAATCGTTTCCGGCTGCCTATTTCTAGCCTCCTTCAGGAGCTTTAACACAGCCAATAACGCCACGTAATTTAGAACCCTGGTCAAGTGACGAGGTCGACACCTGAGCGGGCACCCAACGGAACTTCGAGCGACATCGTACGCTAACGCCGTCGGGACTTTGGACTCCACAGATTTAACGAGCACGTCTGTCCCTGTGTACTCGGGCCCATCCGTGATGAGGATTTTTCTACTATTTCCAGCACGGATCCGATTTATAGGATGACTGGCAGTAGGTGGGATTCGAACCCCCGCACTCCTGAGAAGGTTGAGTCTCTAGGCTGATGCCCTAACCACTCGGCCACGGACGGGCCATTTTTGAACAGCTTGAACATTTTAGTTTATAATAGAAAGGATAGAGAAATTTTACAAAAGGGTTTGAAGTGAATTATGCAAAGTTCTAAGTGTGTTTACTTCCAAAGTGAAGAGGATATAAATTATTTTCCTCAAAAGCCAATTACGACCGTGTTACACCAATGCAGCTATCTGTCCCTAGAGTCGTTGCATTTCTAAAGACTAGATTGAAATTAAGATGTTTGCTTTGTATGTGTTCCCTGGTACTGAATGAGCAAAACAAGACTGTAAATAAATAAGATTTCATGAAAATAAGAAGCTTTTGGTGATGTTTTTATAAAGTGCTGTTGTTGAATTTTTAAATTATCTTTTCGTTTTATCTGTGAATTTAATTTCAAGGTTGCAAAAGCAATTATTTTGATTGTACAATTTTTTATAAACAATAATTGTTGTTGGTATTTTTTTATTTATAAAAAACAATTATTTTCATTATTAAATTACATTACACATGTTTAACCAGTTAAAAATGTGTAATGTAAGTGGGTAAATTCTTACATTATTAAGCGCGATTGGCAATAATACATGCCATGCTAAACTAAGCTTTCTTCTTATGTTTATGTAAAGACACAAAAAAAAGACCGATGACTACCATAGTAGAAAATTTTATTGATACATTTATAAATAAAATAAACTTCCTATATAAAAAAGTAGAGGAGACCGGGGCAAGTTTTCCAATGTGTTAAGTTTTCCACCTGGCCTTACATTGGAAATGAGGAATTAGAGGGAGCCAACTGGTGACTTTGTTTATAAAACCACTCGTCATATGCCCCTCACAAAAATCTTCGTTCAGTGTAGCATTGTCATATTGTCATTATAGCTTTTTTTTGTGAGTTATTTCAACGTTGAGAAAATGTTCCTGCTTTTATTGAAACTTAAATATACTTTTATTAAACTAACTGTTTTACAGTTGCGTGTTGTAAAAGGTGGTTCCTTTCTCTACGCAACTAGGTATTTCTTTTCAAACTTACCGCTACATCGTCCAAGAACTGATAAAGTGAAAATGTGGCGACGAGGCAGGTTTTCCAAAATTTTACGAAGCATCAATTCCAACAATACCTCGTTACAAAAACTTACAATGGCTTTTATAAAATAAACTTCAAATACCAAAAAGAAGTTATTTTGTAATATATGACTAATTTATCTATATATATGAAGTTATAAGAGTTATACGGGTAAAAAATATTGTTTTAGATTAAAAAAGGTCTTCAAAGTAATAAAATCAAGGCTGTCAGAAGCTCGTACACTTCTGAAGACTACTCTAGTAACTACCAGAAAAGAATTTAGTACCAGAAAAGCATCCGATAACTTAACTATTCCCTGTACTTCGTTAGTGGTTGTATTTGATGTGTCATGTGACACAAAAATTTGGAGTGAATTCACTGGCTGCAAAAGCTGGAAATCAAACTTACCAACTTTTGCATCAGTGCATCAGATAACTTCGAATTTTTTTTGTAAACTATTGCTATACTTTAAGCAACCTCTAGCCACTTACCTCAAGTAATGGCATTACAATAAGGCGAGTTGAAATTTCTTTTGGTCGAAAGTAAAAAATATACAACCATAAAATCATGGAAAACTAGCCTTGTTCTTTCCTAATAAGCGATAAGTTGCATACTGTAAATACAATAAGTCAATACTAATTTGTTAAGCTATTATCCATTAATATATTAATTATTTATATTTAAGTAGTCGTATTCGCTTTTTAAATAACGTTAGGAGGTAATATAGTAGACATTTAATTGTTTGTTAAGGATTTTAATATAATTTTCATGTTATGTTACTGTAAGACCTATTTTTAATAACAAGAAAATGCATTTTGTTTGTTGTTCGAATTCACTAAATAAATATTTAAATTTTCAATAGTTTTTCTTATAAGCAAACAGTCTTCAAAGTTCTTATATTTTGTAAAGAAGTTTCGCTGCAGATATTCTTATTGAGTTAGCTTCATGTGTTTTAATATTTTCAACAAATCAAATATGTAAACAAGAAAGCAAAGGATATGAAAATTCAAAAATTTTCAAATTTTAAGCTTCCAAAAAGAAACACAGTAAACGGCTTAGAGAATTCTAAAAAAGCAAACACTTAAAGACGAAATAAATAGACTAACTCTTAAGTTGAAAATTTCTATATGTTTACGCATACGAAATTGTGCACTTGTTTGTAAAAGTTAGAATATCTCATTTTTCCTTCTCTCTTTTATCAAAAGGACTTCATATTTTCAAGAAAATGAAATTTAAAGTGTTCGGAAATGCAATTTAAAAGGAGCTTTTCTTTCTATCGAGGGGAAGAAATATTTAAAAATAGATGAAATGCTTTCCCTGTGTAACTGCGGATTTGAATAAAACTTTTAAAAGTGGGTTTAGTAAATAAACCATTCAATGAATTTTATAGTTAAATGTAAAATTTTTAGGAATAATAGAAAACTTCTTATTTCAGTTGTTACTCCCATAAATAGGAGACTGGTTTTTCAAATCATCAAGATAATTTATTGTCTCTTATGTATTTATAGTTTCCAAATCGGTTATTCGGCATTACAAAAGAGCACGTGTCTATGTGCTAATAATTTTACATACAAGGTATAGTAACAAAATTTCTAGCAATAGTTATATAGCTATAGTTAAAAGGTTTTCGACAATAACAATCCATTTAAACATAATTTGATAATGGTTTACCATAAATTACATATGTGTATATTATGACATATGACATAAACATATGTGTATATTTTTAAATTCAAAGAGAACCAAACAATGATTTGGAAATGTTTAAAGACAAGAATTTTCTCAAGGATATAAAGACTCAAAAATAGTTATTAAGATATTTGATGAAAAGTAAACTTTATCAAATGGTCAAATAACCGTTGTGTTCGTATGATAAGCTTTTCAGTTAAAAGTGAGAGAAACAATATGTTATTTGTCGAAATATTCTATAAGCAATAGTATTTATATCATAACAATATTTGAAAACAACAATCATTTGAAGTAAATAATGCTAATAGTTAAAGATAGTAACAGTTTGTTCCACTCTTGAAACATTTAGTCTTAGTAAATGGATGAAAATTTATGGTTCGTCCAATATAAATTCAAACTTAAAACAAGCAAGTTACACCTTAATATAAACAATTTTGGAGTATGAACATACTTTAACAATAACTACATTACATTAAAACATCAAGTCAATCCAATAAAAATAAATTTAAAAAAACGTCGTGAAACAAAATGATTTGAGAGCAGTTTATGGCCGTTCAATAGAGATCCGAGCCAGATGTATTTTTCCCTCAAGCCATTTTCCGGTCAGATTTATCAAAAAAATGCCCCATTTATATCTTTGAATTACCATGAGGTCTGGAATTCGAAGAGTGGATTAGACAAGGATTCAGGTGTCGGTTCGTCACTTGATTGTGGTTCTTAGTTATGACGCCCGTCGCCAATAGCTATTGTACAACCATAAGTCAACTCACCCATCCTTTCCCATCAATGGATCAGTAAATAAAGACCACACATTTGCTTAGCAATTAAATAATTGGGTCTCGAGTCATTCTGACCAACTAACTGGAACATCTTCCGCAATACACCCATTGCCCAAGATGAAATGGGCACATCAGGCCTTGTCCTTTAGTCAACTGTCGTGTTACCGAATGTTTTTAGTAGATAATAGCCGATGTCTTGCTTTGGTGTGTTTTTTGTAAAGCAAGTCATTACTTTATTTGAATGAAATTTTTTTAATAATTAAACGTGCCTGAACATTTAAACTTTTTTGGTATGTGAACTGAAGTGCAATAGTGTTTCCAATGTATTTTTTTACGCTAATGTTATCCATTCAAACAAGATTTTGAACAAAAGTTTCAAAATATTGTAACTATTCCACAAAAATAACCTCTACTTACTTTCCCCTATTTGAATAGTGAAGGAAAGCGTCACAAGTGCACTTGAAACTGACGAGTTTGTCTCACCAAGATAAATGGCAAGATTTTTTAATGGCTATCTCTTGATAAGAGTTTAGTTTAATTTTAAGAGGGGTTTCAATTACCAAGGGAAACTCTTGAGATCGCAAATCTAAAATTCAGTATAAAATTAATGAAATTAAATGTCCTAGGGATAGACTTCTCAACTTCAGTGAAAAAAGGGCAAATGTGATATGTTAACACAGTGGAATTTACATTTTTCTACTTAAGTAAAGATTTCAAATGATATGTTTTTTTGCATAAGTTGATAAGATGAATAATTTAATATATAATCCGATATTTGGATCATTTTAAAGTGGTTAAAGCATTTAAATGAGAACTGATCCTAGATAAATTGAAATTGCCTTAATGTATTAATTTGAAGAACTACATCAAAATAGTAAATGTTATGCGTTTTTACATTTAGTTTTTAGGTAACTTTTTTACTAAAAAATATGTGCTATTGGTTTTAAATTTAACTGTAAGTATTTACTTCGCTAATGTTGTTAATAGAGAAATCTTAGAAACTATTTTTGAACATATAAGGGAACAAAATGGAGAAGAAAATACGATTTGGTATACATATTTGCATAACTACATTTAAACTTTAAAATAAATATTTATACTGTGCATCGCCCCCTGGGTACCATTTTATTACATCAGCATTCAGAACTTAGAAATTGTAAAAGTTAGTAATAGTATTTTTTCGTGTTTTGAAAATAGAAAAAACTGAAATGTCAAAGCACTCGTATAAACATACCCCTTTTTAAAACCTGTTTTAAGACCCCTGTTTATTTAATGGTTTTATTTTTGTGTGAAGCATGGGGGGGGGGGACATTTTGGATAAAAATACTACATGTTTTGAATTATATGTTTTATTTACAAATAGAACAAGCTAAAAAATAATCCAAAACAGCAACTTTTGAATAAAAGAAAGTGAGTTTCAATGTAAAATCAACTTCATCTCCCTTTATTATTAGAAATATGTAGTGCTGTACTTTTAGAAATGTGTTGTGTTTATTACGTTGCTTTAAATTACTTATTTAATTCATAGATATTTTAACTAAAAAATTGAAAAGAAAACACTCTTAAGACAATTTTTTTAATGGTGTTACAATGAATCATACAATCGTGTGGTTTTACATTAGTGGGCGGGTTTCAAAGTGTGGATATGGCACAAGCAACTTTGCAATCAAAACATCTTTCTCAATGTATCAACCTTAAAAATATTTTTAAAAAACGCATTAAATAACTTTAATTATATTTGCTTCGGTTTGTATTATTTATTTGTATTTTAGTTTTGATTATAAAAAATTCCCACCTACTGAACTTAGCATTGTGTTTTTACGCAAAACTTTTTACTTTTAGAGCCACATTTTCATATGGGACAAATTATTTTTTCGCGAAAAAAACCCCCAAAAAGCCGAAAGGCTGTTTTTTTTTAATATTCAAAAGTTATACATAAGACTGAAATTCTCCTAGTTCCTTACATTTTAGTTTTTACTATTTTCTTTAAATGTTGTGGTGATGTTAACATTTATGGAGTGACTTATTTAAAAATAGTGAGGTTTTTTCATAAACAACAGAAAAAAAAAGAAAAAATTCCTTTCTAAAAGAAAACTTAAATTTAAAAAATATCCAAGCGCTAGAATCTTTTGAAATCTTTTACAAAGCGAATAAAAAGGCCCATTAAAAAAGAAAAGATTCGTTTTTTAAAGAAAGTCATTTCAATTGTTAACTTTATTGATGTCCAATTGGATATTTGTATCAACTTTTAGTGAGTATTTAAAAATATGAAAATTGTTTTTCAAGGTTTTTTTGTTATAAGAACCTTTGCAAATTTGTAGTTTCCATTTGAACAACACTAGCCCAGAAAATATTAAGGTATTTTATGACTTATATGAATTTTGATAAAGCTGAATATTATTTTTACTTATGCAAAAATTATAAAAAAGTTACAAAATTAACTAAACACTTAACTAAGGGGACTGTCTCTAACATGACACGTTATTCGTGATGTCATTAAGTGCCAAACAATCGTTCTTAGTTTTTTACGGTGTGCTCTGATAAAATACTATTTAAAAAAACTTATTTGGTTTGATGTGACGAAACAGCTTAAATTAAGATTTTATAAAGAACATTTTTAATATAAAAGTTCAATTTTTTTAATTAAGACGAAATAATGATACATATTCCTCTACAATGTCTAAAGTCAGTAACAATATTGTCACACTGTCCTCCCCACAACAATTATAACTCTTGCAACTAGCAATTATCCGAGATTAACTCAAGCATATGCATTAACATTTCCCCAAACGCTATAAAATGCAGTTTGATTCGGAAACCGCCTTCATTTTTCGTATCCCTTTGAATAATTGAGGCACTGAATCGAGAAATGCATTTTAACCCCTTGAATAAATCATCAACTTGATTATTCTAAAAGTCCGTTTAGGCATCATTTTAATAAAAGCCGGGACACATAGACATCGTAATACATGTATTTTGACAATGGTTTCAAAGGTCACGCTAGGCCTAAAGTCCTCATGTTTAGAAGTAGAATAGTGATAGCCCTTTGTATTTCAGAAATAAATCTTGCGAGTTTGTTTCATAGAGAATGGCATCAGAGAGAGTATTTTAAATTCCATCGTTTAAGCAACAGCTTTTCACTTCGAAGAAATATAATAGTAATACGGATGAATACACACACTGGTATTTTTCGAATGTTTATAGGAACATTAAAGCGATGGTATATTTTAAATTCTCAAATATTTTCGTAATTTTTATATTTAAATTTTTAATTGCAGATTGACGCGAGTAGACACGAATTTTATTTGTAAAACAATTACCTTACACTGAAATAGTGTCAATTGTGTATTTTACTTGTTTTAATATTTTTTTAACATTTATACTGGAATTGACTCTTTTTTAAATCAACTAAAACGAAAATAGTATGGTAACTCCAAATACTTTCACAAAAATGTTTAAAATATTTTGTACAAAATATGTGAAAACTGTTCTTCATTTTTAAACCTAAAAAAATAGCAAATGGTGAATCTTAATTAATGTATGATTGATTTTACGTTAATTCTTAAAAACTGAAATACCAACTTACATAAATAAAGTCTTCAAACAGCAATAAGATATAAAACAAAAATTTAAAAATTACAAGTAGCAAGTGTTAACTGCGTTATTAAAATAACATATTTCATAAGACAAATATATAGGATATTTAGGATTTAAATTTGAGTGAGATTGAACTGTTCATGTTTAAGCTAGTATAGCTTTCGTTAGAGACAAAATATTTTTTATTTTTCAAAATATTTTATGTTATTCATTTTAGGAGTTTTAACAGTGCTGATATGTATCTTATTATTTTTAAATTACTACTATGATAATAGCAATATGCGTATCTATTGGCATCAGTATAATTTGTGTGTATATACTCTACTTATAATGTAATTATGAATAATTTTCTCCAACATCGTATTTTGTTTGAAATGCTAAAACCTATGGTAATAAAATTTCAATTAACGTTTACTCCATTAGTTTTCAGTTAATTTCTATAGTTTTATTAAAGGTTTATTATTTCGAAGGTTTATTTACGTGTTTAATGAATTAAAAAAATATTTACTAAAGAACAGGTAAATATTATTTCTTAAGCTGTTTAAGATACAGAACATGGTTTATGATGTTTAATTAAGTATGTACAATATTGAATATTCAGTAAGTATATACAAAACCCATTGCTTGTATATGCACTACTAATTCATTTAAAAAATTCATAGGAAAACTATTTTAACGTGCAAGCATAAGATATACTTAATATTTATCGAAAATAAGTTGTAAATTTAAGTGTTTAGGTAATTAATGATTGAAGACTCGATACGCAAGGGAATTTTGTTAGACTACTAAAGATATTATAAAAAAGATATTAATTAAACAATATTCGTAAATATATCTTCAAACGAAAATGTTCAAGTTATTTTTTATGACCATATTAAAAGCATTGGCTTTCAACATCTTCTTACTTATTTCTCAGAAAAATATAGGGCAAATAAATAACAAAGGAATTAAAATTCCAGATCTACAAATGTTCTTAAATATAAGCTAATACCATGCTATACTTAATAATATAACACTTATTATCATTTACGATGATAAAAATATCATACACAATAACAAATTTACTCACAAAACAGCATTTATTCTACTACAATAACTATTCTAACAAGCTATACCTTTGATCTACTCAGTAAAAATAGGATTAACCCATAGCTAAAATACTTATAGAAGACAATAAGGGACTAAGAGAACAATAAGGAACTAAGACTATTTCAGTGTCTTTAGTAAAAGCTTACAATTAAAAGTCCAAACATATTTCCCCCTTTGATATTCTATGAGTCGTGACTTCGAAATCGAGATCTTCACACAAAGACGGCTTACTTATTAATATCAACGTACAAAATCGCATCAGAATTTACCCTTTTGTTGTCGGAGAAATTCGGAGTTAGTGATAGACTTTAAATGGCCTGTATTTGACATTGAAGCTTTTGGATAAATGTTAGTAAGAGTTTGTAGCACACAATTTTACTTAAAATATAATGGAAATGTTTCAGCTGATGTAAGCTCTTGTTTCCATTTTTCTGCGTATTGCAATTTTATTGGTTGCTTCGATTTTATTCTGAAAATGAAAGTACTTTTCTTCTGCTTCTGAGTTGTTTACAACATGCAACTTGTTTTTTGTCTAGAATCAGGATGCGTATATGAATGAAAAGAAACTTCTTTTTCTATGCAAACTTTCTTTAATAAACGATTGGAAAAACCAACAGCAAAGCAAGAAGTTGAGATTAAAAAATATTAATAACTAAAATATTCTTAGAAAACTCACTTTTGAATACAAAAACCAAAGTAATTAAAAAAAAAAAGGAAAACAAGACCGGGGATTTATTGCCACTCACGACGTTAAACAACCCCATTAACTAAAAATAATTATGGTTGGTTATTAAATCTCATTAATAATTTATTTATTTTTGATTTTGTAAAATTATAATATAGTATGTTTTTAGTTTTAGAATTGTTTATGTACAAAAACAAAAATTCAAAATACTAAATAACAAATTCGTAGACTAGCATTAAGCATAATTTCAGCCACATATCATGTCTCATTTCAGCTTACGAAATCAGAAGTAATAAGTGCATCCGGTCAATTAGTCAGGCTGACACAAAACCCTCATTGCTTATTTCCCAAACTAGTTTTCCCCCCTAATTTATTTACCCACTAAATGCATAAATGGCTAAGTGGATCTTGTCCAATGAGGGATAAGATTCCCTGTCTTAGGAATGGTATCGCGAAACGATACTGCTCAGACATGATTCTTCTAGATTCTGAAATATTCTTATATTAACTTATGTATGCATTATTCTAAATTTTGGAATATTATAGATTCTTATATTAACTTATGTATGCATTATTCTAGATTCTTAAATATTATAAATGCCTATATTAACTTATATATGCATTATTTTATATAAAGAAATTTTAAAGATGTGTCATGTCTACATATACATTCAGAAAAAAAAAACTTGTTTTCAAACACCCAAGTATTGCGTGAAAATGGCAACACTACACTTTTGTGCTGTTTCAATAAAAAAAACTGTTGATGGCATACGAACACAAATTTGTGTTGTTTCAACACAATTGACGATATCGCAAGCCGAGACAATTATTATATCCATGCACGATTGGCAAAACTTTCAACTATATTGTTTTCTAAAATGTGTAGAACAAAATTATAAATTTTTATTACTAAATGCCGTAATATATATATAGATACACTACGATGCAAAAGTTTAGACAATGACTTCATTTAGTTGTAAAATTTAAAATTTTGATAGTAGAATTACAAAAAAACACCTAAACATATTAAAAAAATATTTTGAAATGCTTTAATTGAAACATAATTGTTTGATTTGCTATAACACCTTTTTTTTTATAAAATAAAAATTTGTATGATGCAAAAGTTTAGACACAAATACGAGATTATGCTAATTTAAAGTAGATAATGGCCTATTTTCGCATTTTTATTGATGAACTGTATTTTTTTATATGATAAATTAAAAAAAACTACGATATCCGGTGAACTAAACAGATTTAATAACAATATTGGTTCAATTTTACACCAAACAGACAATATATAGCCACTTTAAATCGTTATTCAAATCATATTTGCTTTAATTGTACAATTTAACATCTTTATAAATACAAACCGAATGCCTACAAGCCCATCACCTTCAAGTTTTGCCACGAATTCATAGATTTAAAGACATGCATTGAACGATTTTCTTGATGAAAAGTGCAGTCTTTCCCGTATAAAATCACAAAATACCGACATATTATTCTTTTTTGCACTTTAGCACAATGCAGAGATAGTCACCTCTTCAAAAACGACAAAAAAAGTCTGTCTCATCAACGTAATTCCCTCCACACCATTATAAACGTTCCTCCTCGTTTTTGAGGGAAAAAAACCGGTGTTTTCAAATGCTTATTTTTCAATATTTGGTTAAATTGAACCTGTTTAAATAGCACTAAAGATACCGGTTAAATTGTAACCGGTTCAAAGAAACCGTTTTTTTTCTCAAGAAATTTAAAACTTCATTATAAAGAAGGAACGTTCGTAATGGTGTGGAGTAAATTTACGTAGTAATTACCGACTTTTTTTTGGCGTTTTTGAAGAGGTGACTCTCTCTGCATTGTATTAAATTATAAAAACGAACAATATGGCTATTTTGTGATTATGGGAAAGACTGCACTTTTCATCAAGAAAATCGGTCAATGCATGTCTCTAAATCCACAAATTCGTGGCAAAATTTTAATGTGAATGCCTGGTAGGCATTCGGTTCGTATTTAGAGATGTTAAATTGTACAATTAAAGCAAATATGATTTGAATAACGATTTAAAGTGGCTATATTGTCTGTTTGGTGTAAAATTGAACCAATACTGTTATTAAGTCTGTGTAGTTCACCGCATATCGTGTTTTTTTAATTTATCATATAAAAAAAAATCAATTCATCAATAAATATGCGAAATTAGACCATTATCTACTTTAAATTAGCATAATATCGTATTTGTGTCTAAACTTTTGAATCATAGAAATTTTTATTTTATGAAAAAAAATTGTTATAGCAAAATCAAACATTTATGTTTCAATTATAGCATTTCAAAATATTTATTTAATATGTTTAGGGATGTTTTGTAATTCTACTATCGCAATTCTAAATTTTACAGCTAAATTATACGTCATTGTCTAAACTTTTGCATCGCAGTATATACGTATCTTTAAACCTTTAGTACAGATACTTACCTAAATATTAAATATTGATTTGTGAACTACATTTCTGAAGAATGCATGCCTGTTGCATCTTCAACACAACTTTTGCGGTAACCATGCATTATTTTTGAGTCACAATACAATTTTTTTATTGTTTCAACACAACATGGCTTAACTGGGAAAACCCAAATTTTTTGTATTGAAAGTGAACACAAATATTTAATGAGCATATGCATTATTATAATTTGAAATATTATAGATTTTCATGTATTATTCTAAATTCTGAAATATTTACTGACAAAATAAACGAACAAACATATACCACATAAAGATAAACACGAATTCGATAACTTATTAATACATCGTTGATGCAACTCTATACTAATATTGCAGTTCAATACCCAGATAAACACAAGCACATATTGAACAAATAGAACCCTTCCAAATAATAACAGATAAATGTGAAATATCGCCATCTCTCTCCAAATAGAAGCAATAATCCATACATCCGCTTATTATGCTGGGAATTTTAGATGAGAGTTTTGAATACACACTGTAAATAAAACCCTGTTGTTTTTACAGCTAAAAACTGTCAACTTTGACGCCAGTTAATAACTGTTTATTTTACAGTTTAAAACTGCAATTTTAACAGGGAGAAACTGTTAATTTAGCAAGGAAAAAATGAAAAACTGTCAATTTAATGGTTTTCCTCCGTTAATTTAACAGTTTTCCCCTGTTAATTTAGCAGTTTCTCCTTGCTATATACAGTTTTCCTGTAAATTATTTTTTACTGTTTTTAACTGTAAAAAACACCAGAGATTTAACAAGCATGTATATCGCAGTGTACTCGGGCAACCGGGTGATTTTTAGAGGATTTTTTTCACCAGCACGAATACGTCTACAGTATGACTAGGATAAGGACAAAACCAAGAACCTTCTTGGCGAGAGGCTCGTCGCTTACACCTCGCGGCCCCCGGGGGGCCAACATGTGTTAGCTGAAAGACATCTTTATTCAATGATAATGCGCGGATGCAGTATATGAGTAAAAAGCTCGCGGTAATCAAAACGATGATCTCAATCACGTGATCTTTCACGTCTTAAAATTTCCCTCAGGGGCAGGGGCATTTGATGGGCTGCGTGTGTGTGACGTCATGTTAACGAAGATAAAAACAGTTATAAACTGTTTTTCAAAAGAACCATTTTTAACTGTAAAAAATATGGTATTTAACTGTAAAAACAACAGTTTTTTTACAGTGTAAACACCAAACCCTAATTTTAAAATGTAAATTTTACGCAAGTGCCCCTATGTAACTACATATGGTTCATTTTGTTGAATTTTAAGGAATCTTGAATTGGGGTTTGGCAGATCTATAATTGAATTTTGTGTCAAAAAGTTTCAATTTGGGTTGAAAACATTTAACATGGTATTTTAAATTAACAAAAAACATGTCTATTTTGTTTCGAAAATTATTTTATATTATAAATTTAATTCATTTTAACTTTATTATTTACTAGATTGTGTAATTACGTTGTCGGGAAATCTAGAAAAATTCTAAAGATATATATTTAAAAATACCATTATTATGGTTAATATAAAAAATTTACGAAAACCTTTGTGTTTAATAAGAGTTAAAAACAACGTGCACGCAAATAAAAAAATTAAAAGCTTAAGTTTTTGTTGGAATATAACCTCTTGTTCGGTTATCTACACATAATGCAAACTGTTCTTTCTCTTTAGACCTATATTTCTGGGAGGAATACCACATCCTCAATTTTAGAGATCACTTAATATATGACATGATCAGCACTCCTTATTTTTCTGGTGTCTAGACCACTATTATTTAATTTTTTAGTTGTTTTTAGTTGTTCATTTTTGGCAACATTAGTTTTTCTGATTTTTTTTGTGGCATGTTATCACTTTATGTTTTTCTTTCGTTCATTATTTTTATGCACTGAAAACGAGACTTCGTTTAAGTCCCGAAACAGTTGTATATGCATCTTTAAGAACTTTTAATTTATTTGTGATTTTTTTGTTTTATACGTTGCTCTTTTTACTCTTAATATGGCTTAATTAGTATAAATTGGATATTATGTAAAGGGTCTAGCTGCAAAACTCTCCCTTTCCGAAGTATAACTTAGGTATAAGATTCGGTTCAATCATTGTCGACTTCGTCTAATTGAATTTACAATCACAAGCACAAAATGCTGCCTTTAAAAAGACTAGACCCTATATAAAAGTAATACTTTGGAGAATGTGAGTTTTACAACTAGACGCTTGCTGTGTAAAATCATAAAATACCGAAATTTCCTTATCTTGCTTGTGAAAAACCGTTGCTCGCAGAGAATAACTGCAAATTCAAAGTTGCAGAAATTTCAAATTCACAATTTTCATGACTGCATTTTTATTCGATCTATAATTTATGAAGAATTTAACATGAAACATATTTATAACATCGTCTTATTTTTAAATCTTTTTACCGAATGTTGTACTCGCAACTAGATTCCTCATATTTAGTATTCAAATTATAAAACTTACGTAATTAGAACCCCGACACAAATATATTAATTGAATTTTTCAGAAATACAATCTTCAAAGAACGAAATCCTCAACATTTGTTTAGCCTGTGGGACCACGTTGTTAACATTTGCAACCGTAACTATGATTACTATACGAGTGTCTCGTATAATGTAATTAGCTTAAGAGATTAGCAAACAGAAGTAACTTATTGAATTACCATTAGAAAACTCAAAATTAACGCACGCTATAATTTAGTATGCATCTACATGTGGATTTTAGGTAATTAAATATCGACTATACTATTGTGAAATTCTTCAGGCATACTAAGAAATAAGAAGTATCAAAATGAATAAGATATATACGGCTAGGTGAGTTTGGAAAAAGTTTAACTGTGATATTTTTTTAATTGAAATTTGTAATTGCTAAGTTTGAGAGATCTTTATATAAAAGTAGTGCTTATTTAAACGTATATTTTTTGGAAAATAATTCTTGGTATCTGCCATGGTGGTTTATTATTAAAAGTTTATCCCGAAAAAATGCCTGTGATTTACTAGCTCTTCTGTTGAGTTTTACACAACTTCTCATTAGTGTTTTATCACTTGACCGTGGTTTAAATTTAAAATAGGTTTTACATAGCCCAAGTGTAACTCTAGTATGAAATCAAAGTCTAAACCAGAACTCATTAGTAGTTAGCACGTCATAGTCTGTTTCTACATATGAAGGGTCTATTTGGTTGGTTGGAAGACATATATATTAAGGCTTCTGTGCTTGGTCACAAAGACCCGCTTATAAACCTACGTCAAGAAGGACGGACACGACATACACACACATACAAGACAGATGCTGCCATCTATCGCCACCTCCACAATTTAGACATGTCCCTGAAGGGGAGGGAAATAGTCTCCAGGGGCCTGTATCCGTGGTAAACTGCGCAATGACCGACCGCAAGACTTTCGGTCCCAACAGATTTAACGAGCACGTATTCCGCATACACTCGGTAGGTCTTCAGTGGTACCGGGACCCGATCGCGGGACGTTCCGATCTCGAGACCGAGATGCTGACCACTAGGCTCCCTACGGCCCCAAAAACTCACGTTCTAAGTTAAACTAAAATATAATGTCCAGCTCAGGCTTCGGACTTCGTCCAATTTAAGTTAGGATTATCAAAGCGTGACAATGAACGTTACTGGACCCCTTATTTTAGTTACACTTTAGATAATGTGAGTGTTTGTAACTAGACTCTTCATGTGAGGAAACCATAAGTGTCAAGATTTATATAATTCTGTGACTATCCATCAGTTTTTTGGAAATTATTTCGATGTTCGTTACAACAATGTTTCACTGACGAAATGTTTTTACAATTAATTCTTAAGTCAGTGCATCAATACATGCACGTTTGAGTTTAACTAATCAAGATAAGAGTTTAATTAACATTTGTTTCGGAAATCGAAAAATAAATACAAACATTTTTTTCTTTCGATTGTTGTTTCTATTCCTAGGCTGCTTCTTCGTCTAATGATACACATTTGATGTTTCTAGTTAAACATTAACGGTTCAATTAAGATGAAACATTAATTAGAACAATACACAAAGTATTTTTTAAATCAATGCTGTAGTAGAAGAAGGGCGTTAGTTTTAAAAAATATCTTAAATGTCCTTTTCTAAAAGAGTATACAGTAGAACTTCAATTATCCAATTTTTTTACAGTATTATTCTGCTTCTTCTATTCTCACGCAATATTGAAGTGTCGCCTTTTCATTTAAATGAAACCTATTTTCTTTGCAAAAATATTTTTCTTCCGTTTTCAACTTACGTACGGTACATAATTAAAGCATACCATTTTTAATACAGAAAAATTCAATCATCCGAAATGTTTACTTTTTAAATGAATCAATTAGAACTAAAATCCATCCGGAAAACCATAAATTCGTATAATTAAAAATTCTCTTATCTTAAAAATAAATGATTACCTAGATATCATAGTCCAGCTACGCTAATTATTTAGAAACAGTTTAAAACTGGAACCACACATTAACGAACTAAACTGTAACACATAGATTTCTAGTTATAATTAGACAAAGAAACATGTATTTCACTTATTTTATCAAATCTTAAACTTAATATATATTTATTGATGACAGTAAAGGGAGAACACTCGGATTTAATTCCGTTAATAATGGTCAGATGTAACGGAAAATTATTCATACTTCACGACATGTCTTCAATTCGTAAAAATTTACTGTGATATTTAATGCCAAATTATGAGCAATAAACCGTAATTTACTCGCAGCTGTCTTCATTTCAAGAGGTAATCTTTGCATTTATCTCTAGAAAACTTAAGTAAGCCTCGGTAAGTCATTATTTTAATTGTTTATAATGAGGAATGAATTGGACCAGGTTTTTTCTAAAAGAACCAAGATACATTTGTTAAATCTTAGTTTTGATCTGAACCTCTGTAACATTGAAAGATAATTAACATTGTGTTTTGAGAAAAAACCTAAAAAATTCATTTTTTTAAATAACCGACGACGGGTCACAGAGGCTAACACTAATTAAATAAAGCGGCTTTCTAGCTACTGTAGGATACGCTCAAGGTCAAGATCTATTCCATATTAAGGCAATTTATTGTATTGCATTCAAGCTAGTGAAAATCATATTGGACATGAATTAGGGTGCGTCATAAATAGGAAAGGTGGTTCAATATAATGATATCTCAGGTTACATAATAATACATGTATAATTCTATATGTTTTTAAAAACTGATTTTTTCAAAATAAGCTAAAAGTAATTTACAAGTTTCGTAAACTAAATCGTATGAATTTATCTTCCACGGATGTTTTCATATCACATCACAAGTAGAAAAAATACATATTCATGCACCATCCAATTTATCAAACACCCCAAGCAACAAAAAAAAACCTAAGTCGAACCCATTTTCAGAAAGCTTCAGCATTATGCCAAAACGCAAAACAGCGGTGAAAGAATAAAATTTCAATCTGGGAAACGTATCACTTTAGGATGGCAAAAAAAGATTTATGTAGCGTAGAAAAGGGGGTTCAGCGCCAGAGTTAGGTGCGGAGCTGAGCTCTGTGTCTTCTATGTTGCATTGATCTCAATTTGTTTGCTCGTGGAAACCGATTCAAACAGCTGTGGCCATAAGATCAGACTAGGTGGGTTTTATGAAAGAAAGAACCATGAGCGGGGATTTCTTAAAAGAGTAGGTTACGGGAGGTATCTGTTATTATTTCGTAATATTTGTTTTACTTTTAATTGTGAGATATTTGTTTACGAGTTTTAACCAATTGTTTGTTTTAAGAGAAAGTTAGTAAGTTGTAACTTATACTCTTTTTTTTTAAACTATACATTAAAATAAGTTCTCAGACAAAACTAATGAACGTTTATCCTTATTACAAAGTAATATAATAATTTAGACATTAACAATTTAAATTTTTGTTAACAGTATCTCATTGTGTATCAATCTTTTATTTTGCCCTAGAAATATGTTATATAAATTTAAAGCGTTTAATTAAATATAACCGTATATGGTTCCAGGGAAAAGAGCTTACTAAAAATGCTTTTTTTTTCAATTAGCATACCCCTTACGTTTCTTTGAAACACGCTCAGAGATACAGACTTTAAAAAATGTAAAAATAATTCTTATAAATGTTTTTTTTTAAAATATACTAAATTTTAAAATTTAAAGTGTTGAGGAGTCATTTCTATTTATCTGCTACAAAAATAGAATAAAAATTAATTGGTTTAAAGAAATTAAATTTTCAGTTAAAAGTTTAATTTTTTAACTCATGTATTGAAAGCAAGTTTATACTTCAGCCAATGCGTTTACTCCTCAGAGAGTAAACTGATTTCGCGACATGCATGACATAAAAGACGAAAATAGTAATGAAGGTTTGTATAAATGAGTCTGTTTCTTAGAATCGCAATATATATTTGTTATTTAGATATTTTCGATAAAAGTACTAAAATTGACACAGAAAGCTTAAAGTTCTACTCATCGTACAGCAATGGAGCTCTTTCACGTCGTGGATTGCAATAGCTCCAACGGTTTGTTGTCATTTGTTGCCTGGAATTTCTTATATTTTGGTATTCGAAAATGAGTTTTCTAAGAATATTTTATTTATTAAATTTTTTAAATGCCAACTTCTTTCTATGCCGTTGATTGTTTAAAACATCTGTTAAAGAAAGCTTGAATAAAAAGAAAAAATTATTTTCATCTATATCGGTTATTTCGAGAGGGAAACCGGAGCAGCCAATGAAATCGCAGTACGTGATACCGAAGCAACCAATGAAATCCAGAACAGATAGAAATGAAAACAATAGCGCTAAATCATCTGAAACATTCCCACATTTCTCATCTTTCAAGAACAACCTAATCAGTTACGACCAAAAAGAACGGGTAGAAAATGTCGCAATGTTCTAACATTTCCATTCAAAGAAGCTGTGATAAGCAATGAAAGCACGCTGAGGACATGTTGCTTGCTTTAGAAGTATTTCCGCTTTTCGCGCAGCACCCTTTCAAATTCAGCAGTGATTGTTGCTTGGTGGGGTGCTGTTTCGGTTTGATATGGTTGCAAATATTTAAAACGACTTTTTTTTGGCTTTGTAGTCTTATAAGAAGACCTTTGGGGGCCTACATAAAATACTTAACATGTTTAGGGGAGAGGGGAGGGGTTTCAAGCCGAATATCACTAAATATCATGTGTGTGTGGGGGGGAGGGGTCGCGTCAAATATCAAGCAATTTTTCCCTTTGAAAAATTAACGTAAAATTGCAAGAAAGTGGAGTTAAATTCCGGTTTTAGAGATGTTTTTGGTGTATAAACTGGCATCGAATCCAACCTGAACCAGGTGTCATGATCACAAACTAATTGCAGATTTTAAGTACAATATTTTTACACAATACATTGAATAGTTTCATTTACTCATTCAGCACTAAAAACATGTTAGTTTTACAACCAAGATGAGGAGTAAGAGTGTTTTAAATCTGCTTTTCGCCTTAATCCGGGAGGGCTATTGACGACACATTTTAATAATAATAATGATTATTGTTTCATGGGTAACTCTGTCGAAGATAAATTTATGACAAAAGTTAATCGAGTCACCTTCTAATCAAATCTATAGGTTTGGCACGCTTTGAAAAAAATAAGGTACAAAAGGATATCACTTCTAAAAAAATCCTTCGGGTGCAAAATATCCTGTTTGGGTAAATAAGGTAAATTAAAGGTGACTTTTATGTTATCTTCATAAGAACTTGAGCACATCAAACTAAAGTGTCGGGATATTTATGCGTCGTCAAATGACGGGGTCTGTATTAATTATCTTTATGAGACTCTAAGGTAAATTGTTTTGATTTGATGCCTCATAATTAATTTTCATGTAAACCAGATGTAGCTTTATTAAAACAATCTAACCTGTATTATAAGATTATTACATATTCAATGGCAGTTTCAATTTCAGTATAAAATATTAAATTCAGATTTTCAGTACGCATTGCAATTTATGCAAAAACATTATTGATTTTAGGTTTTTTCACTTGAATCCACCTGAAAGATTCCGAAACTAGAAATAAATATTTTAAAATTGTAAATAGATTTCATGCATTATAAAAAATATCAAAGCATTTATATAGTGTTTATATAGTAAATAAATATACTTACAACAATTCTGTAGTAAATTTTTTTTATGAAAAAGAGTTCAAACTATTGAAAGTTATCCAAATTGGTTTCTTTTATTTGAAAAGACGGAAAGATTTAAGGATATACACATGGAAAATGACGAATAGAATTGTGAATAGTACGTAAAATTTTATCAAAACATGTTTGTTTTTTACTCTAACGATAGGATCTTGGTAAGACACCGGCATTATTTTTTACAAGGTGCGTTTAAAGTAATTATTAAACGCTTAGTTGAAAACACGAGAAATTAAAAAGTAAAACAAACTTTAATTTTGTACAATTGGAATTCTCTTGTATTGATATTACATATCATATATAGCTATATTTATAAACGAAGCTTACAATATTCTAGGCAATGCGGATGATACATGTCAGTTCAAGAATTGCTTATAAGGATTCCATACAGCCAACAATAATGTCTGTTCGCAGAAATATCGAATTCTTTGAAAAGAAAAGGAACAACACATCTCCGACTCCTCAGAAGTTGCCCATTGTTCGAAAAAGCATACGTGACGTCGCCAAGGCAACGTCCATAATTCCGAATAAATACTTCTACTTTAACTCTTTGTTTCTACGTCATGTACTGCCGAACATGGCGTGATACACGATGCTGTTTTTCCACAAAATGTTTTTGAAGGAGCAAAGAAATAGCCGAAATAAAGAGCCATTTTACTGATGTTATTATTTTTCTTTTCTTGGTCGCACTCTAGGTTAAGAGACCTCGCTATAAAACAGTCAATAGTTGGAGGTTGAGGGTCCATTTCGAATTTATGTGGTGTTCGACGAATTGACTACGATATCTTTTCGAAACGTTAACTTTCGCTTTTATGTTATACAGGAGAAGAAGAAAAAAAATATTCGATTATCTGGAAAATACCTTTAGGGCCTCTTTTTATGTCGTCGATTTTATATCTTTAGGTTGGTGACACATAAATGTAACTGATATAAAATTAAAACTTAAGTCAGTAGAGCGACAGCCCATGAAAGGCCAGGGCCTGCTTTATCAATTTCGGCTCATGGGGGAGACGAGGCGTTATGCAGCAGATTTTACGGCCAGTTAGTGAGACAGATCCTCAATCCTCATTGTTTAGTTACCAAGTTGTCGAGGTCCTCACTTTAACGACCCAAAGTAACGATGGAAGGCTGTTTGAACCTCGATCAATCCGGAATTCGTACCCCGTTTCTTTGGCCAGAAGCTATAGCACGCAGCCACTGGATCTTTATGGCATCTTAAGAGATTAGTTGATGTATTAAATTTATTTGGTTTACTTTATTGAACTATGATGTGTGTGTGTGTGTTTTTACATCAGAAATAATTAGATAGGGAAATTTTACTGAAAACCACACTTTTATAAATGAAACTCTCAAAAATGTGTAATACGACGTTCTACTTTTATTTTGAGAAAAATATTCTTAAAAACACTTTGAAATCTCAAATACGATATGCAACAGGTTCTTAAAATTCAACAACATCAAATAGACCAAACACCCCCTCGCTATTGGCTATAAATGATCCCACGTAAACCCCACCCTATGCCAGGCTTAGAGTGGATCTTCAATTGTGAGTTTGAGCCGGCGTTAGCGAAAACAATTTGTTCTGTAAACTATCTACCCATGCATGTGATTTTTTTGCTATTATCTACTGATCCTATAACTCCTGCTACGTAGTGCTCCTTATTTTTCAAAAATTAGAACAATGCATGTTCTGAAACTAAAGAACCATTTATTATGTGCTATATAGTAAACCGATGATGTTCTCCAAAATTAGAACATTATTCCCGAAATCGGGAAACCATTTTTAACGGTGCAATTAAAAACGTCTGCGTACGTGCATTTCAGGACCAGGCTTCGAACTCCTAAACTTTACTAAATGCTGGAGTTCTAATTTAATCCCACCTACAGTGCCGGATTTAAAGACCCAGGGCCCCTAGGCACTTGACATTTGGGGCCCCCCACCATCTCGAAGCTATTTGGAAATTTAGAAAATTAAATACACTAGAACAGAACATATAATTTGTAATAGACTTAAATAAACATCAGAATAATACAGTATGTTACTATAGTTATTCTATAAAATTTATAAAATCACACGGCGAACGGCGATTTTTCTTCTGTGCAAAAGAACGAATGACGTCATCATAGTCAATTGACTGCATTATTTCTGAGTATTAGTACATTACTGAGAGTGAGTTGAGCATGTTATCTCCTATGTTAGATCTTAATTAATTCTTTACTCTCTTTAGCGCTTAAAACAATCGTTCTGCTGAGCAGTTTGACGCTGGTGTACAGCATTCGAAGCGCAATTCCTACGTTTGGATAAATGTCCAAAAAGCCTTTTTGTATTTTGTCCAAAAAGCAAATTTGGCCATTTTTGAGGCCGTAGGGCGATAGGTTTTCGGAGTTTGACGATTTTCAATTTTTTTTGGTGATTTTATCTTTTTAAGGGCCCCCTGCCTGACTGGGCCCCTGGGCCCGGGCCTTGTAGGCCTAGGCCGAAATCCGGCACTGCCCACTTAGGCCCCTCCATGCGTTCGCTAAGCTACCTTGGTGAATACCATACCACCAAAGTTGTCATAGCTCTGTCAATTTAAGTAGGTCCATTATCAAGTGATTCTAGCAGCAACGGTAAGGTATTTTACCTTAAAAAAATGTTACAGCCTTTTCGAACCACCGGGCAATAGCGCGATATGTCTCTATATATTTTTAGAGAGCGATTCGTATTTTTGCCCCTAGGTGTATTGTGTTAGTATTGTTATAAGGGGTAAACTGGATTATAAAAAGAGCCCCACCCGAGAAGTGACTTTATAAAGCTGAAAAATTTATTATGAGCATTTGTGAAGGAAGTATGCAGTTTTGGGGTATAAATGTTTACACAAAGTGGAATGGAGCAAAAAGCAAACAAATATTCCAAATTTTCGGAATATAATGATGGAGATGAGTTTATGGATGAAAGTAAAGATAAGTTTTTTCAGCTATAAATGGAATATTGTTACTATTTTCTCTTAACATGAACGTAGGTTTTACTGATTTAAAAGAAGAAATTAAAAGATGGGTAGACAAAACGTGGTGATGAATGGGAAAATGGGTACATGGGTAGTTGGGGACAATTAAAAAAATAACAAAAGTAAACAACGAGTCGGAAAAATCCATTTGCAAATGTTATCCTCTTATGCTTAAAGACATATTTGGAATATTATTTTAGTATAAAATACGTCCTTTTAACTATAATATAAACAACCAATTTTACTTTTGAGTCGAAAGAAGTTATAGAAACCTCAGACTTAGAATTCGTGTTTAATTTAAAATAAAATTTGTTATCTAAATTAAACAAAAAGCAGCAAATTTAGTTTCTTTATCAATTTTGTGGAAAAGACTTAATTTCTATGTTTATGGCTATTTTACTGCGTTTTTTAACCCTCTGATGGACACGCGAATTGGCTATTTAAACTTGTTTTCATCGCAAAAGATTAACAAATATATTAATATTAAATAAACTATATAGATTATATTTATATTTAAAACTTTACTAAAAATTTAATTTCTTTAAATATTTTAAAACTGTTTTTCTGTGGCAGTTGATTATTAATAACTTCACTACACTTTAAATTTTAAAATTGAGTAAAATTTTGCGATTTATAAATTTTTAAAACTGAAGTATGTTATTGGAAAACCTGACGTTCAGGTGACGGTTTTATGCGCATGTATCCCTCAGAAGGTTAAAACTTTTTTCGGTAGATTTAAGGTGCAGCATCACTTACCCCGGCCATGCTCTCTGGGCTCCGTGAACTAGGATCACAGAAGCGAGAACTAAGAGCCTGGCTATCAGTCGACGAGTCATGGCGTGAAACGGAGACGGACATTCAAAACCTGCAACAGAACAAACACATGCATGTTAAGATCATTACAATTCTTAATTTATAAATATATTAAATTTTACAGAGAGATTTTCAATCCATTTACAAAGATTTCTATTTATAAAACCCATCAATACCTTATAAATATGCATTGAAACTATATTTCTCTGTGGTGTATTGGTTGGAACTTTTGGTTTAGATTTTTTTTTGTTTGGGAATGTTTAATTTTATTTTAGCCTGCTTACAGGAAGGCATATTTTGTAGCACATTTAACCACCTCACCACGACTTCTACAAGTAATCTTTTCACTTAATAGTTGTTTAAAATTACGAGGCCCTTCACCAAACGCCACCACCGTGTATCTCTAGTGCGACATTATTTAAAACAAAACAAACACATATATACCACCCACCATAACCCCACCCAAAACACTTAGTGTATCTATAGCTCGACGGTAATCCTACTATAAATTTTTTTTTTCGGGAATAGCTAAAAAGGTGGTATCATGGGTTATCCCGTGTTGGCTATTTTTAATGTATCTTTTATTTTATTGACTCTTTACAGCCAAATTCACCTTAAAACGAATCGAATTTGAGAAACGGTGCCAAAAAATCATTTCGGCAACTTTGTAATAAAATATTGTCGGCATATTGTCGCACTCGATAAGTGGCCAATGGCCATACTTTTCAGTCCAAATCGCAGACAACATATTGACAAGGAATGTTGCAGGAATGTTTTTCTGGTGGACGGTCAACATATTTCGGCAATATCGCCGAAAACAGTGTTGTACCTTGTAAACGTACTTAAAGAGATCGTTCCGACTAGGAAATTCATGTATAGCAAGATAAATAACCGGTTATATATTATTTACAATTACATACCATTATTTAAAATTAGAATTTTTGTTAAAGCTTTTCTAAAGTATATACCTTTAGAACCTGTACAACATTCCGAGACAAATAATTGATAAAAAAAAAGGTTATATGTTGGTTCAAATTAACTTCAGCATACTGAAGTGTACTTCAGACCTGTCACTGTAGATTCCAGTGACCCTTAATCTAAATATAACCATTTAGTTATTTCTCACATGCGGCTCAGTGACTGAGAGGTATTACGTACACTCTTAAAACAAACGAGCAGTTTTAACTCAGTCTGAGTTAATTTCCACTCCTTTCCGTGCAAAAAAGTACCTTCCCCTATAGGAGTGGATTTCACTCTTTTTGGGGAGTGGGTAAAAGAAATAAAAGAAAACAATCTACGTCCTACACTCTTAAAACGAGCGGTTTTAACTCAGTCTGAGTTAATTTCCACTCCTTTCTGGCGCCGAAAATGCACTTCCCCTATAGGAGTGGATTTCACTCTTTTGTTTTAAGAGTGTACGTCTGCCTCATAAGTCCACGTTTGCGGGATCGAACTCCGGCTGATTCGTCGGATTCTCTGGAATCTGGGCGCATGTGATCTGATTATGTGGCATGTAAAAGATCCCTTGCGTACCCATTTGGCATGGGTTCTCTCGGAAAAATTAAATATCGACATACTTAAACGTACACAGAGAGCTCAGATTCATTGTAATTTGAGCGTCAAAATTGGTAGCGAGAGTCGCCTCGATGGTGCCACACAAAAAATGGCTCTCAGTTTTGGGGAATATGCCGAGTCTGCAAAGGCTAAGCCCCAATAAAGCAAAGTTGGAATAAAAGTTATTTCTCATAAACTAAACATCGGATCAATACGCCTTAAATAAACTCCCTAAACATCTATTTCGGTCTGTGTGAATAGGAATTGTCACTTCAACCGAAATAAAAAAAAAAAATCGGAAAAAGAAATCAAGGAAACCGAAAACTTCCGTCTCAGATCGTCGCCATTATTTATTCACGATTCTTCGAGAATGGTCGTAAAAAGCTTTGATAGGCCTCGTAAAAAGAACGAAAAATAAAATTCGAATTGAAGTTGGAAGCGATTCCGTTCTGAATCAATTGGTTGCTGTAGCATTGAAATCTGTTAAGATTTTTTTTTGCCGGGTTTCTTTAACAGATTCTTAACGTCTATGAAATGGTAAATGTATTTTATCTTATTTTTTTACTAATGTTTTAGTAAGCTGCTTGGATAATATGAATTCAACATAATATGAATTCAACATAATATGAATTCAACATAATATGAATTCAACATAATATGAATTCAACATAATATGAATTCAACATAATATGAATTCAACATAATATGAATTCAACATAATATGAATTCAACATAATATGAATTCAACATAATATGAATTCAACATAATATGAATTCAACATAATATGAATTCAACATAATATGAATTCAACATAATATCAATTCAACATAATATGAATTCAACATAATATCAATTCAAAATAATATCAATTCAACATAATATCAATTCAACATAATATGAATTCAACATAATATCAATTCAAAATAATATCAATTCAACATAATATCAATTCAACATAATATGAATTCAACATAATATGAATTCAACTGGTGTTGTAGTTGTTTCATATTGCGCTATTTTTGTAGAGTTAAAATATTGCATAATTATTTTCGTGTGCTGTGTTGTTCTATTTTAGAGTTATTTACGTACAACCTCTTTTATTCTTGCTATTTATTAAACTTAATCGATTTTAATCCAATTAAATTTCAAGTATCCCAAGCATTATACTTAAACGTCAATATTGTTAGAAAACTTCGGTTTAGATGATAATGGGTCTTATGCGGAAAAATTAAGCAAGATTGAAGAGACAGCAATTTAACGTGATTCACGAACAGAGAAAAAACTTAAGTTTTACTAAAAGAAAAGTTTGTATACAACATTCGTTTCAGTAATGTAAGAAAATATTGTATCATTCAAAACAAATCAAATTCCAGAAGGACCAAAAATGAAAAAAATACCGTTGGAACTGCTGCCACTTACGACATGAAACATGCCCATTGTCGCATATTTTGTTACATTTCATTTCATCGACTCAAATCTCGACAATCAATGAATCTGACAAATTTTTGTATAATTTTGATGTTAATCCATTTTTGACAATTCCAGAAAATAGCGAACCTGACTTATAGTTATTAAGTTTTGTTAAGACTGGGTTGTATCGGTGCGTTGCATCGTTTTTGGTGACTATCTCTTTCATCGAATTGGCGAGATTTTCCGAAAGAGTATATCAAAATTTATTTTAAGAAGTTTAAAAATTTAATTTAATATTTTATTATTGGAACAAAACAATTGAACATTTTATAGCATATGCGAAATATAGCGACTGGGCTAATTTGTAGATTTTTGTAGGGTTATCAGGCAGCGAAAACACACATGGTTGGCAAACTTTCTAATAGCCAATTCTGAGCGCAGGGAGACGTTAGGGGTTGGCGAGCATTGACAGAGGTTATGTTAGTTTGAAACAAGTAGGTTTGTAACAGAATCTGTCACTTAACTCGCTTCCACATATTTGTGTTTAACAGGAAAAAACGCGCCAAACACAACATTAATTCTATATTTAACATTTACAAGCTAAATGTGGCTAGTTTCATTTATTTTATTTCGAAAATTCAATAATTATTACTTATCGTTTGCAAAAATTAATTTATATTTTAAAGAATAAATATGTCATATTCCTCACTTTTAAATAGAATGAAAACATTTCATATCAACATACAAGGATTCCGTAGTGAAATATATTTGACGTCATTTCAAACTGATCGATGTCGCAAAAATAAATTTATTTTAATTTATTGTCTAAAAGAATTAAAGTTTCTCGAGCGATTGTTGCGAATGGCAAATGTGATTTAATTCTAATAAAAACAGGGCCTTTAGCTATTTGTAATTCAAAGTTTTAAACGCCAAAATTAACTATTTTCATTAATCTTCTTTCTCAGATTTAATAATTAGACTTTATCGTTTGCTAAATTTGTTTGAAGTTCGAAGAATAATGTTGTAATCTTTTTTAATAAATATTTTTGTCGCCACAATTTCCCATTTACATTTCTTTCGAAAATTCACGTTTTTATAGTTTGTTAAATTAATTTACAGTTCAAAAAATATATAATTTGTACAATTGATGTTTTAAAAATAAAAGCGAAACTTAGCATATTTTTTTTATGCCAAGTTAGAATTCTCTATGCATCTTTCTTCATACATATATATAGAACCATTAAAAGAACTCTATTGTGATAATACAACAATCCAAACCGAATTATATCACATAAATATTTTTTCAAAAGTGTATTTTTATTTTAACAAAAGTTTCTCGTACGTTTAAAGAAATGGCAACAGTGAAAATATTGAATAAAAATGGAATTTGCATGTTATTTCAATGTAGATTAAATTTTTAGTTATTTAAATTTTAAATAAGTTTCTAGTTTAAATTTTTTAATGAAATTTGGCATGTAGCCTAATCTGCTTTTTTGCTTCAAAATGACGTATCCCACTTGTCTGTGGAACTTGTGGATGACAACAGTGAAAATATGAATAAAAATAGAATTTGCATGTTATTTCAATGTAGATAAAAAAAATTAGTTATTTAAATTTTAAATAAACTTCTAATTTAAATTTTTTAATGAAATTTGGAATGTAGCCTAATCTGATTTTTTGCTTTAAAATGACGTATCCCACTTGTCTGTGAGACTTGTGGTTCTTTCTGTGAAAGTGGGTGACAGACGGACAGACAGACAGACGGACTGAACGATTATAAAACCTTCCACTTTTTACGTTATAAACGTAGTGTGGAAGCTAATATAGTCATAATAGAGGTACTATTACGACTAGAGCTATTGATTAGCGATACAAAGCCTCTAGTTTTATTCAATTTTTTTATTAAACTTGTATCATATGTTCAAGTAGTTTGTTGTTGTGCTTCTACTTTAATAACTTACGTTTTTAGAATCCCTTTACCGCGGTTTCATGTATCAGAACTCTGTTGCATGGTCTTCATTTAAAAAAAATTAATTAATGACGCCACAAGTTTTTTTTTACTTATAGTCCATTAATTGGGAAAATAAATTAAGTTTAGTTTAGTTTAGTTTGAATTATCGTCGCACTAGATCTACACAAGGGTTATTGGTGACGGGCGTCATAATTTAGAACCATAGTCAGGTGACGAGCCTACACCTGAGTAGGCACCCAAAGCAACCAATAGAGTAAGTTATTAAGTTTAATTAGTATATGACATTGTTTTAGTTCTTATTACCCTGTTCCATGATCTTTTACCACAAAATCAAAAACATCCACTTTTTTTTAATTATCTTTATTAATTCATTGAGGAAATAAATGACACTGTTAGCTTTTAAATTTGCAGGTAAAAAATACTTTCCACACCTTTATTAAGTTATAACGTCGATTGAGATTTCAACTGTTGAAACACAAGTCACAAACAAAACCGGAATTTACTATTTCAGGAATTATTTTATTCTAGGTTTCGGGGAACAATTATCTGACCTAAAAACGAGAAAATAATGGGCTTATAAGGAAATGTAATTTAGTTCTTGCTACGTGCAGAAATTTTTGATTGGGATTTAGTGATGTAGCATCAGACTTCTGAAGTGTCTCTCTAGGCGGTGGGAGTTATTCAATTGTAGTTTTCACTGGTATTTGTAAAGTGAATTTGTAGTGGCAATTTATTGCAGAAAAAGTAAGTTAGAATACAAAGATATTAAATTAAAGTAAAAATATCTTCAATAAATAAACACGTGGCAAAAACTTTATTACATTTTGGCATTTTTGTTTATTTCAAAGTCATGTAATCATTTCCGGCTGCCTATTTCTGGCCTCCTTTAAGAGCCGTTTATTTGAGCATGTTCGATTGTATATTCATAGTTTATTATACGATTTTAGCAAATGGCAATCTTTTACGTAGTATTATGCCAATGACTACATAATTTTGTTATGATATTTACCTAAGTGTAGTAATACATGATCGTGTTGTAGTTATGGTTTCAACAGCATCATAAAGTATAAGCTGAGCTGATTCGTTTTTAAATAATTACTAGAAGTATAAATAAACTACGGTTTTGTAACACTACACTATTTTCACACAATTATCATTCAATCAATCCATATATGTTTAAATCTAATTATATAGCTTATAAGGTAATTTTAATAACTCTAAAAACCTAAAAAATTCAATGGCAGCTACTAATTGTGCTTTTGAAAATTTCTCAAAAACATTATTATTACGACTAACTGGTACTAGGAATCCGTGTACCGAAATTGATCTGCATCTCGCTTCGCATTGAAGCAATACCTTTAAAACCAAAAAATTCAATGGCCGGGCAAATTTTAAATGCGTAGTTCTTTCAGTTACATCTGCAGAGCGGTTCTGACCGACATAATGAGAGACAGACCATTGTTCAAAAATAACTTCTTTTGAATCAGCACACTTTAAAACATTAGAAAACACAAAACTCTTCTTCTGATTATAAATCCCATCGTCTTATATTTCACTTTAGGTAATTGAAAATAATAAAGCTTGTATAAAAATGTTTTTTTTTTGCGTTGTTTGGTTTGTAAGGTATTATACTATTGATTTTAATTTTTTTAATGTGACATTTGATCGCCTCTTAGTTTCTGAAGAAGTTAATGTTTTTTTTTTTTAAGAAACTGCGTTTGCATCATTGAAAAATATTGAGTTGACATCAATTTTAGAAAATGGTACCCAAAAGTTAATATGCTTTTCTTGAACTTGCGTACTTTTTTATATCAAAACTAGCAAATTTATACCCGTTCTTCGCACGGAATACAAAAATATCAAATAGATTCCAAATATGTGTACCATATAACCTGTTATAGGATCATAAACTTATTATTGTTTCCGCTCGTTATAAATTATAAAATCCCGTTTCATTGCCTTAAAATTCCAAAATGAAAAATACGCTATAAAATGCACTCATAAATGTCATCACAATTCCCTCATAAATACATTAAACCTTTTAGCTCATTTGGCTCGTTTTGGGAAATAATTTGGCGAGAAAATAGATATAGCTACGCACACCCATTATACAGCTCTAACACAATGACCTTCGAACAACCGACCAGCTTATAATCTATTTATAAAAGAAATTGCCTATTTGGCGGATTTTAGTTAATAATTTGGCGAGTTTGGCGAAAATATAAAGACATAAAACACTAATAGTGCGATGGCCTTTATTAACCATCATAGTTCCAGTAATAGCTTAACTATACATTTATTGCTTAACTATGCATACATGCAGCAACAGAAAAATCAATGAAAAAATCATCAAATAAACCCACAATAAAATCCGGGAATGAAGACTGCGGAATTACGCCACTTGAAACATGTCAATTATTTTTCAAATAATGAATTTAGTTTCTGAAAGTAATGGCAAAAGAATAAAATAAAAATTTTGAATTTTAAATGTTTTCGTTAAAAGTTTTATTTAATTTTTTCAGCCGATGGCATCAGGAAAGAGAAAAAATGATCGGATTTGAGCGAAAGTGGTGTATTTTTTTCAGAAAATTCGAATTTTCTTCAAAAATGGCACAAATATGAAAAAACTAAGCCTCAGGTGCACACGTTAATATTAAAGGGAATCTATCTTAAAATTTTCGAATTTCTGAGGGCAGTATAAGTAGGTCTTTTACGATCCGATAACAGACAGACTCTTTCTTTTATTATTATAGATACTTCAAAATTGCGGACAATATTTGTAGGGAAATACTGAATTTATTTTTTGGAACCACTAGCCAATGTTTTCTTTAATAGATAATAATGCAAAAGTACGTGTTTGGTAAATCTTTATAAAAATGCAAAATAAATTAAACAGATCTATTCATTTAATATCTAAAAAGAAGTCATTATCAAAATGTATTAACCACATAGTAGAACATGTCTAATTACAATGGGTTAAAAATTAACTGTTTAAGAGAAATGGCGTTAACGAATAACATATAATCTATAAAGTGCAAAGCAATAACAATTTCTTACGATTAAATAAAAATTTATATTTGTAATAGGGTTATCCACGTGTGACTTACACTACATTTGACGTTTTAACAAATATTGTTTGCATAGTTCGTAATTATCTAATATTTAAAAAAATATTGTATGTCAGTTTACACCTGAACATATTGTATTTTTAGCAATCTGTAAAAACATTTTTCATTTAGTATTTTACAAAAAATAATCAAAATGTCATAATGTGACTTACACTACATGAAAAGAAGCCGACTTTTGGTTATCATATAAAACTGTAATTTCTTCTTCATTGTGCAGTAAATCAACATTCTACCAGTGCTTTTTTTGGGGCATAAGGTTTAAAGCTAAAAAAAAAGTGTTGAAATATCATAAGAAATAATTTATTAATATTTTTGTGCTTGACCAACACTACATTTAATTCGTGACTTACACTGCATCATATGAATTTTATCACAGATATGTAAATTTAGGAAATAATAACAAAATATATGTAAGTAATATTAAACACGGTAAGTTAAGAATTGCATACATGGTAAAATCATAGTTAGGAAAAGTTACACAACGTCCACCAAATTTGTTTTCTGGAAATTTCTTTATTCCTTCTTCAATAGCAATGTCTGAAAAATCTTCCTTCTCAGGCCACGGAAAAAGACATCCCTACCATTGCAGATGTTTCACTTTTATTGAATAAGCAGCTTTACTTAAAATTTGACCCACAAAATATTTAATCATAATTTTTCCTACAAAAGGAACTAAAGTTCGATTTCCAGCATCAAAATCGTTTTCAGAATTTAGTTGGGAGTATTTACTTTTACAATATTTCCATTTGTTAAATCAGTCGTGTAGTGTTTTGGTGGATTTAATGAAACATTGGCAATTTTAAGTAGGTATTTGTTTACTTTTAAAAAACAGTGCAATTATTGAGTGTCAGGAATCGGAAATATTGATTTTCCTTTTGATGAGCAAATATAATTTAATCTACCTATTGCCCTTTTACACAGTTGTCAGGAAACTACAATGGTGTTATGTTTGGGCCGATTTATTATGCAAAGTGAAGAAATCTTCAGCATAATGTGGGCCAATTTTACTAGAGAGTGTGACTTCTTTTATCACCTCTTCATTGTATCACCAAGTCCATCAATTGGTCCTTTACCAGGACTGAAGGCAAAGATGACCATGACTGGTGGAAGAGAATTTCCACTCAATGTTTTCAAACGGTTGGAACATTGCAATAGAAGTGGAAAACTTTTAACTGAAGTGCTGTCCGTAAAGTGGTTTTTGCTTTCATTTTCTTTAAAGTTTTGAAATTTATCCCATCTTAAAGTATTTCTCTTTGCTCTCTTTCTTCCAGCTGCTGAATTAGCAATCTTAAATCAAATTTAACAAACTAAAGTAATCTACAAATATTATAGCTTATCTACAACAGATAAATCAAACAGAAGTTGTGACTGATACTACGTTGTGACTGAGATTACAAAGTTAATATGTTTTATAAATCGAGAAAATGCTTTATATTTTAAATTTTAAAGATGTGGAATTACACAGAGGTAAATATAAAAAGAAAATATCTTTAAAAAATCAAGCAAAACGTTATTTTAAATTGTAGGGTAGGCGGGGTAGGGGCAGTTACATATATATTCCGGCTTGTGTGCTTGATAAGAGACCCGCTTATGAAGCCATCGTCAATAGTTAGATAAACTGTAATATGTTTTTGTGACTTACACTACAGAAAAAAAAAGATTTTTACATTTCTAAATAAATAACTTTTATTCATAATTGCCTATTAAAAATGTATTTTTAAGATAGTAATAATAGTGTATTTTAATAATTTTACCCAAAAAAATCTGATAAAAAATATACATAACTCAAAATTCAAGAATTCAAAATGATGAAAAACCATAAACCATGCTTTCAAAAAAAGTATCCACTTTGAAACTATAGTGTTGCCACACATAAAAACAATAATAGTTTTTGATGTAAAATTTGTACAATTAAAATTTTCTAAATCACATATGAAAATTTCAACTGGAATAAAAAATATTTTTAAAATTCACTTGTGGTATGTATTTACATGGAATTAACCTTAATTATTTTAATACTTTTCTTTCTGTCAGTAAATGTACTAAAAGTGGATTTTAAAATAAGTATTAAATCGTTGTATTTGGATTATTTGTCTTTTTTCTGATTGGGTATGTTACATGTCTTGAGTGATAACAGCTCCACCGGCATTGTTTTCATTCTTAGCCTTGCTGGAAGTTCATTTGTTTTAGTATTATCGAAAGTGAGTTGTACAAACTTTTCTTTCTGTATAACTATGGCTATGTACGTGAATCCCATTTAATTGTTATCCCGCAATTTCTCTTAATTCCTCCTTATAAAACAAATTAAGGGGGACCAGACCCCAAAAAATTTTCAAAAATGACATTTCAATGTTTTTATTGTTTTTTAAAATATGAAATAACAGCTTTTCAACGATATATTACATTAAAAGTTTCGAGTACTAGAAGTATTTTTAATATTTTTTTTAATCAAACGTTGTTTAGGTAAAATCCAGTCATGTTTTATAGTTAAGAAACCACTATTGTTTACTTTAAACGGTTATATCTCAAAACTTACTTTTTCAATGTTCATGTACCTTTTTCTCAAAATCTACTGTAAGTATCAGCCTGAAATTTTTTGTACGTATTTAAGAAGTTTGTTTCTAAAAACCAGCTGTAGGGATTTGACTATAAATATCTTACTTTTTTTCTTTTTAATATTATTGATGTTTTTTAGGTAAAAAAAATATGTAGTTTCACTTAAAAAATTCTAATTTAAAAACTAAACAAAAATTTTAAAAATACATCCATTAAAGTATAGTTGAACATCCATTTAACAACTATTAAAAATTTCATAAAAAAGTATCAAATAGATTCTGAGAAAAAGGTGCATAAAAAAGGTCATTTTAACATGGGATTCAATGGAGGGCTCCGGTCCCTCTTAAGAGCTTAGTGATAGAACGTGCTAAGTGAATTTTTTGAAAAAATAAAGATTTTTGTGGTTATGAACATATTACTAACTTCTTTAACGATAAATTTTTTTAAACTTTTTCATAAACTATAAGTTTAGTACATTTTTTTACGCTTTAAAGTTCCGTTTTCAACAGATCTGAGTGCTAACGAAAAACTTTCAATCTCATTATCTCGTTTTCGCCTTTTTGTCACTTAGCACGTTCTTCCACTCAGTTCTTCAAATATCATCTAAACCTAAGTTTCTCAACAACATTGGCGTTAGGGTAGTACTTTGCAGAGTTGTCATTTAATAGAATGAAAAAAAAGTACATTTTAATAAATTGCTAAAATAAAAACAAGTTGCACGAAAATAACCTTTAAATTAAAACACAACAGACAACAAACAATCGCTGAAGAGCCAGAATGAAAAATGAAAGAGACTGTCGAGCCAATCAGGTCATTTGAATCCGATTTAGGGAAATGGATTAACGTTTAAATAGGTAAACAACTATTCTACATAACAATTCTACTAACAATAAAAAGTTGGACTCAGACCACTAGTCAAATAAAAGTCGCTAGTCAAAAATGACACTACATACCGCAACTTGATCCGAGGTTGAGAAAAATTTAATTACTTATTCGCCTGTCGCGGAGTACTTTAATCCAGTATTAACTAGTTTATAAAGTTAAAGTTCTTATAATGAGTCTGAGATCTCTTTGAAAAGGAGAAAACAGGTTTGGCGAAGATTTAATTAAATTTTAGACATCTTGTGGTGAAGTTTTGTAACGTTGCTGCATTTTTGTTTTGTCTAAAAAAGTGTTAAACGTGAAATAAAAGAATACAAGTGAAGAAATGATTCGAGTTTCTATTTTAAATATTCTTCGAATTTGAGTATTTCGGCAGATATTTTTTGAATATGTATGTCTATATTGCTCACATACATGGAGACAGATAATATATTAGATCAGTATACATTTTGTATACTTTTCTACATTTTGACACAATTACATTGAAGGAAACGTGATGCTTGAATCAAAATGGTTAGAAATACTTTTGAGCCAAAATTGTATTTTTTAAGAAATTATTTCAAAACAACTGTGTGGGAGACCTATTTTAAACTTCCTGAATTAAACTCATTGAAGACGATATTGTGGGATCTATTAAAATTTCTGATATTCTTGATTTTCTTAATTGTCGTATCAACAAGCATTGCTTTCACAAAGAGGGCACTAACATTCTATGTGCTACTTTATAGAATAATAATGACAATATTTCCGCTAACTATTTATCAGAACATTTTTCATCCATTGAAGTAAAATTTTAAAATTTCATATGTATACGCATTTTTTCCCATTAAAAATTTTTGTAGACATCAAACACATCCTTTTCTTTCGAGACCGATATGAAGAACGAAGATAGTTTCAATAAACTATCAAATTTACGTGGAAAAAACCATCTAAACCGATAGTTGATCTAAAATCAAGATGGTTAGAAACCCATCTAAGGTTGACGTAAATTTTAAGTTATTTTTAAAAGCTCTGAGAGTGAGAGTGAAGCCTATTTTACATAGTACTCAATTTACCTAAACAGGGAAACAGCTTCGGGCAAAGAATGTGTTGCTTAGTGTGACAGAATTGCTACTTTTATTTACCCCAATGCTGTGTGGATTATATTTAAAACAACCTACAATAATGATAACCGTTTCTTTGAAATTACAGTATTGTACACTGTACAAGAAATCAGAAACGTTACTGGTACATTTCAGTAACTTTCTCTAAAAATTTATATACAATTCCACATGAAGCCAGTAACTTTAATGACAATGTCAGAAACGTATTTTTTGTGCCAAATCTTTGTAAATTATGGCACCGCTTTTTACTTCTTTCTGATTTGCGTGCTTCTTGGAGTAGCATCTTTCGGGTTCGATCCATCAAACTTTGGGTACATTCGTTAAACCGCTTCATAACTGCGCGCCACGCTTCACGGCCATGATCGCTTGTTGACAACGATGAACTATATTAAATTTTCTAAAAAGCTTTATGTTGATGAGTTAATTTTTGGTTCTGAGGAAAATCCGAAAATGCAAAAAGTGATGTAAACTTGAAAAAAAAACAGAAACGTTTGCGATACATAAGACTAACGTTGCCTAATTTTTTACGGTGTAAATCATAACGATTAATTCCTGATACCTCTTGAAATTTTTTAATTTCAAATCTTTTAAAACGCAATTAATTCAGCGTCATTTACAATTGTGTCCAACTCCCATGAAGAATTATTGAAATATCCACTGTCGTCAGTCTGTAGGAGAGGAGGATGAATAATTCATTGAAAATTTCCTGAACAATATGGCGGCGCATTTTGGCTAAATCGAAAAATGTGAAGTTTTAATGCACTTTATGCGTTTCTTCGCCCCACGCTTCGGCGGCTTCTTAGAGGCATTCATGGGAGATGTATTGGATTATCTGTGTGGGCGTGCCTTTCAAATTCGTGCCTCAAATAAGGATACTAGCTACACATAAACCCTCTCTTTTTTATTAGTTATAACGAAGGAATCTAGATACACTCTAAAATATGCTCTAATACGTTTAAGACAGTCACTAGAACTAGTTAGTTTAAGAACACTTCCTTTTTCCACACATACACTCTTAAAACAAAAGACTGAAATCCACTTCTATAGGGGAAGTGCATTTTCGGCACCGGAAAGGAGTGGAAATTAATTCAGACTGAGTTAAAACCGCTCGTTTTAAGAGTGTAGGACGTAGATTGTTTTCTTTTATTTCTTTTACCCACTTCGCAAAAAAGAGTGAAATCCACTCCTATAGGGGAAGTGCATTTTCGGCACGGAAAGGAGTGGAAATTAACTCAGACTGAGTTAAAACCGCTCGTTTGTTTTAAGAGTGTATAACACAAGATAAAACTTCTCTTTTTAGCACTTTAAACGAAGGAAGTACATTGAGACATTCTAAAATATATACCAATTCTTTAAGGACAGTCACTACAACTAGTTTAGTTAGTAACAGAACTCTTTCTTCTCGACACGATGCTATTTAACACAAGCCTAATGCCATCTAGGGCCTGTCACCAAAATAATCTCCTAGTTGCCATTTATACACCTGAAAAATGAAGAGCTTAGTGGAAGAACGTGCTAAGTGACATTTTTGAAAAAAAAAAGAGATTTTCGTGTTAATGAACAGATTGTTTCATCCTTAAAGGGCACAAGATTTACCCCTTTTCATAAATTTTAATTTAAGTATAGGGGGAACTAGGGACATTTGACCCATAAGGCTACATGACCCAATGCCTTTTTCTCAGCATTGGAAAAGTTTTATGAATTGGAAGTGGCATCACTTTTTCCTTTCATTCAGCTGATCACATGGTGAAAACAACCAAATGAATCATTGCGTACGTGTTTAGCTATACGAATAAATACGTTTTCATGCACTGAAAGAAAATTTTTGGTGCCGTAAGATTTTTCGGTCTACTTTTTTTGGTTTAAAGCAAATATTTTTTCAATTGGTTACTTGTTTTGTTCATGCTATTAGCTACAATTACGTGCATAATAGTGCTAATGTAATTAATGTTTTTGTTTTGGGTTTAATAAAAAAAAGTGCAAATAGAGATAATTGACCCAAACCAATTAGGGATACGTGACCCAAGTAAACCACACAGAAGTAGACCAAGTAAATTTTTAAATCACGGGAGTCCCAATAGTAAATGACTGGGTTCTTTTGGGAGTACACGGTTTGTTGGGAAAGTACAAGGGAATTTTTTTAACGAGCTTACAATTCAGTATGCAGAAATAATCGATGGAAAATGTTTCAAATGGCCTGAAATGGATAATACATCCCAAGTTGATATTGATCAAATAGAAGATTCTTCAACCACCTGTGTTTTCTCGGCAAAATAAATGAATCCCCAGTTTTGTATTTAGACAAGATTTAACTTTTAAATTTGATAAGTTTGTTAATATAAACATAATTAATGTGATAAAAATAGGAAATAATAATTTTGTCTTAAAAAACTATAAAATCTAAACTTTATAATATGATGTTAGTTTTGTTATTAGGTAAAAGTATTTTGATAATTTTAAGTCTCGCTACCAAATTTGTGGGTTGGGTCAGGTATCCCTAATGGGTGGGTCATGTATCCCTTTGCATTGGGATATACATGACCTTAAACTAACGTTTTAAATAATTGTTATGTTAATAATATTGCAGTTAATATTTCAGAAAAATACTAATATATATTGTGTAATACTTATTAAAGTATAAATTGACTGCATTTGCACATCCATAAATAGTGTTTTTTAAAAGTTACATGCCAAAAACTACAAGTTGGGTCATGTGTCCCTGGTTCCCCCTACTTATTCTCTTCTTCAAGTGCCATTTTTAAAGTATCTAAAGGCAAACGAAAAACTTTAAAGCTCATTTTCTCAGTTTTACCTTTTTGTCACTTAGCACATTCTTATTTATTATTCAGTGTAACGTTAATTTAACCCGCCAACTATGTTGATTCAAGTCCTCAATGTAAAAAAACCTGTTGTTTTTACAGTTAAAAACTGTCAACTTTGACGCCAGTTAACAACTGTTTTTTTACAGTTTAAAACTGTAATTTTTTTACAGGAAAACTGCAATTTTAACAGGGGGAAACTGTTAATTTAGTAGGGAAAAACTGTTAGCAGGGAAAAACTGTTAACTATATAGTTTTCCCCGTTAATATAACAGTTTCTCCCTGTTAAAATAAAATACCCAATACTAGCCCTCGCGACCGAGTAATTGCTTTGTCGCAAACGGTTCAGTTTTTGGGCTCGCAAGAGGTTCCTGGAAGAGATATGGAACGGGACCGGTTTTGTTCCAGGAACCTCTTGCGTGCGAGCCCAAAACTCAACCGTCTGCGACAAAGTAATTACCCAGTCACGCGGGCTGGTATTAGGTATTTGTGCTGATCGCCACAAAACAGTTACAAATACAGTTAATACAACTAAATCAAAGTTACAGTTAATAAACATTAACGCTACAGAAACCCAATGCGCGGGAACGAATCAGAACGATGATCTCAATCACGTGACTCTTTGCACGTCTTTAAATTTCCCGAAGGGCAGGTGCATTTGATGGGTTGTGAGTGTGACGTCATGTTAACGAAGATAAAAACAGTTATAAACTGTTTTCCTAAAGAACCGTTTTTAACTGTAAAAAAATATGGTATTTAACTGTAAAAATAACAGTTTTTTTACAGTGTTCTGATTCCGGGCGCCAAGAGAAAGATTATTGTTTCCTCTTTCGAATGTCCGGCAATTGGTACAGATAATACGGAAATTCAGAAAGCAGTTAAATACCTGGTATTGAAGGTATATCTGGATAGTTAGCAGGCCTGCATTTATCCAGGTTTTTACGACTTTATTCAATTAGTAGAGAATATATATATTGACTCTAAATGGATCTAAGATCATTTTCAATTGGTTTGGTTGAACACTAAAAATACGTCTATTGCCAAAGGACCTTATAATTGTCGTAAATAGAGGGTACCGATGCCTTGAAGCGACATCTTATACGGCATCAAGACATTAGACCACGGTGTACAACAAGCAAGCACTTATTTACTAATAGAAATCCAAGAGTACGAATAAAATTGAAATGTCTGAAGCAAAAAAAATGTTTTTAGTTTTAAAACATTTTAAAAATATGTTTTCAGTTCTTTTAAAAATATTACAGACTGAAAAGTTCTAAAAACTGTTTTTTTTACTTAAAACGTACGCTATCGTTGCAAATTTTTTTTTTGAAATTCGGTCGCGTACTTAATGAGCCTTTTCGGTTTTTAAAAAAAAACGTTTACTTGCATTGAAGATGGCCATGAGGGGCGCCAAAAATTTTTTAAAAAATCATTACCTAAAAAAATCAAAATTTAACAGGCTGTATAAATTATCACTTTAAACAAACGCAAGAAAATAACAAGTATTGCTGTTGAATAACGATAACAACAAAGTTCACTCTTAATGAAACTCGCGGCTTAAAACAAATTTCTTTGTAGTCTTCTAGAATTATAGTATTAAGTAGTTGAAAAGTGTAGTTTTCCTAGAATTTTGTTATTTATATAGGTTTAATACAATATAAGAAGGCAAAAGTCATTATGGAAAAAAATCATTAGAGCATTAGTGGAAAATCTTATGAATTAATTTTAACTTTCAGAATAAGGTTTATCATTTTAATTTCATATATAATCAAAGATTTTAAAAATAAAGCGTAAAAACTACTAAAATATGCTATTATTATCGATAGCTAAAAATATTACTATAGCATATAAAACTTAAAGAAATAATATAACATTATAGTTTACATTAACTAGATCCTGAAATATACAATATGTATCTTGGAAATAATTTTGAATGTATTGTCCATTCCCATATAAGGCGTTGTGAATTAGAGTTTAATTTGATGCGGTAATTTAAAAATAAAGTTTTGGCTATTGTTTATTGATTATTATAGTTGTTTTGTTAAACTCTATTAAACTAAATCTTTAAATAATAATTCACGAAATAAAAATGATGCTCATTTTGCTTAATTTTATTTTAATACTTCGTCGTTTAAATGCAAGTTTTCTAGATTCGAATTATTGATTACGACAAACGCGCTAATAAATCATTCCACGAATTTACAGTTAAAAATAAAGAAAGTAAAAATAAATCGAGCATTTTGCTGACGCATGGAGATTTTAACTAAAGAAAAAGGCAAAACTTGCACCGTCAACCACAAAGTTCAGAAACATTCTTTTCAAATTTCTGCATATGAAAACTGATTTTCGTACTTTTACAGACTTTATTGTAAGTTTTCATTTTTAACTTTTAAACTTTTAATGAAATTTTTGATTTTTAATATGGTTGTAATTCTATGGCAGGTTAACGCTTTGAAGTAAACAAATCTGAATACGTTTGATGGTTTTAAGCAAGTTTTGTCGATAATTCAATAGTGAAAGCATAGTAGTGTCTATTTATAATTTATTTAAAAAAATTAAGATTTTTAATATGCAATTTTTTTATCAGTAATGAAGAAAATTAAATATAAAATTAAACTTTACATACTGGAGGAATAGTTAATGTCCTACATTTTCAGCTCTGTAAATATTTCTTTGGTATATCTATTTTTCAATGCCGAAATCAAAGTAACTAACCAATTTTTTTTTTAAAAGTTAGTTTTTATGTTGGCTAACCATCTTAAATACATCCCCAACACTTCTATTGCGACAAAACATTTTAATTCCTATTTAATATGTGTTCGTAAATTAATAGTAACTGCTTTTTCACGTTTTCCAGTATGGTCCTTGTGAAACTGGATGTTCAGTCTAAATTATTGTCATTTAATTTTTTTTTAACAGTTTTCTTCAAGTTTATGTCTGTGCTATGCTTGTGTGTTATAAAATTATTTACAAGTCAAATATTAATAATTGCGTTGACCAACAATGCCATATCAAACTGTTTAACAACCAAAATTTCAATATTTCGAGATTTAGTTGACAGATGATAATGAATCAAAACTTTCCTTAGGAATTAACAAGCTTATTTTAGAATAAAACTTAATTATCAGGACATTTGAATGACAGTGTTAAAATCCCATGGTTAAAATTCCACTATCGACTTGGATAAATTCATGCAGTCTATATGCCCAATTAGTTTGCATTAATTTTGCACCTTAGAACTTTCCGCAATAAATCCTGTCAACAGAACTTTTATATTTGTAAATGGCATATCAAGGCATTTAAGTTCCAAACAAAATAATTCTACATTTATAAATTGATGACTACAATAAATATAAAGTTTAATAACAAGTCAGAAGACTTATATTGTTCTCATTTGTCCACTATTACAAATTGACATACATTTACGCAAGTCATAATTTCGTGCATATCCGCTGCAACTATTTAGTGTGGTTTAACTTATGCTAAATAAAGCCCTAAATTACCTTTAAAATTCTTAAGGCTATGATAACTTTACGTTCTGTCTTGTGAATTGTTTAAGTAACTAGCATACCTATCAACTGCATCCATATGTATTTCTTTAAGGGAAATAAATATCAAATTCGCATAATCTAAATTCTTCATTGGCATCTCAAACACCATTAAACCTATTTTTGATATGCATGATAGCTTTTAAAAAAGTAAAATATTAGAATTAACAGTTTAAGAGATAATAAAGATGTCAGTCGCTGCCTTTAATTTGAAGATTAAAACAACAACAAGAATGATAAACGCAACTTTAAACACAAGGCCGCCATTTTTTATTAAAAATCCCAGGATGATATTCCAAACATAGACAATAATAATTCACACAGCTTACAGAAAGACAAGGCGATCTCGTGCGGAGCAAGGAATTTAACAAAGTAGGAGCGCGTGCATCAATTAAATATGAACAATTATATTAGAAACCTTACACCTCCCCCACTAGAGTTATATTAAATCAAAATTTAAAAGAAATAAACCTAATGCAATTACACCACCAAATATATGGGCTACGGTTGTGGTTACGAAAGAGAGAACTAAACTACTACACAAGTTCAAACAGCAGAAAATGACCGCCCTAAAAGTTATTACATACACTCTTAAAACAAACGAGCGGTTTTAACTCAGTTGAGTTAATTTTCACTCCTTTCCGTGCCGAAAATGCACTTCTCCTATAGGAGTGAATTTCACTCTTTTCGGAGTGGGTAAAAGAAATAAAAGAAACAATCTGCGTCCTACAGTCTTAAAACGAGCGGTTTTAACTCAGTCTGAGTTAATTTTCACTCCTTTCCGGTGCCGAAAATGCACTTCTCCTATAGGAGTGAATTTCACTCTTTTGTTTTAAGAGTGTAGGTTGTACTGTCTCCAGTTCAAAGTCTCGATAAGGCATCCGCGTTAATCAATTTCTGGCTTTTGACATAATTTATTTTGAGGTTAAACCGTTGTAGAGCCAATGCCCAGCGCTGCAGCCGAGGGCTCTGAGGAATAGAGTCCGAAAGAAATACAAGTGGGTTGTGGTCTGTCATTAAAATTATTTCTGCTCCAAATAATATTGTCTCAAACCGCTTGAGAGCCCATATGATGGCAAAGGCCTCACGTTCAATAGTGGACCACTTCTTTTGACTTTCACTCAGTTTCTGACTAGCAAACGCTATTGGATGGAGGTTTCCTTCCACATCAGACTGGCTCACGCAGCTTCCTACGGCATATTGGGAAGCATTAGTGTATAAGTAGAAAGGCTTACATACTTCCGGCACCCTCAGTTGGGATATTGCACCTAGCAACTCCTTTAGCTGCCGAAAAGCAGTATCCGCTTCTTTGTTCCATGGAAGCTCATTGGGAACCCTCTTTTTTGTAAGTTCGGTTAACGGCAATGCAATGGTCGCAAAGTTGGGTATATATTGCCTGTAGTAGTTGCAAAGCCCTAACGCACTCCGTAACTGTTTCTTGGTCTTGGGTGTTTGTAGACTGCTTACCCCTTGGGTTCTCTCGGGATCCGGTCCATGCTTACCAGACCCCACTAAATGCCCTAAATATTTCACTTGAGCCTTTGCAAAGCTACACTTCTTTAAGTTAACTGAAAAGTGCAAGTCATTTAGCCTGTTAAAAATGAGCTTTAGATGTCCAATATGTTCCTTCCAGCTATCCGAAAATATCGCCAGGTCATCTATGTAAGCACACGAAAAGTCGGAGTAATCTCGTATGGCCTCCGTTATCGCCCGCTGGTAAGTGGCAGCTGCATTTCTGAGTCCAAATGGCATTACTTTCCAACGGTATTGGCCTCTGTGAGTTCTAAAAGCTGTATCTCTAAAAGAGCTGAACAGGTAGTCTTGGCCGTCAGTGAGGTCAATGGCACTGCCTCTGGCCACCTCGAATGTTGATCTATAAGACAGAGTACATATTTATGCCCTCTAGATGATGCTGGTTCAATCGGCCCAATCAAATCAACATTTACCACTTGAAATGGTAATTCAGGACGAGTTACTGCACTTATAGGTATTTTATCGGTAGAGCGGGACACTCTTCGCATCTGGCAACCATGACAAGAGCTACAATGTTCCTTTATCTCCTTACTCATATTTGGCCAATGAAATGAAAACTTAATTCTTTTTGCTGTTTTCTTTGCTCCTAAATGGGCGCCAAAGACCGATTCATGCGCTATTTCCAAAACCTCTCTCCGTCTAGTTAGAGGTAACACCAGCTGCTGTACTTGCTGCCCCATAATCTTTTCGTCATGGTACAATAAACCACCCATTATAAGGAATCCACCTTTACCATGTCTTGCTGATTCCCATCCCTTAGTCAATGTTACACACTCTCGTTGCTCTTCTCTAAAGTTCTCGGCTTCACTTTTGATGTCTTTCCCATTTCCATTTCGTCCATCCTTTCCCTCAACACCTGGCTGTTCTTCTTGGGGATCTACATTATTTGCTGCTTCGACAATGGTAGCTTCCTTATTCAATAGATTACTCCCTGACTGTTCTTCTTGGAGGTCTACATTATTTGCTGTTTCGTCAATGGTAGCTTCCTTATTCAATTCCGCCATAAAAACCGGGCATCCTGTGGTATAACTTTTTGCCTGATTTGTTAACGCTTTATAGGTTTCCATATCTAGCAAAACGTCAGTATTCAAATCTTTACACGTCGCCACCAAGACTGTCATAGTAGGAGTGATCAGTCCTTCATTTTCTTCTACTAAACTAATTTTGATTTCTGCTAGATTTGCTTCTTTTGCTTCTCCAAATGCAGGTTTCAACCGGATTCTTCCCTTAACCACATCATTTTGTTCTTGCAACAGGTCCTCTCTAAGAACTGTAATTTCTGTCCCTGAATCCAAAATTGCATTCAATATGTTTTTCCATACCTAATCTTCACTATATTCATTTGCGCCATCCTTATTTTGTTGTTTGTTTGCTTTGGTTTTATTGCCAATACTTCCCCACTGACTCTTGCAGTGATAACATCTGCATTGGCTTGTGTATCTCCACCTGTATCGCTTCTTTGACCCCCATTCTGTGGCTCCCTGTCACTGTAGCCTGACCTATGAAAACAATTGCGGGCCAGATGAGACGTTTGTCCGCATATGAAACATGCTTGTGGTCTTGATCCCCTAAAATCTCCACTTCTATAAGACCCTCGACGAAGCGGCGGTGGGCTGTATCTTCCATTGTTACTATCTGAATTCGCTTTATTACGATATCTGTTTGCGGTATACTGATTTTCTCCGTCCCTCAATGATTTTTCCCTGGACTCGAAGTAGATGTCACACTCTTTCCCTAATCTAGAAGGTTTAAACCAATTGTCTCCTTGTTGAATTCTTATAAACATAGCAGTTTCTGAGTCTAAAGTTTTGAAAAGTTGATCCGAAACGATTAAGTCGTTTACGGTCTGAAAATCTTGCGCCTTTCTTCTTTCACAGTAGTACAGCCACAGAGCATTTAACCTCGATGCGAATTGCAAGAAAGTTTCAGTCACATATCTCCTAGCCTCTGTAAAATTCTGAAAACACGCTTGTGGGGATGGTTCATATTCTCGTAATACCATCTCCTTAACGGTATTATACTCTTTAATACCATCTCCCTTGAGATAAGTAAGTACACTCAACGCCTTATCGCCTAATAAGTTAATTAAAATTTCTGAGCGATATTCCGCTGGCACCATTTTAGTTTCAAACGCGCGTTCCAAAGATTGAAAAAATAATACCCAGTTTTCTGATTTTGTCGGAACCGGCATCGTGAGTATACGAATACTTTTAACAAAACCTTCAATCGAGACTTTATCCCCTTCATTGGTTATTTTAATAGAATCATCACTCACCCCACTTTTGTCGCCAATTCCCAGTCCTTGATTCAACCGCGCCAACTGCAGTTCATGTTCTCTCTGTTTTTCTCTTTCAATTATTTCCTTTTCTTTTTCAGCCGCTATTCTTTCCTTTTCAGCCGCTATTCTTTCCCTTTCCTTTTCTATTTCAGCCGCTATTCTTTCCCTTTTCAGCCGCTTCCCTCTCCCGTTCCTTTTCTTTTTCAGCAGCTATTATTTCCCTTTCCTTTTCTTTTTCAGCAACTTTTCGGTCTTCAATCGTTGTAATCAAATATTCTCGCCAAAATTCTGGATCTTCAATATAGCACTTGTTACTTTCAATTTGTTTCCGCAAGTCTACTAATTTAGTGGTAGCACTTGGCGATTCACCCATTTCTTCCAATACCAGCTTCATATCTCCTTTCTTGATTCCTTTAACAACAAACATTTTGTTTTTATCCTTAGAACTCGGTTTCCCTACACAATGTCAGTCGCTGCCGTTAATTTGAAGATTAAAACAACAGCAAGAATGATAAACGCAACTTTAAACACAAGGCCGCCATTTTTTATTAAAAATCCCAGGATGATATTCCAAACATAGACAATAATAATTCACACAGCTTACAGAAAGACAAGGCGCTCTCGTGCGGAGCAAGGAATTTAACAAAGTAGGAGCGCGTGCATCAATTAAATATGAACAATTATATTAGAAACCTTACAAAAGATATCGATTTATTTCGATAATTATTTACAAAAAAATAATATAAAAATCTAAATTAAATAGATTTTTAATGAATTTATCTTTTTAATGAAATGCGTGTCTAAATGTGTAGGTTAAAATACTTATTATGTTGTGCATATCCTCCAAACTATGGGTCTACAATTAATCCAAATACTGGCTTCTTATAACATTGTACATCCACCGTTCTTTTATACCACTTGGAACCATTAAAGACCTTGTACACAGTCCTTGACCTCCACAATGTATATTAGAGGTCTGAAAACCTAGTCAATATCTAACACTATATATATAAAATATTATAAGATACTGGAGAACTTATTATTCATCAACTATTATGTAAATTGGTTGGATAATAATTTTTGCCCTCCCCAAAAAATAATTATACTTTCGGTAATGGTTTTAAAAGAGTAAAATGTAAGCTCAGATTTCTTACAATAATGATACCAAAGTTACTTTAAAATATTATTAAATCCTTATTCATGAAAAATATTTTAGTAATTTCTATTAAAGTTTAATATAACTTTCTATTCAAAATGGTTTTGTGGTGTAATTATGCTTTTCTCACTCTAACAAATGAAAAGAACGTTTTAAATGTATGCAATTATGCAAATATCAATTTCTTCCTCACTGAGGTTGTTTCTTCACTATCTTCACCGAGGTTGTTTATTTTCTATACTCACGGAGGTTTCTAAAGTTAGTACATCTTCCACAGAGTTATTTATTTAGTTTTAATTAGAGTACACGTCGAATTAAAAAGCATGTTAATGCACTAACCGTTACCATATTTCATGACCGTGTTTCATATTTGGGCATGCATATCATCAAGAAATAGAGATAATAACCTTTAATCAACTGCTAGTTCATCACGAATAAATGTAATCTCTTATGTGTGAGGGAAGTTCAGTAAATAGCATGACAAATAAGATGCTTTGTCTTTTGGGAAACGTTCTATAATATTGAACCTTTCCCAAATTAATATTGTCAAAATAAGAAACTGTATGTCAATGAACCTGGACAAGAAAGCTTAGTATGTCGTTATAATCCATCGTCTGACGCTAGTTAGTGTTTATACCAGAGGTGCCACTTCGCTTAATTTAGCGTCGATTGTCACCATACATTTAATTAAAATTTAATAGTGTGAATGATACCTTTCGACGCCGTCTACTTGGCGTAGTGGATAGCGTGTCTGAATCCCAACCGGTACGTCCCGTGTTTGAATCCCGGTTGGTAAGAGCATGGATGTCTGCCTTGTCAATAAAATTTTATTTTCTATGTGTTTGTCTTCGTCGTTATTTGTATAAAGAATTTCAACCTCTTCGGTGGGTCTGGCAACCATCTTCCTTGGGTTATCCATAAGCACGTCAACAACAATCACGTCGACACGTTCAACAAGTCTAGGTGTTTTTTAAGAAGATTTATTGTTTGCAAATGAATTTGGAATGCGCGCAGAAAACTTCTCTACCATACCCCTTCTCATGTAAGAAATAAATGTATTTTCTTAATTTGCATGTAAAACAGCTTAGAAGCAAAAACGTGTAATTTAACATCTACTATACTCATTCCATCTTAAAGCAATTTTTAAAACTTTATTACATGCAATTACGTTGTTCTAATTAGCATTTATGATAAGTAGTAGTCATAACGACTGTAAAATGTTTTTTTTTTCCATAACATACTTTTTACCAACTTTTACTTTATTCTCAATTGACAAATGAATAAACACGCTATGCAATTCACATGGTAGAAAAATCCTCAGTATCATTTAACTAATTCTAATTTACATTTCAAATTAATGCAAGATAAAAAATATCATTTTAACATATTCCGTATTTACCTAAAATCAACTTTATAAACCTTCCATCTTCTACAGATATAATTAGCTCTCATTATTATACGCTCCCCCAACAATACATTCCGAATCACACTGATTGTATCATTTTTGAGTAAGGATATCACCAAGAGGCATAATCACCAGTCCTTAAATCTATCCAAATTAATATAAACCAACGAATGATCTTATAAAACTACTAATTAAGTCCTCGTGGACTTGGATAAGGAATTTCGACATTAGTATTCGCAGTTAAATCAACGACTTAACAGAATGGGCCGCTAAATATCTTAACATAGGAAACCCGCATCATTCTCATGAAATCCCAAATTTGGCGAAAAAGGTTGCTTTATTTGGCAACCTAGAGCTGCAGTTTGTGTAAATACCCACCAAAGTAAAACTAAGAAAATATATTTTTGGTGTATGTCCGGAACGTATATGTTTGGTACATGTTGAATTGTTAAACCAATTTGTTGAGCCAATTTTAAAATTTTAAATAACGATAGTATACCGATTATTTTGAATTTTACACATTTTCCCTGGCCTAGCCACGTGACTTGATACCAAGTCACGTGACTGATCTTGGGTACGTTTAGGTTTGCCAATGAGCAGTCCATTCTACATGAAGTTTCTGTGTAAAATACGCACTAAGGATATAATCTTGAGGATTGGTTACAAAATTAGCTAATAGTATATCGAAGATTAAGTGAGTGGAACGGAGATTTATCTAAGATGTGATTAACTCGGTTATCTGATTAGGCTTAGGTTTGAAGTTTGGATGCTTTTCAAGACGTTGAGTTATTCTGGTATTTAGATTTGTCATAATGTGGGTCTCATGTTAAATGATAATTATCCTTTTAGTAAAATTTTTTGTATTTTTTTTGTTGAGCTACAAGTTTATAGACATAGGGGTTGTTTCACGTCGTGGATGGCAGCAGTTCCAACGGTTTTGTTATCATTTGTTGCCTGGAATTACTTTTGTTTTGGTATTCGAAAATGAGTTTTCTAAGAATACTTTATTTATTAATTTTTTTTAAATGCCAACTTCCTGCTCTGCTGTTGGTTGTTCAAATCATTTGTTAAATAAAGCTTGTATAGAAAGAAAAATTCTTTTCATTATATCGGTCATTTTGAGAGTGAAACCTAAGCAACCAATGAAATCGCAGTACGTATAAAAATAAAAACAAGAGCGTTAAATTATTTGAAACATTACCATTGTTATAAGTATTAATAATTTTAATCAGAAAAGACTTATGGCAAACATATTTAAATTTCATTGAAAAGGTTCAATTTTAAAAAAAATCATTCTTTTGAATTTTCACGTAATTTTATTTTAATTGGAAGCGTATTTTTTTGGTAAACTTTCTGATTTTCTGTTTCCACTCAAGACCTGAAACATGCCCTTTAAAACAGGTTCTGTAATGAGTTTTAATGAAAAACATGGTGTATTTTAGCAAATATCAATTAAGATTCTTTTTAAAAGGAATGAATTTATTACAAATATTTAGGATTATTATGTTTTCATTAAATATAAATATATTTTTTTATTGTATATTTTATATTGTATATTTTTATAAAAAATTATATATAAATTATTATATTTATATTTAAAATTTTTTTTATTTTTATAAAGGATTAAAGCACATTTTATTTAATGCTTGTTCTTAAACTTTTCTAAAACTTTACGCTGGGAATAAAGAAAAAAAATGTGATGCTTTTTAAAATAAAATTGTACACAGATTAAAATAGCTTTAGGCATTACAAACAAAACTCAATATAGTATTACATTGATTTTTTTGATTTTTGAAAGACTAAAAGTAGTTTAATTCGAAAAAATATGCAAAACTGAAAACTTTCCTTGCATTTAGTATGAAAATAGTTTTCACAAGTAAAAAAAAGAAATAATACATAAAAGCTAAATTCCTGCATTAATTTGAATTAAATATCAATACACGTTAACTATCTACTTTTCATAACTTAAATTTGTAACAATTTAATAAAATAGTTAATTAAAGCATTGTAGTCGGAGATATACATTGATATGACTTTAAAAGTTCAAACTATTTATGTTCCGCACAATCCAAATAACTATTTCGATTGAATAAGTCAATTACAAACGCATTCACATGTCTGCTAATATTTATTTTTTCATTCTGTAATATTTTTATACTTCTATAAGTTAACAGGCCATACCTTCAAAGCTTTAGTTTTGTAATATATTCTAAACTAAGTTGGTTACAGCATTTTAACTGTAGCAAAATATTAGTTTAAATAATCTATATCATCTTCAAAAACTTTATTATGTTTAGAAAGTAATTTGGCAATGAGTTTTAATTAATCATATCATATGTATGCAAAGTTTTAAGTTTTTGTTAATACTACTTAAAGAAAACTTAAATGTAAACATATTTCATTTCATGTTATTATCTTATTGTATTTACATTAATGTCATTATTCTAAGAGTAAGTCTTATTACGTTTCAGATGTCCTATTAATAATATATTATAATTTCTATTTAATTCGTTTTAATTTTTAATTTGTTCTTTTGTGGACTGAGTTTTGACAAGTTTTTTTTTGTTAAGATAAGTTTTTCAAAAAAAATATATATTTTATAGAAATTGAGTTGAAAAAATAATTTATTAATATATCTAATTACTAAATATTGCAATGTTCCAGTAAATGTATTTAAAGTTATAAATGTATTAGAATCACAGATAATAATTTTCCTTTTTTTTTTAAATAATAACTAGGTACTTCATTTTATTAACAACACATTTGGCACAACGTTTTAAAAACTATATTTAGAAAAAAACTATGTTAAACTATTTATTTTTTAATAGAAGTTTTTTTATGTTTCTAACTATATCAAGTGCAATAGAACAATAGAAATATCCATATCTATTATTCAAAGTCAAAAAGCCTTTAATTGGTATTGTTGAAGAGAATGGGAATGTTTCATATGATGTAACGCTGTTGTTTCCATTTTTCCAAGTTCAGAGATTTCTTTGATTGTTTTAGTTTCACTCTCAAAACGACCGTGATAATGAAAATAAACTTTTCTTCCTAGCAAGCTTTCTTCAAAAAAATGATTTGAGCAACCAAAGGCTCAGCAAGAAGTTGACATATTAAAAATTTAATTAGTAAAATATTCTTAGAAAACTCAGTTTCGAATACCAAAGCAGAAGTAATTCCAGACAAAATATGAAAACAACACCGCTGGCACTGTTGCCATTCACTCCGTGAAACAACTCTATTGATCAAATTTCCTAATAAACTTATTGCATGAAACCTGTTGTATCGACTATTATACTGATAATGTATATACTCTTACAGAAAACAAATAAATAGAGAGTCGGATATTTTGACTTAGGAACATGAAAGTAAAACATTAGACTTTTCTGCAGATAAAGTACCCTTGTCGGAAAACAACATTTACAGAATTGCTTTCTATGAAACCGGCGTATAAACAGTTGTTGCCGACAGAGAATTCTATTCAGAAACAGTATTTTCATATTCAATAAACATCAATGTTTACTTATTTAAAAAAAATTATAGAATTTTAGGGAAAATTGAAGTAAAACAATGCGCATTAGTTCCCGCAGGCGTATAAGTGTATGCGTAAGGAAACAAAGTTTGCGGGCTTGATAAAAAATAAAATTATGTTAAGTGTCAATATATTAATGAGTCATCTAAAATTAATTTTTGAACTCAACTCTTAAGAGACATATCTCAAAATCATTAAAGTGTTTAAAAATTATTTTAAGAATAAATATGCTGTTACAAACTATGCTTCAATTTGATATTTTATACGCTTGTTATTTATAACTTTTTTTAAGTAAGTTATGACATTAGTGATAGTCAGCAACAGCGTACACTTTCGTTTAAAAATAATTGAAGAGTCCCGTTGTTAAACTAGCATTCTTCAATCAATTGAATTTACAATCACTAAAAGTAGTTAATTAACGGGTTCAACCCTACATATACAGCCCCTGGACAAATTATTAGACGTTCTGCAAGATTTCATGTAAAATATTAATTACCGGGTGATATTGTACTGTTTTATTATTTTTAATTGATTTGTTTTTTATTTTTATATTATCCAATCAATTGACGATTTATTTGACATAAATAAAACAGCATTAATATAGAAAAGCATAAGTTTATTAATTTTTAAAGAAAAGTGAAATTAATGTTAGTAAAAGTCACTATTTAGTTGAGCCACCTTTAGCCGCTATCAAAGCTTTAATTCTGCGCGGCATGCTATCAATGCAAGACTGTACTGTCTCCTGCATTTGACGATGATGATTCCACGCATTAATAATTTTATAATAAACAATTAATATAAATTAATCTTTAATCATAATTATCTTAAATAAATACAAATATGTAGTCTACAACAATTCTTTAAATAAAAACAATAATATTGTAGTTTAAATACCATTATTGCATAAAAACCCTTAAGAAACATAAAATTACTAAAAAAAAATTCAGTGCGTCTAATAATTTGTCCAGGGACTGTATACTAAGGAGAATGCAAGTTTTGCAAGTAGACCTTTCAATTACAGTGAAGAAAAATTGTCTTGACATGAAATAACGAAATATATTCTGAAAGTATTACACAAAAAATAATGTATATAACATAGCACGGGATAAAATAAACGAAATCCTAGACATTTTTTTATGTGTTTACTATTTTAGTGGACCCTCCCGTTTCCATTATATAGACCAGTCGAGCGTGTTGTATCGAAATATGATTTATTGAAACCCACGCTGAAGACTTTTTTGTGTGAAAATGTTGTAACTGGCACTATGTTTTTCTGAAGTAAACTTTGTATCAAAACAATATTTAGCTCATCGAATAAAAAAGTCAACTCATCGAAATTAGATGACATTGAAAATCTTATAAAAAAATTCGAATTCGAAGTACTTCAATTATTTAAAAAACTGCAAATTTAATGCTCTTTAAAAAAGCATCAGAAGCCATTTTTATTAGAATTAAATCACGATTACCATTCGCAACACAAGCATGAGGAACTTTATTTTTTTAAATTATAAATTAAAAGAAAATTATTTTTGGCGACATAAATCAGTTTGAAATGACGTCAATATGTGTCACAAAGAGATTCTTTGTTTGTATGTTGATATGAAATGTTTTAGTTCTATATATAAAAACAAAGAATATTACGTATTTATTTTTTGAAATATAAATTAGTTTTTGCAAACAATAAGAAATAATTATTGAATTTTCGAAATAAAATAAGTGAAACTATCAAAATTTAGCGAGTAAATTTTTAGTATAGAATTAATACTGTGCTTGGCGCCTTTTTTTCTGTTGAACAAAAATGTTGTGTGGACGCGGGCTAAGCGACAGATTCTGTTACAAACCTACTTGTTTCATTACATTTTGTCGGTTAAAAAACAATTCTTGCGTTTCAATTACAAATTGTTCGTAATAAATTTATTATTTCTGTAAATTTTACGTTCTTTTTCTGGCATGCCAGCTGACAGGTTTTTCTGTAAAAACTAGACTTTCATTGACATTGCATACCAAACTCATTTTTGTATCAAGTGGCAGTTACAATGATTTCAAATCCAGGAGGAAGAGTCCATTTCCCCAATGTCCAGTAAAAGGGGGGGGGGAGCAATTTGAGGAGGGGAGGTTTCTTTATTGGATTGCTTGGTCCATCGAATTGGGAGTCGTATCCTTTCGAATATTTGGGAGTTGTGACGTTTTCAAGTCTTCATTTAACGCCTCGATAAAGCTTGACGGAATTGAGGCCTACTGTGAAGATGTTATGTAGATAACATCTAGATATGTATTTCATGTTTTTTAACTGTTAAAAAGTACATTTTTTTATTATTAAAAATATGGAAAACATACAAAATACAGTTTTTGAAAGGTTATTTTTGTTATATGAAAATTTATCTAATGAACTTACGAAATTTCATCTTATTATATCGTTTAATAACTTAAGGTGCCAAATACGTGATAGATAAGATAAGCAACTACTTAGTTTCTGTTCCTTTAGATGTAAATGGCTGTTTGACTCGTTGACGATGATTGGTAAGAAAATAGCCAATTGAAAATGAACTTAGCTAAAAATTTTCTTTAATAAAAAAAAAATATCAGACAAACGACGACGATAGTGCTGAACAATTTATGTAGGTCAATCTAAATTACACGAAAATTAAATTTTAAACACTTAAAGTAAACGTTTCTGTTCGGTAAAGTAGGTGTTTATTAGCATTCACAAATGAGTCTTTAATGGGTAAAGATTTAATATAGAGTAGCAAGTCATATCGATAGATAGAGATAGTCAAAAATTAAAAAAAAAGTTTTTTTTTTGTCTTCTGAAATATATTTATAGCCTATTTTTCATAAATATTTTGCATAAAACTCCATTAAAATGTGTTTTTTAATAAAAACTTTGTTTTACCAAATTATAATACATTTAAAATTTTGATTTTGTTACATTTTTAACTCAGATTTATTGTATTCTGGGTTTCAAAATTAGTAACGAGAGCTGCCTAAATTGTGATACAAAAAAAAATTCAGTTTTGGAGAACATGCCAAGATCCGCAAAAAAAACCACATAAAAAAACATACCATTTTTGAACTTTTCCCATTTACGCAAAACGCTATGTAAATCTCCAATTACAATACAACTTATAAAGTAATTTTTTAACGATTTAATAAATAATATCTATTTACAGCAACAAAATATATTTTTTAAAAGGAATTTCGTTATTACCACTCCGAAGGATAAGTAAATTGGCTGAAGTGGAAACCTGTTTTCACTGCATGAGATTTAAATTAAAACTAAATGTAATTTCTCAAGTTTATTTTAAACATTATATTTCTGTAGTAGATGTTGTTGTTGTTGCATGCCCCCGGAGGCCAGCAGTGCTAGACCAGGTCCATGACATCGTACACCCTCAGAAAGTCCAACACCATTAAAGGGTCGTCGTCAAAATCCTGCTTGGAGAGCCCCAGGCACGCGAGTATGTGATCAGGCGAAGCCTGCTCAAGAAAGCAGTTAGAACAAATTTCGAAGCTCCTTTATCCCTCATTAAATTTCAATGTCTTAAGGTGGCCACTTCGAAAGCGGGCAAGAGCAGTTTGATCCTGTCTATTAAAGCCAGGAGCTTCCAGGACGCGAACATTGATACCAATGGTGCACTGGGGGACAATCCAAAAATCCAAATCCAATAGTAGTAGTCCCATCTGTAGTAGATGATTATAAATGGCTACTCCGGGCTTTAAATTTTAAAATTTAATAAAATTATTAAATTTATACATTTTTAAAAATAATGTTTGTAGCTGGAAACCCAGACAGCCAGGTGGAGGGTTTATACGTCTGTATCCGCCTGAGGGTCAAATTACTGCTCTATGTACAAAAAGATACTTGTTTAAATAATGAATCAATCTAATTAAAGTGACATAACTAATTTAGGAAGATAACTTATACTATCACAAATTAATTTAAGAATAACTTAATCCACCAAGAGAAAATAGGGTTAAATAAAAACTCTTTAAAATACATATTCTAAACCGCTAACAACGTTTATCTCAAAATCACTTGAACTTTTCCAATCCAAACCTACTCATCCCTAAACACATCTCACCGTGAGAGATCCCCACTCTTGAAGTGCAAATGACACTTTTGCCGTTGTTTACTGTTTGTGGCGTGGAAACTTGAACGCTGCTCGTATTCATTAAAGCCCCAGGATTGAGAATAACTGAATATTCAAATGATGCCCCGGTTTGAAAAAGTTGCAATGAGCGTTGTTGTAAAAATATCAATTTAGAATAAGATCTTAGTTTAATGCTTGGTTGGTTGGTTGGTAGACATATATTCAGGTTTGTGTGCTTGGTCAGAGACCCGCTTATAAACCTTCGTCAAGTAAGACAGACACAACAGACAACACACACATATTTAATGCTTGATAGTCAACCAGAGGTAAGTAGGTAATCGTTTCCAGCTGCCTATTTCTAGCCTCCTTCAGGAGCTTTAACACAGCCAATAACGCCTCGTATTTTAGAACCCTGGTCAAGTGACGAGGTCGACACCCGTCAACCAGAGGATTTTGTGAGCTCTACCATGAACTAAAAATAAAGGCGTCTTCTTTATAGCAACTACAATGAATTTATCTTTACATATAAATAACTACAATTGTAACTGAAACTATTAATAAATATACATTTCTGAAACAATAAACAACTACACTTTTTGTAATTATAAATAGTGATATTTCTATGAATAACTGCATTCTTCTATAATTATAAATAACTACAATTCTCTATCCCAATTGATAAATTTATTTCTTTATAACCGATTAATAAAAAATATATAAATTCTCATTGCGTAAACTGCTTTGTTTGAGAACATTTTATGCTATAAGTTTTCGTCTACTTACATATTTGTAACAAGCTCACGTACCTTAACTCTGGTCAAGTGACGTGGTCGGCAACAACGAGAGATATAACATAACGTAACTTTGTAGAGACAGCAAACCCATACACTTAGTCAGGATAATACACCACGGCAAATTTAGCGTGCACCAGTACCTTTATATTTTTTATTATTACTTGCACAAAATGTCCATAGTTTACACTGATGGAGACCAATTACAAATCAAATATACAACCGAATATCATGGCCTGAGGTACAACCGCTCTTAGCATGTTTCAAGTGACGTATTTCTTTCCAGGTTTCATTCTTGTGCCTCTTACGATCGTTGCTCTGTTCCCACGCGACACATATTTACCAATCGCGACCAGAGAATTAATTTATTTTCATTCTGTATTTCTGTTGCCACTCAATACCTAAAACATGCCCATTGTTCCTCAAAAGGGAAATTGCAATAATAGTTCAGGGTCGGGTGGCCTAGTGGGTTTGATCGCAGCCCATTACTCTAACAATCTGCGCACTATACCGCGTGCGGGGTCGATTCCCGCCTTTGCCCTGGTTGTACTTTCTCTCTCAGTGTCAGTAAAAAAATTCTGTCTGTGTCTGCCTTGACGAAGGTTTATAAGCGGGTCTCTGATGAAGCATACACACCGGAAAATACATATACCAACCAACCTACTTACCTGCTACTTAATAATAATTATTCAATATTTCCACAAAATCAATTGTTGGATACATTTTTATCAAACCTCGAATCAAAAGTGTAATGCGGACTGGAAATGTCAAATAACCTGCGTTGTTTCGGCTCTGGATATGAAGGACTTTCATGAATACTTTATGAATATTTATTCGAGTACCAGAAGTGGGCATTTTTTGTTGTTGACAATTTAACTCCTAATAAGGGAAAATGAAATGAGTGTTAGGCGAAGTGAAACTGAGATTCGTAATACGTTTAGTCAATCAACCAGATACATGTGAGATGAAGAAAAATTTGTACATGATGCAACTTTTTAAAAAAATGGATATAGTTCTTTAATTATTTATTTGCATTCTAAACTGGTAATAAGAGAGCTTTTAAAGGTACTGAATAATAATTATTTGAATTTTTTTTATTGTATTTTAAACTGTTAATCGGTAAAAATTGACAAGTGATGTGATTTAATTTATAGGGAGGGGTTGGTAATGCGTTTAGTAAATATTTGATGTTAATCTTGGGTGACAATAGAAATGCTTCAGATGTGTGTATAAATACCAAATGTCCAATTTACAGTCGAAATTTTATCACTTTGAAATAAAATGTTTGCAAAAATATGAGAAATCAGGAACCCATGTATTGTACTTATAGAAAAAAATTTACTCACAAAGGTTTTCAAATATTTAGATTGAATTATGTTAATTGAACTTTGTTTCTTTTCTGTTCTCTTGTATTTTATTATAATTGATATTTTCAATCTGTTTTCAAATAAAAAAATTCTAAAGGAAACTGGCAATTTTTAGTAAAAATCTTCCAACATAACATATGATAATGAAAAAGAAAGGAAAACAATTTGATTAATTTATTCAAGCGCATGTTGTTATTCATTTACTTCCATGGCTTTATATTTGAACCAAGTTAAACAAAGCAGACTAATTTGTGTAAGAAGTATATTTGAATTGATATTATGTAATGTAATCGTTTCCGGCTGCCTATTTCTAGCCTCCTTTAGGAGCTTTAACACAGCCAATTAAGCCTCGTAATTTAGAACCCTGGTCGAGTGACGATGTCGACACCTGAGCGGCACCCAACGGAACTTCGAGCGACATCGTACGCTAACGCCGTCGGGACTTTCGACTCCACATATTTACGCACGATTCACGTATACTCGCAGTGTATCGGGCACCCGTGATTTTTAGAACTCCACAGCACGAAACGTCATAGTAGGCTAAGGTGATTCAAGCGACAGATACCAATAAACATTCTCGGTGAGATTTTTTCACACGATCGTTTACGGCTGAAGACAACCAACTCTCAGGCCAACTCGGGGGCCATTTGTATTATTAAAAAGCTTCTTACTATACAGGGTGGCCCAAAAGTAGGCTTACAGTTAGTTAAGTATACAGTTATTTATACATTTAATGCAGGTTTAGTTAAGTTTGGTTGAATTATCGTCGCACTAGAGTTACAGAAGAGTTATTGGGGACATGCATCGTAATTAAGAACTACACTCAAAAGTGACAGCTTTATTTACATACATATATTTACATACTTAATCCCGAAGGTGCTCAAATTGTCTACCTTTCGACATTGATGCATTTCTGCAACCTATCCTCGACACTCTCACACACAGTACGACACAAATTGGCCAGACAATTTAAAAAAGGCTTCATCTGCCCACACTATTTTCAAAAGCAAATATGGTTGTTCAAGTCTGTTGATCACGCATTATTTCACAGAACTGTAGTCTGCGGTCAGAATCGTCCTCAAGAAGGCCATGCAACAGTCTTGGGCGGTACGGCTTAAGGTTCAGCTGGTTCATCAGGCGTTGTAATGATGCCCTCGGGATCATCAGCTTCCGAGACGCTTGTCACGTAGACTTCTTTGGACTATTTACGAATTAAGGGCTATATTCATCTCATTTTCTTGTGTCAACGTCGTGCGTAGTCGTCCAGACTTCGGTATATTGACGACGGAACTCGTGGTCTCACACTTGTCTCTGATGCGGTAAATCGCTTGACGGAACGGCGCAGGCAAATTAAACTCATTTTCCCATATCGTACGCACAGTCTCCACATTTTCGTACTTCCAGTAGGTCTTAAGGATCCACCGTCGGTGCTCCTCGCTCTGATTTCCAAACGTGTTTTACTCTTATAAACAAAAGTAAAAAAATTTCACCAGCCCAAATCCTTTTGTAGGATATTTGGCAGGTGGCGGGATTCGAAGTTACGTCCTCTGGTGACATTACTTGCATATTTCTAGAACCTCAAACAAATAAACCGAAGCTTTTTTTAAACTAAACCAAACAAAGTCCACAAATCGCCCCTCTTTGGATTCGATACGCTGTAGTACGGCTTATTTTAGCCAACCAACAAAACTAAACACGTCCATGTCAAATACCTGTTCGAAATAACCCAAAGTTTTTATCAATGATACATTTGTGCCGGCATTAACTGTAAACCTACTTTTGGGCAACTGTTTAACACGCTTAAATAACAAAAAGAAACACATTTGATATATTTTTAAAAAGTACATTACAAGAAATATTTATTGTTGTTAACTCCATAAACTACATCATTTTGAATTATTATTGTCAAGTAAATGTTTCATAGTAACGTCAAAACCAATGAACGATTTACAATAAAATATTCCAAAGCGCAAAGAAGGAAATATTAGATTTTCATTGCATAAAAAAATAAATATCTTAACAAATTTATTAACTATGATACAAGTTCAAAACAAATGTTCCCTTGAAAGTGCACTGTCTGTTACCATTAATGAAAAATTTAACAAAAGCTATATTTTAGTTATTACCAATGATTCGCAGATTTGTAATTGTTGTGACGCAAACAAAATAACAATAAATATAAATTTAGCAACTTAGCCGTATAACTGGCGATAATTCTATTACGTAGGACATACTAAGGAATAGTTTTTAAGGTGTATCCTTAATTAACTATATATTTATAAAGTTCTTTGTTTAGTTCTTTTATGTAATCGTGGAAAGTTTAATTTTGTTGACTACAATACCAAAAAGTTTAAAGTAAATTTTTGGTTGTGGTCATATTTATTTAGTTAGAATGAATGTCAATTTAGAATGAATAGAGAAGTTGTTATTAAAGTATTGTTTGTGTTTTATATTTTATGAAAACCCCATACCACTTCTAATGTCGTACTACATTTTAGTTGAAAAATTATATTAAGTTCAGTTCAAGAAGATTATCTCTAAATTACCTTTACAACCTCAGAAAAAAGGGTACCCAATTAGCATAGCATTAGACATAATGCTATGCCGACGGTCGAGCATACATTTTAAAAAGATCGACCCCCGGTTGCCAACACTGATTTCCAAGAAATGTAAAATGTAACCAAAACTGGGCAGTAGGGAGCCTAGTGGTCAACGTCTCGGTTCGGAGATTGGAAGGTCCCGCGATCGAGTCCCGGTACCACTGAAAACCTACCGAGTACGTGCTCGTTAAATCTGTTGGGTCCGAAAGTGATGTAGTCGGTCATTGCGCAGTTTACCACGGGTAAGGCTCCTATAACAGGGGAGCTGACGCGATCGCCATCTTGAGTCTATCAGTTGGCGCAATTTGGCGGTCTACCGTTGAAAGCAATGTTAAAATTTCCCAACTTCGATAACGCGCTATAGTAAATGCAGGTCTAAAAGGCCATGAAAACTGCATAAAATCGGTTTCAAGCATGTTACTTTAATGCATTAATAGCGAGAAATTGCATTTTTCGCTCATTTTTACCCCTTTAATTAAAAATTCTTTTATGTGTGCTGCGCGTTGGCAATGCAGCGCTAACTTGGCGACTCACAATGAAATCATGTCATTTTTTTTTTTTGTCACCGGAAAATGAGCTTCAGGTTTGGCGATTTAGCGTAACTTGGCGACTTTTAGATCTTTTTATTAAAAAAATCGCGTAGTTATGCCAAATTATGAATAATTTTTGCTGTATGACATATATTTGTACCTTATAGAACAATGCCTAGATTTTGAAATGGAATATGCTGGTATTTTTTTTTTAAATTTCATATTTGCTGTAAATTATTTTATTTACAATAATCTAGTGACTCTACAGCTACTCAGAGGCTTTTTTGCCAATTAATAAATCTTTTTTATAATGAATATATTGTATTAATTACATTTCACATAAAACAAAATAAGACCTTTAGTTAAAATAACATTGTATTGCAGAATTGAAACATACAAAATCTATTCAAACGTTTTGTTTTTATTAATCTACAATTTGTTAGTAAATACAACAATGAAATAAATTTAAATTTGTTTAACTTCATTAAGGGGGAATGGGCGCGCTGGACCGCGGGTCTTCGAACTCAAGTGCCTCAGTGGTAATCCAATGGGAAAAAAATATTTCCTCTGCCACATTTCTCCGGCTGTATTGAATATTTTTACAAACGCATTTTTTTAAATAATAAATGTAATAACTTACAAGTCTCTATAATCCCACTTTTTAAAATTGCTTCGAATACTTTTTGTAAAATTATTTATTGAAATTTTTTTTTAAATATTCAAACCGATTTCAAAAAGTGGGATTGTCGGGACCTGCAAGTCAGCTACATTTATCACATAAAACAATCTGTTAGTAAAAATATTCAATGCAGCCCGAGAAATTGGGCAGAGAAAATATTTTTTTCGCCTTTGGATTACCGCTGATGCACTTTGCTTTGGAGACCCGAGGTCCAGCGCGTCCATTCCCCCTTCAGCATTTTCATTTAAAAAATAAAACACTACAAGGTACATAGTCAAATAATTTTTTATTGTATATACGTTCATTAATGAAATTATTGCAAAATGCAAGATTGGTGTTCCAGACTGCTGCAGTTTAACTAAGCAAGTTGTTGAGTACTACAAAAGAAGATTATTTTAAGAAGATTATTTTAAGAACAAATGAGATATTTTATATTGATTTGCAAGAATTTATATCATTTCGCACAAACTGTGTTGAAAGAAAATTAAAATAAAGTTATTAGATTAAAATTTATGTAATACGTTTTAAGTTACCAAAGCTATTATAAATACAATTAGTCAAGTTTTCAAAACAAACTTGGTTGGCGGCGGAGTGTTGGCGACGAAAATTTGTTTACCTCAGTGAGGCATAATGTAACCCTAAATATAATATAAACACGCTAAAATATTGAAATAAAAGTATTGATGAATTTAAATATAACTATCCGCGAACTAAATCTATTAAAAAATGTTAACCGTTACTTATTTTACAGATTTAAAGAAATCTTGTAACCTTTATAAACATCAACTTCAACTAGACAACGATGCGAAGCAGGATTGTAAAACAAGATTTAAAAACACCGACTGCAAATCGAAATTTAATGAAATGACACACAAAATACTTGAAATATTAGTGTTATATAATCGTAATTACTTTTTAAAATGAACTTACCTCGCATAAAACAGCATTTTTACTTGGAATCCATTTGTCTCGACGGCAATTCTGCATCCATTGCTGGCGTCTATTTTGTTCACTGGGAAATCGAAACACTCTTCGTTTTTTCGAAGCAACTTTCAAATACGATGAATTAGAGCAATTAATAGCTGCGCATCCACCCATTGCAAACTGATTTTCCGAATAATTTGTTGTTATTTTAAAAAAATAAACGGGACAGAAAGAAAGCAGTCCACATTCATGATCCACGTAGAAAAGAAGAATGCGGTAACCCTAAAGACACAAGATGGCGATCGCGCCGGCCTCCCTTTCTAGTGGCTCTAACCACGGGTACAGGTCCCTGGAGACTATTTCCCTCCCTTCAGGGACATGTCTAAATTGTGGAGGTGGCGATAGATGGCAGCATCTGTCTTGTATGTGTGTGTATGTCGTGTCCGTCCTTCTTGACGAAGGTTTATAAGCGGGTCTTTGTGACCAAGCCCACAAGCCTGAAAATATATGTCTACCAACCAACTAACTAAAACAAAAAATCCAACAAAATTACTCAAAATTCACTAAGACACACGTGTTTTTAAATCTGTGTAGTTCAAAGTTTACACCCCGTGTACGATGTCACCACAAGTTGGCTGCCAGACCCATGGTCGGGCATCGTCCCTTGATAACATTTACAAATCACATAACGTGTTACAAATACTTGTGTAGCCTCAGTGTGACTTTAATTATTCCAAAACCATATCTTCACACCCTCATTAGTTCCTACGTTTTATCTATTTCAGTTGTCAATACAAAAATAATTTTAGCGGCTCCGTTGCCCAGTCGTCAAAACATCGGCCTCTCATACAGAGGGTACCGGACACAGCCTATGGACATATATTTGTTAGCAAAAAAAAAATCGACTTAAGTACGGGGTTCCCCAAGTACACTGGGACATACATGTACCAACCAATATTTGCCTTTCTGTGTAATCTATAATAATAAAAATGAAGTTTTGTGTGTGTGTGTGTGTATGTATGTGTCTTATAGACTCTTAAACTAGGCATCTGTTAGACTCGTAACTTGGCAAAAATGCGTAGTTCATACTTAGATTATAAATTTTGAGCTTTCAGCTTTTAAAATGTTCTATTTTTAGAGAAAATTCGAATTTTCTGAAAAAACTACACCACTTTGGCTCAAATCCGATCTTTTTTTTACTTTCCTGATGCCATCGGATGAAAAAAAAAATAAAACTTTTAACGAAAGCATTTAAAATTGAAATTTTTTATTTTATTCTTTTGCCAGTACCCTCAGAAACTAAATTCATTATTTGAAAAATAATTGACATGTTTCAAGTGACGTAATTCCGCCAATCTCCATTCCCGGATTTTAATGTGGGTTTATTTGATGATTTTTCATTGATTTTTCTGTTGACTGCCTGTTTGCATATTTAAGCAATAAATTTATAGTTAAGCTATTACTGAACTATGATGGTTAATAAAGGCCATCGCACTAGAGCTGCATATTAGTGTTTTATGTCTTTATTTTTTGGCCAAATACGTTGCCAAACTCGCCAAATTATTAACTAAAACTTGCCAAATGGGCAATTTCTTTTATAAATAATTTATACGCTGGTCGGTTGTTCGAAGGTCATTGTGTTAGAGCTGTATAAGGGGTGCGTTTGTAGCTATATTTATTTTCTCGCTAAATTATTTCCCAAAACGCGCCAAATGAGCTAAAAGGTTTTATGTACTTATGAGGGAATTGTGATGACATTTATGAGTGCATTTAATGGCGTATTTTTAATTTTGGAATATTAAGGCAATGAAACGGGATTTTATACTCTATAACGAGCGGGAACAATAACATAAGTTTATGATCCTATAACAGGTTATATGGTACATATATTTGGAACGATTTGATATTTTTTATTCCGTGCGAAGAACGGGTATAAATTCACTAGTTTCAAATAAAACACTCCACTGACCAAACAAATCTATAAACCCATTCTGTCGAATAAGGGTAACAAGACATTATTAAGAAAATCCGCAGAGACTTCCTTACTGCTGTAGACATCATAAAAACCAAGCACCCTGATCCTAACACATATCTTTACAGTTTACACCCTAGGGATGTTAAATAAAATGATAGTCTGTTTATGTTCCCTGCTGGACATTTTATCACAAATGGAATGCTGCATTTTACAATGTTGTGCTTTGTTAAAAGTTACAACAATGACATATATTATGCCTGTCTATAAATAGTCACAAACTGGAAAAGTCGCGGTAATGTATATGTACCAAAATAACTTTATGTTAACTAATCATGGTAAAATAATGAATCAAATTATATGGATCACAAATGTTACCGTAAAACCCCGAAATCAGCTAGAACTAGTATTAACTAGTGAAAATTAGTTTTAACTGAGGCCATTAGTTAAAACGAGTTTCCATTAGCTAAAACCAGTTATTCCCAGCTAATGCTAGTTTCGGCGAAATATATTGGTTAATATAGTTTTAACTATAAAAAACTTAGAGTAGATAAAACTTGAAAGAACAGAAAATAGCAGGATTAATAGTTTTAATTAATAATAGTAGTTTTAGTAGTAATTAGTAGTTTTAATTAAATTGGTTAACCAATTTAGGAAAATATGTTTGGATTAGTTTAGTTAATTATTGCTCAAATGCAATGAAGGTGTTTTGGTTATTGGAAAACTGTTCATTAAGATGGGTACAGTGCGTTTTTAAGGACTCCATTGTCAGAATAAGATAGTAAAATTCCTCTTTTCGAACATTTAATAATGGATTCATGTTTCATTGATAAATTTAGTAGATCTTTTAAGTTTCGCAGTAAAAAAACTAGTGCAAAACGACGCCTTGCAACAAAAAACAAATATTTCTAAGTTTACGTATTACCACTTCTTTTTTAAAGAAATTTACGTTCGCAATAAATTTAATGTCAAGCATTTGCAGTTAACTCTAGTTTTATCTAAAACATGTTAGATAATTCTAGTCTTTTCTAATTGCAATAAATTTTAACCGATGTGATTGGCCAAAACTGGCAATGGCTAGGGATGTCCTGTTTTAACTAGAGGAAAAAAGTTCGCCAAAGGCATCAGTTAAAACTAGTTCTTACTGGTTACTTCTAGTTTTATGTGATTTTGCGTTTTATAATGGTAACATATACATGATAATTGTAAGAAAAACTTTATTTTGGAATACCGATCATACTATAAAGCAAAATATAGATTTAAAGCATGCGTAAAGTTTTATAAAATAATTACTTCTAGTTAGGGTTGGTTATAAAAATGAAACATTGTCGAAGAAAATTTGTTCTTTTAAAATAGTGTGTAGTTTACATTCATCCACATTCTTGTTAAAGGTAAGTCAACTATTATTGGAAGTTAATCTTCTTCCCTTGGTAGGTCATCCGACATTTTACTAATAGGCATTTTGGCTTAGGGGAATCTTTTTACCATTGAAAAGAATGGGCCTTGGCAGCTACTAAAGAAGAATTCTATTTTTGGGAAATCTGTTTCAGTTTGATAAAATTGTAACTTAAACTGGGGATAAAATTCGTACCATTGCAAACGGCTGGGAACATTAATGTCTGAATCGGGATTAAAATCCAGAGACGTTTTAACTGTTGCCGAGAGTTCTAACTACGGAATTTTATATTTGATGGGTGCAGTTGCAAAACTAACATTCTCCGAAGTACAACTAAGATATAGGGTCCAGACCGTTCATTGGCGATTTTGTCCCAGTGAATTTACCATTATCGATATTCACCAATGAAAGGACCGGCCCCTATATATATTAGATATACTTTGGAGAATGTGAGTTTTGCAACTGCACCCTTTATTGTCTTTAGTTATAGAGGAAAATAAGGCCGGTGGCTTATTGGTACAAATTCACAGGTCTGGATTTCGGTCCCTATTTGGGCAAGTTTAAACACAGCCTTTCATCCCCTAAATGGGTTTATAACAACAAGTAGGTTGTAACATAATCTGTCACTCAGCCCGCTTCCACACAACTTTTGTGTTCAAAAGAAAAAAGTCGCCAAATACAATATTAATTTTATTATAAACATTTACACGCTAAATTTGGCTAGTTTCATTTATTTTATTTCAAAAATTCAACAATTATTTCTTCAATAATTATTCAATAACTGTTATCGTTTGCAAAAATTAATTTATATTTCAAAAATAAATATGTAATATTCCTCTCTTTTAAATAGAACCAAATCATTTCATATAAACATACAAACAAAGTATCTCTTAATGAAATATATTTGACGACATTTCAAACTGATTGATGTCGCAAAATAAATTTCTTTTAATTTATTTTTTAAAACAATTAAAGTTTCTCGAGTGATTGTTGCGATTGGCAGCGGTGATTTAATTCTAATAAAAATGGCTTCTTATGCTTTTTAAATGAGCATTACATTATGCAGTTTTTTAAATAATTAAAGTACTTCGAATTCGAATTTTTTTCTGAGATTTTCAATGTCTTCTAATTTCGATGCGCTGCAATTTTTTGACGTATCACATTTGTCTGTAGCATTTGTAGTTTGGGATACGAAAGTGGGTGACGGACAGACAGACGGACAGACTGAATGATTATAATACCTTCCACTTTTTACGTTATAAACGTAGTGTGGAAGCTAAAATGAGGACCAATTGAGCTAGATAACTGTGCTGCGGTTTCTTGAGCTTCTTGAAAACAGATATTAGCATTGTTGGTCTTGGCCAAATGCGTGCTGCTCCACCGGGGTATTTAAATAAAGCCTAACCTAAGCTAAGACTAAAGCTTAACCTAAAACGATCTACTTTATTTTATTGCAATAAAATAAATATAGGTTTATATTAAAACAAAATATATATAATTTATTTTACTATTTTTTCGGTTTTTATGTGGATCATAAAATAAAAATGCAAATATTTTGAAATGCTGTAAATATTTTACTATGTTAAGTTTTATTATGTACTTAACGAGTTATGTTTCTAGATATATTATTACTCCACGTTAATATGCGATTCGAAAATGCGAGCCATGGGCAAGTGACGATGTTGACAATGAGCTGTTGTCTCAATGGAATATAAATGCATTAACTTTAGAATAATAATATTTAACCCTATAATAATATTTAACCCTAGAGGAGGCATAACGCAAATTGGCTAAAGTGTAAACATGTTTTTACTGCATAAGATTGAAATGTAAATATTTAATTAAAATTATTTTTTAAAATTTATTATTATTATTATAATATTTTATTATTATTTATTATTATTATATTTTTAATTATTTATTAAATTTATTCTTTATTTAAAAAAAATCGTATTTCTGCAGCAGATGATTATAATGACCCTTCCATTTTTTCATTTTTAAAATACAATAAAATTTTTAAATTTAATTACGTGCGTTGCTAGAAAACCTGACACCTCAGGTGACGGATTTATACATCTGTATCCGTCTGGAGGACAAAATACTGTTCTAAGAAGAAAAATATACTTGTTAAAAAAATGAATCAAACTAATTATAGTATTAAGTAATTTAAGAAGAATTTAAGTAACCAAGAGTAAATTTAGGAAAAACTAAAACTATCAAGAATTAATTTAAGAACTTAAACTATTACGAACTAATTTAAGAAGAACTTAAGCTAGCAAGAACTAATTTAAGAAGAACTTAAGATATCAAGAGAAAATTTAAGAAGAACTTATGCTATCCAGAATTAATTTAAGAAGAACTTATGCTATCAAGAACTAACTTAAGAAGAACATAAGTTATCAAAAATTCCCTTTGCCTTACTTCATATCTCCTACACGATTCGCATTTTCAAACCCGACAGTTAAAACTTTTTCATATTGACAGAGCAAACGTTCTTTTTTTATATTTCTGTGAGAGCATAAAGTTGGTGAAGTGGCTCCTATGAGAAGATCGTGCTTTGTTTTGAATATTTTTAGGTATGGGCTTTTTGAGGAGTCTTACTTTTCATGTTGGGAAATGTTTGTTTATGATGGTGAATATAGTATTTTTTCTTTATTTAAAGGTATTGTATTCGCACAAATGTAATGTAGGGAAAGCTTACTTTCGTTTTGTATTTTACAATTTTTATGAGACTCAGACGAAAGTTGATATTTTATTAGAACTGAGTTTATGACGAAAATGGCTTCTGGAATTTTCTATGATACCCTTAGGAAAAATACTATTAAGTATAATAATAGCACATGTTCCAATTTGCGAACAAACATTTATTTTAATCATTTATAATATAAATGATTATAATAAATGTGTACATAAATTGTATGTATATAAATTTTAGATACATTCTACTTAAAAATTGTTGTTATATATATTTGTTATACATGAATAATTATGCTTTTCTATCTCTCTTTTCCAAAGTCTTAGCTTATTAAGCAATTTATCGTCAAATATAATAATTTAACATTAGTACTTGTATAAAATATTTATGTAATTACATAAATCTTGTAGAAAGTATTAGCATTTCGAACCAAGTTTGAAAACTTGGAAGAAAAGCAAAGCCAAAAGTTATTCTAGATACAACTTTCTAATACATGTAATATGAATAACCATAATACTTATATCGAAGCATGGTATTATACACAGTATTACAGTAGGATGATTATATATACAGTAGGATTATTTGTAGTAAAATTCATAGATTACTATTACTAAAAGGATTTAACGAGCTTTATTATCATAATAATGTTATATATTAGTTTGTTTATTACATAAGTCAACAATTCAACCGGTCTGTAGATGATCCTGAATTTTAGGTGATTATTTTACATTAACTATTGACACGTACTATGGTTAGAAAATATACACTCTTAAAACAAACGAGCGGTTTTTACTCAGTCTGAGTTAATTTCCACTCCTTTCCGTGCCGAAAATGCACTTCTCCTATAGGAGTGAATTTCACTCTTTTTCGGAGTGGGTAAAAGAAATAAAAGAAAACAATCTGCGTCCTACACTCTTAAAACGAGCGGTTTTAACTCAGTCTGAGTTAATTTCCACTCTTTTCCGGTGCCGAAAATGCACTTCTCCTATAGGAGTGAATTTCACTCTTTTGTTTTAAGAGTGTATGTTGTGAATATTTTAGTACAAAGAAAATAAATAGTCATTCCGTAAAATTAAAGTAATTTATTTTGTTTTATTTGAATTTATGTCTGAAAATATATAGCCTTAACGACTAATGTAGCTGTTAGACACATTTAACAGATACATCAATATTTTATTCAAATTTAAATTGAATAGAATTACAAAATCTTGGATGGTTCTCCTAGAACATCGACATTTTGTTGAAAATTAACTTTTCTGAGTGAGCAATAAACACTGGTATATTTTTTCACAGTCTTTGATATAGCTTAAACTTACCGTAGTAAACTTATCTCAAGAAAACATGATTTTACAAAATATTTGTAAAAATAAGTGCTGGTTGATAAAAAAAAATCTAAGTGCTAAAAATCCGTTTTTATATAATATTTAGAGTAACAATTTTCCAAATGACTATTACACAGTATTCAAATGCTTCTACTAGCTTTGCAAGTCGGGAAATTTGCATTGAATATTAAATTCAGTAGACTACACTTTGAATAAATATCAAAGAAAATACTTTTTTCTTCAATATACAAATTTGTTAAATTATTAAACTATGGGTCCTTATATATACATTATAATATATAAATATACATATGTCTGTAGTCCACAACTTAAATACGATTTTTATTTGTAAATTGACCCACAAACCGCACTTAGAAGATACTCATACTGAAAATGTAAGTTTTGTAAATTTAAAATACCCATGCAAATTTTTATTAAGTTTTAGAATCTGAATTTTTTTTAAAACACAGCAATATGACTTCGGCTTTTGAAATACTATTTACGTGTTACTTTTTATAAAAGTCACATACAAGGATTTGGAAATTTTTAAAAATTAGATATTGAAATCGAGGTTCCGTTTTTGAATTCTGTTATTACAACATAGCTTTGGAGTTTCTTATACACTATGGGCAAAAAGCATATATTATAATACATATACTGAGTTTATAAATATACTGATAACGAATCATTAGCAGAAGTTAATTAATCAGTAAAATACAGTAAATACTCAAGATAATATTTTTTTAAACTTTAGTCACCCAAAATATCGAAATATTCGATTAAAAAAATATACTCTAAAAACTAACTGAAACTTTTATAAAATATAAATAGAATATGTTTACTTGTTGAAATTAATTTTATTGACCTAATTTAAAAATATATAGTTGACAACAAGGTACTATAGAAATTACTGTCATAACATTATTGTCGTAGATGTTTGAACTCCTAAATCCAAAATGGGCTGGGGAGCCCAGTCGATTAGGCATTCGCCTGGCATGCCGAAGGTCCCAGGTTCGGGTCCGGGCATCGCCAAAATAACTGCCGACCTATAAACGGCCCGTGCAGCCAAAAATGTCCGACGAATAATACCCCGTGTGGCGGGAGTGCACGTTAAATACCCTTCAAAGTCCTAACGCTGCGTACGATGTCGCTCTTAGCGGTTGCGTTGGGTGCCTACTCAGGTGTCGACTCGTCACTTGACTGTGGTTCTAAAATACGACGCCCGTCGCCAATAGCCCTCGTGTAGCTCTAGTGCGACGATAATTCAAACTAAACTAAACCTAAATCCAAAATAAAGTGGTATTTTTATATTTAAAATTCTTTTAAACCTTTTTTTATATTGATATAAAAATGTGCATGTGTAGAGTCTAGAAAAATATAGAAAATTTATAAGATTAAATTTAAATTCATAAAAAAAAACTAGCTAACTCAAGATATATCCTTTGTTTGTTTCACATACACTTGTTTCCATTTGAAAAAAATCAGAAACACGTAGTTTTAAAAATAAACTAAATAACTTTTTGCAACAGAAATATAATTATATGCCTCCATGTTTATAACAACGATTTAAAAAAAAATTAGCGGTGCACCACAAAAGATCTAATTATATACCATAAGCTTTGTATTACTAAACAAAAGAATCAAAACACAATAACACAAACCAACACAACAAGAATTCTTCAAGATAAACATGGTTAATTAATTCATCTGATTCGTGGTATTGAAGCCACTCGAAGTTTACCGAAGTTCTAGAAACATTCACAAACCGTAACCTTATTTTTATTGATCTTAAAGAAATAATTTAACCGTTTTATTTTAATTGGTTTATTATGATGACGACAAGAAACAATGTATTTTAAAAATTTAAAATTTACGCTTATTACGTTTTATTAAAGTTATACTTTTAAAAACACTAAGTGGTAAATGGTAAAATAATTAAAATATTAGGACTTTTTTGAGTTTCTTAATCGAATATAATATTTTCCAAGGTATTATTAACATTGTATAAATTGTTTGTAAGAAAAAAAATGATGTTTTACCTATAGTATATTTTCCAGGTTATTCGGTCCTAACTGTACTTATTACATTTGTTGCAGAACTTAATTAAATTCTTTATTGTGATTAAACTTGTTATCATTTGATTCTTGTGTTATGCAAGGACCGGGAAAGAAAGATGTATGCCCTTGTGTCGACATAAATAGTTGATGTTTAGTTAAAGTATTAGTTACAACTTATTAGAGACATAGTTTAGATCAAAAAAGTAATAGTTTAGATCAAATAAAGTGTATTCAGCAAAAAAGTAAAGCTTATCTGTTTATTTTTAGTGGAAATTAAGCTTCAGTTCTTAAACGTAAGATTTTGGGGCCGGGATAGCCTGGTCGATAAGGTCTTGGACTGGCATCCTTAAGGTTGCGAGTTCGAGTCCCGCTGCCATTCGAAGAACCCCGTGTACGCTAATGGTGACGGGTGCACGTTAAATCCGTCGTAAGTCACAAAGTCTTCCAAGTTCCTATACCAAATCAATACCTCTGGGGGTGACAAGCCAATTCTGGGAATCCTCTAGTTGACCTCTGTCACTAAAAATTAGATGGATCCACTTATGGATCCATCAAGCACACAAACCTGAATATATATGTCTACCAACCAACGTAAACTTTATAATACGAACTAAGGGCATGAATATATTTAATGAATAATTATGTATGTACGTACGTAATACATACATACATAATCATATTACATATAATACATAAATAATATACTATATTTATATTTAACGGAACTATTTATTTAAATAGTATAACTTATATTTCTGGTCAATCGGCGAAATGAGATAATAATGATTTTTAACATTACCCAATACAAATAAAACTAAAATAGAAAATAGCTGTTTTTCAAAAGAGTCCACATTTCTGGCTCACTCCAGTAATTAGAATAAGAAAACTTCTGATTATCGCTTCTAATTTTAATTGGAGAATTTTTGATGTTGCGGAATTTCGATTAAAATGTTCGTGATTTGGAAATAAGATACGGAAGTAATTTATTGTGCATGATGCGTTTATTTTATTTAGTTGGAACTTATGCTAGAAATAGAAGGTGCATGAGAAATGAAGCCTTACATAATTTGTGCAATCATACTCAATCGTGTATGAACTTAATATTTGTTCTAAATCTTTGAATTATTGGTGTTTATTTAGTTTATGAAATATTTTACATATTTAATTGTTTAATTTGTATTAATTTATTTATAAATATTGATAATAATTTTAATATTTTAAGTAGCTTTATAAAGGAATTTAAATATGTCTTATTTTTGCCTTTTGTTTTAAAATATAAGATAGATATTTGATAGTTAATGTGAAAAACTTGTTTCAAATAGAATTTGTGCGAAAAGATTACAGTTGGTTTGAAAATATTTTTAATATTGTGCAAATACAAAAAAAAATTATAATGACAAGCAGAGACTAAAAAATAATTTATTGTAATTAAAATTATTAATTAATAACTTTATTAGATTAAGTAAAAGTAATAACATAATAATTGATTTTAATATTCGATAAGCAGTTTGAGTTTAAGTTTCCACATTACGTTGTTGCTGTTCTGATTTTACACAAGGTGATTTTTACCTGTGACCACAACAAAAATGCCAATTCAAGTTCAAAACGCTATATATGATTCGCCAAAATAACTGCCGACCTATAAACGGCCATTGCAGGCAAAAATGTCTGAATAATACCCCGTGTAGAGATAAGGCACGTTAAATATGCTCCGAAGTCCCGACGCTGCGTACGACTTCTCCCTTAACGGTCACGTTGGGTGCCTTCTCAGGTGTCGGCTCGTCATTTGACTGTGGTTCTAAATTACAACGTCCGTAGCCAATAGCCCTCGTGTAGCTCTAGTGCGACGATAATTCATACTAATCTAAACTCAAGGTATTATTATGGGCTTATTATCTTACCTCCCTTCTTTATTCAATTTCTGATCATGTCCTCTGGTCCGGCTAATGAAGGTAAAACCTAAGAACTCCATGTATCCCTGTTTACTGAACTAGAATAACGGAATTAAATCACCCCTAGCTCTCCTATTTTCCAGGGAATACATGTTTAAAGATCTTAATCTGTTATCATAACCAATACCAGATAGACCCTTAATCATTTTTGTAGCCCTATGCTGAACTTTTTTAAGCAACTCTATATCTTTTCTGAGGAAGGGAGACCCAAACTGAACAGCATATTCCACAAGTGGCCCTACCAATCCCCTATACAATGGCAAAATAATCTCCTTAGATTAAGAAGTGATACTTTTTCTAATATATCCTAACATTCGATTGGCTTTCTTACTTGCTTCAATACACTGTTGACTCATTTTGAAATCATTGCTCACCAAAACTCCTAAATCTCTAATAAACTCACTATCTTGGATACTTTCTCCTTGTAAAACATAAGAATGATTAACATTGTTATTACCCAAAGGCAAGGTTTGACATTTGTTAACACTGAACGACATGCCCCACCTTGAAGCCCATTCAGAAATTTTCGCAAGATCATTTTGTAACTGCTCGATTTGCTCAACAGAAGTTACTGTAGTCGTCACTTTTAAGTCATCTGCAAAAATACTTAACTTGCTGTTCAGCCTTCAGCTGATATCATCAATAAACATAATAAATAAAATTGGCCCTAGTACAGAGCCCTGAGGCACTCCACTTACTACTTCATTCCAATCAGATTACTTACCATTAATGTGAACCTTTTGTTTTCTATTGGTCTACCAATTTTTAATCCAATGGACCACGGCAGTCCCTAACCCAAATCTTTTCAACTTAACGTTTTCTTATCACATCGATATTTTATTAAAAATAAAATTTGTATTTATGAAAAATCGAATTTTTAAAATATTTAAAACAATAATTTTAATTACTTTGTTCTATAAATACGCGACCTAAAAATAATAACGAAATTCGCTTGGTTATCTTCCTGAATAGTAAGACAGAGTTTAAAAATGGCAGAAATGAATGTAAAAAAAAAACTCTCACATTTATTTTTAAGGAATACTAAGTTCGAATTTTAAAATTTCAGATAGTTATATTCGTTTGTTTTGTTTATTTGAGGACGTAAATTTGTCACCTAACTTAAAATTTTTCAACCTCTTAAAAAATTCATAAAACATAGGAATAATTGTGCAGATTAATAGTAAAGAAGCTGCAGAAATAATGCACAAAAAGGGTGATTGTAACTTTTAAATTGAATCAACAATTTATTGAATAGTTTATTCGAACTCTAAAGCAATGTAACTTTAAATTTTCTTTTGTCAAGTATGTATATATTTTGTAATACATTATTCTGTTAAAAAAAATTCTGAATCCCAATATTAAACTTTTTTTACAACATTCTCATACCAAGTTATTATCTTATATAATGGGTAGAATACGTCGGCTAATTACATAATACGATTTGAAAATAAACTATGTCAAGAGGCACTTTAGATGTATCTTATAGATAAATAATTTAAGTCATAGTAAGAATCGATAAGTTTTACAATAAAAAAAATAAATGCATAAATTTTAATAAGTTTATCCAATAATTCTCGAAAGTTTTGAATTAGTGGTTGAAGTAATATAAAACTTAAAAGCTTTTACGATATTTCATAGCAAAATTTTATCATTATCCATACATTTAATTAAATCCTCTGAAGTCTAAAATGTTTCATAAATATATATTTATAGCTCTTTTTATAAAATTTTAAATATATTTCACCGCATTTTTAATCCCATATATTATTTACTGAGTGTCTAGAAATTTATATATTGACACACGTTCTTTAAATTGAAGTTTAATTCCAGGAAACTTTATTGGTATACGTATTTAGTTTTACTGAAACTAAATTCAACAAGCTTATAATGTTATTTTAAAGAATTTTGTAGCGAAAAGTTTATGAATAAATAAATGTATATCGCAGTTCACAATTTATTAAAAATCCATAATTCGGTTTGAAAACTATCGCTGTTTAATATTTAACCAAATTTAAAACCACTCCTCTTCAGATTGAAACATTTTTTGTGTCTCCAGTAAAAATAAACGTCTTTCGAAGATATTTTTTTCTGCCTTAGAAGAAAAGGGGCTGATTGTTCAAGTATTAAGACACCACATCAGCCGTTTTCCTGTTGAAGTTAAGGTTTATTTTGTCAGATTTTTGGGCGGCACTTCATTGATTAACTGAAGTCTTTGCTAAAGGCAAACATTTAGACACTGACAAGAGATTTAAAGTAAAGTATTTCCAGAATTAGTTTGACGAAAATGCAACTGGCAATAGCTCTGTTTTAAGTGAAATATTTTGAAAGGTAAGTTTAGTAAAATTAATGTCGTACTGTGAGGATGTGGATTGTTGGCGATTTTGAAACGTGGTCAAGTAACGTGGCCTTACCTAAGCAGGAATCCACCTGCTTCTAATAGCGACATCGTACACAAAATCAAGGAGGACATCGTGCCTTGACGTATTTAACGAGAACTACACTGTTAAAAATTGTGTGCTTGGTTTCACCATGATATTGGTTCCTAGTAGCTGCAACTGTGTGGTGAAATGTTCTTTTTTCGGTGTTTGGTTGAACCATTTTTCTGGATTTTGAAACAAAATCATGAGAAATGGTTCAACCGAATACCAAAAATATGGTTTAACGTTTCACCACACAGCCGTTGCAGCTACTAGGAACCATATTTTTGGTGAAACAAAGTGCACAATTTTTAACAGTGTAGTACCTAGTCGTATTTTATTTTGTTATAGTATGACTGTACTATATTTATAAGTTGGCATAGTGATGACACGTATTTGATTTAGGAACCTGGAGGTTTAAGGCAAGTGCCTTACTTACTGGGCTATCACGCCCGTTTTGAAAATAAGAATGAAGAAATTGAGTAAAGAATAATATATTTAAAAAAAAATGTAATAAACTTTCTTGAACTACAATATCTAAAATACATTTTAGAAAATTACTTTTAAGTTACATTGTTGCATATTCATAAATTTGGATAAAAGTAATCTCATGATATATCATTGCTAAGAAATATACTTTACAATCCTTTTATAGTAAGGTCAAGCTTAACTTACATTTACCAGGAAATAAAAGTTTTACAAATGATGTATTTCTAGTTCAGTCGGAATTCAAAAACTGCCCTTATTCATCTTTTACTAATAAACATTAAAATAAAATATTTTACTGTTAATTTTCTAAACTTTAGTTCTTATATTCACTGGCCAATGCTACAACAACAAAACATAACAAGTGACAAAAAAAATTAAAAGGCATCAGTAAAATTATAATTTTTCGAAAATATGTTTACCAATTTTAACAAACTAATGTCTCGACATCAAAACTAGATCGGATATTTTCGGTAACTCAATTAGAGTTCTTGAAATAGCGATTCAGACTTACCGAGTGCCCTTGTGCATAGGGAATTGATTATGAAGACATTCTGAAAAGGTTTGATCGCAATTTACTCAAGCGCTACTTAAATTTTTACCGATAGATACCTTTTAAAAGTTTAAATTAGTGATTGAGATCTTTTTATGAAATGTAAAGTATTTAAATTAAGATTGAATTAGAGTTCGTTGATGAGGAAGATAAAACAGAAAAATACGATGTACAGATTATGTGTTTGTTTAAATGTAACCTTAGATTTTTATCGGTAAACTCAATTAAACAGTTTTATAAATTTAAATTTAAAATGAGATAGTTTCGTGTGTCTTTTACACTTCGTTGAATTTTGATTAATATGTATATGATAATAAGTGTAAGACGGTGTGGTATTTCAAAAAATTAATTACTGTACTTGGAACCTCATATTTTGCAGTGGTTTAACGATTAGGATATTGTATTTATAAATATAATGTAACTCCATGATAAAGAATTTAAATTATAATGTATTTCTGAATATTAAACTGATCTAGGAAAGTGATTATTCTATAACATACAGCAAAGTAGAACTTATGAATAATTAAAGAAATTGATAAATAAACCTTTTTTGTATCAAACGATAGTAATTAAACTTGTATAATTAGGGAGCATATTCTAAACGTTTTTCCTATTTAAGATAGATAAAAATTCAATTTAAAAAATTTCAAAGCTTTGTCAATCTATTATACCTGTGTTTTTCTCATGCACAACTACACTGTTTCTTAGTGTAATTATCCTATTTATCCTAAAAAAAAAGTCTTAGTAAATAAAATTGTGCGACGAAGAAAACTATTATGGTGGACATAACTTTTTCATTTTTATTTTAGTTTGAGAAGGAAGACAATAAAAACTTTTAAAAGTTGGTTACATCTTTTTCGGGTTATAAATGGAACATAGAACGTTTTGTTTTCATAGATCCAAACAATTCGATTTGAAAGGACATTGTTAGACGTCGTTAAATAAATCTCAGAAAAGTCCGTAAAGAGTTGTCCGGAACAATTTTGAAATAACAACTTGTTTGCAAAAAAAAAATACTCAAAAGAATAACAAATCAATGTTTCTAAAAATAGAGTATTTTAGTCCTTTTAAAACAAGAAATACAACATATTTTTTACCTTTCAACTACAAGCTGGAGTAAATATTAACTTCCCGATTTTTTTATTGTAAAATCGTTTCGAAAGTAGAAACTTGACTCTAAGTAGAGGACGATGGACTAGGATTGTAAACGAAAGCTCTTTCGATTGTTCTCCTCTAGATTACATATAAGGCACATAAATTATTTGTATTTACGCACTGAACCATGAAGGCTAAATAAAAAAAATACTTCACACACAAATGCAGAAATTACACCTCAAATTCTGAAATATATTGAAATAAAATTAAGGAGCAGTTTCCGTCATCTTACCATACGTAATGAGCAAGAGGTGTAGGTCAGATGGCAAAGGGACACAAATATATGGATTAATTGTTTTTCATGCAGAAGAAAATTTTGACGACCAAATTAAATTTTATTAAAATTTAGTTTGTGAAAAATCAATTCCAATAGTAGTCGCTATTGTCACTGATCAGCTTAACCCTAGAAATACAAAAATTACACTCTTAAAACAAAAGAGTGAGTTTTTCACTAAAAAAAAGTACTAAATATTTTCCAACAACATTCACACCTTCTAAGTGTGTTTTCGCTCAAAGAAGAACACTTTGCCGAAAAAGAGCGATTTTAGAATCACTTTTAACACAGTGAATTACAAATTCACTCCGTTTCGACAAGAATTTCAATTCGTCTCTTAAAAGAGCGTTTTTCAAACGTTTTCATTGGTCCTGTGGCGGTGAGCACAAATACCCAATACTAGCCCTCGCGACCGAGTAATTACTTTGTCGAAAACGGTTCAGTATTGGGCTCGCACGCAAGTGGTCCTTGGGTCAAAAACCGGGCCTGGTCAGGACATCATCAGTGGTGACTTCGGACGTGGCGCCATCTAAGGATGGACGTCTGACAAACTTCAAGCAACCAAAGAAAAGTCATGAGACACGCAGCAACATCACCAATTTGGTCCCGTGATGCGAGACGGCGTGATTCTTCGAAGAAGTCATCCGCGCCATCTTGTCTGCAACGGGTTAAGTGATTTCTTTCTGGATTTTCTCATTTTGTATTGGTTTTCTTACAATTGTGACAGTTTTTTCTTATTTATTTCTCTGAATGACATACAAAAATGGATGACAATAATAATGGCAATTTTTCTATTAAATATGGTTAAAAAAAGCAATAAAAGTTCTCAAAATTAGAAGGAAATCACTCATAGTAGTTTTAGTCTAAAAAGGAGTGAAAAAAAAGCTATTAAAAAAAAGGAGTGAAAAGACACTCGGCTGGCATACGAAATTAGTCCAAAAAGGAGCGAGAATGGGAGTGAAAGTGGTTTATCAGAAAGGAGTGCATTTCCAACACTGGAAAGGAGTGAAAATTAACTCAGACTGAGTTAAAATCGCTCTTTTTTTAAGAGTGTACACTGTAACAAAAAAGTCTGTTGTTTTTACAGAAATAAACTGTCAGCTGCTGTGCTAGAAAACACCGTACAATTTACAGAGATAATCTGTTTATTTTTTTCGATAAATTTGTACTGTTAATTCAAAAGCTGTTTCTTAACAGACATAATAAAGAAAAAACGGAACTTTACCTCTCCCTCCCCAATGATAAGTGGGGAAACTAAACATAGAACATACGAATATTAATTAAATAAAAACCCCAGCTTCTAACCATGGGCTTTTACATCTCCAGCCCAACTCAGCTAATTTGGCATGCAAAAATTCCACAGACAGTAGAAATGCTTTTTCGGTTGCACTTTACGCGGTAAAAACTGTTATTATATAAAACAATTCATTTTTATAGAAAAATATGTCTAAAGAAAATTACAGTATTTTTCTGTAAATATATGGAATTTTTCTGTGGATTTACGGATTTTGTTTACACTGTATTACCTGGGGTAAATATCTACCCCGGTTTGAAGTTCTAGGGTTGATACTTCGTTTCAAGATTTCCTAGACCACAGTTCGACTAATAACAGCTACTTTTAAATTAAATTTTATCTGTCAAGAACCCCATTTAAGGAAAATTGAATCTGAACATCTCAATCGAAGCTAATCGTAGTCGAATATTCTAAAATTCCCAAAAGAAATCATCGGGAAAATCTACCATTGAAAATGTTCCACTTCTAAAGGTTCTGAAGAATATCGAGAGTTTTAACAATCGACCGTGTTCACAAAATTGTTTTGACAAAACTTTAACACTCATATTTCTCGAAAACTCCTGTGTATCTGCATAGATATTTATATTATCTTTAAGACAAGATTTTTCATAAAATCAATATTATTTAGTTGAAACGAGCTCAAACTAGGATCACTGCTACATTTAACTTTTACTGGTTAAAAATAAATCTCTCCTTTTTTTTTAAATAATGTTAATTTCCTTTGATCTGAGAGATTAAGTAAAACTAGTTTTTTTTTGTTAAACAATTTTAAACTAAGTTCTTTCATTTTTTTCATTTACTTGTTGAAACGAAATCAATAATATTAGTTTCAGCTACTGATAACTAGTTTCAACTAGTAAAATAATCAAATTATCTAATAATTTTCAGCAAAGTTATACCTGTTAAACTGAGGATGAATTTTTTTTCATTTCCAAAACGAGAACTATAATAAAAAAATGCGAAACTTGTTCACCAACAATTTTGATTAAAACTGGTATTAACGCATGATATCTGGGTTTAACTAGCTAATGTAGATTTTGTGATTTAAAATGTTAAAAAATACAATACTAAGCAAACAACCTATTTAAAATAAACAAAATATTTTTTTAGGATAAACATAATACAATTTCTGTTATTCCAAACTGAGCCGAGTTTGAATTAGGCGCCTTTCAAACCCAAGCGACGAGTTTGGCTTTATAATTACCGACTTTTCTCACCTCTAAAGTTCGAATATGTTGATGAATAATACACTGGGGTATTGTTCGAGAATTGATTTCGTCAACAATGAATTGGGAAAGTCGCAAGTCGTGGTCCTATTGCATTATCGATCTGAAAAGGGGTCCTCTCTATTCTCAACTTTTATCGACGACAGGCAGGTAAAATGCCAATATCACTACACCTCAATATCAATGCAGACGCAACTGCATGTCTTAAAACTAAACTCTTCGACGCAATAGCTCGGGGCCAAGGCCTGCCGTGCCCATTTCAGGTTACTTGACCAAGACCTCTGGTGTGCTAGGCATATGTCCCGGTTAGGTGGTCCGCCTCAAGTGGAACCCCCAGTGTTTAGTTCCCAAGCATACTTGGTCCTCATTTTATAGACCCAGTTAAGGGATGAAAGGATGAGTCAACCTCGCCCTAACCGGGACTCGATCCCCGTACCTGTGGCATGGAAATGTAAAGCACTACTACTAAGCCACTGTGCCTCAACTGCATGCCCTACACTGTAAAAAAAATGTTAATTTTTCAGAAAAAAGCCACATATTTACAGAAAAGTTCTGTTATTTTCTTTTAACATTTTTTTTTTTTCAAAATAAACTGTTTTTAGTTTTTTCCTGTTTTTAATTGTGTAAAGTGTATTAGTCTGCAACCGAAATGGCATTTCAACTGATTGGGGAATCCCTGTTTGTCCAGCTAGCGGGAGAGGGAAGTCCATGGTTCGAATCCGGGGTAGGTACATTATTAATTTTCGTTAGTTCTATGGTTTGTATTTCTGCATGTGACTGAGGTATCTTTTATTTTGTCTGTTAAAAAAACAGATTTTGTATAAAAATTAAAAATTATTCTTATAAAATAGACAAACTATCTCTGTAAATTTTACAGCATTTTCTAGCACACCAGCTGATTGTTTTTTTTTTTTCTGAAAAAACAACACACTTTTTGTTACAGTGTTTGCAGTAGCGTAGTCCCGGTCACAAATATCGAATTATACTTACACACTACAAGGTTTTCACGACTCAGCCGATGATAGTTGAGGCACTATATAATTAGAAACGTTTTGGTGTGCTAACCTATCAATACGATGCAACATTCAATTTAAACCGTATCATTTTATAAACAATTTTATTATCAGGTATTATTCTATAGCCTAGATTCCTTTTATTATTGGAAATAATTTTAAAAAGTGGAAAAGTAGGTATTGACATGCTGAAGATGTCCGTCTATCTGTTCCCTAGTTCTACCCACCGGATCTTATTAAATCTAAATAAATGTTTTGTTAGAAAGGTATATGACATCAGAAACCTGAATTTAATACTCTTTGTCCGTTTAATATAGATGGTTGTGATTGGTAATTTTTTTCTAAGGTGTACAAATCTTGCGTGGAACTGATTCTAGGTCACAGTTTTTTTGTCACAAAGTTACTTTTTTTCATGGCAATTTAAGTGAGTATTTGCTTTAATTAACAGAAAAGTAAGCTATTTTAGTTTTTTCTGAACTTCTTACTCATAAAGGAGGCTTTCAGAAGTTAATTAGTAATTCTAATGGGTTTACAATTCATATGCTTCGGTTAGAGACTTAATATCTGAAATTTTTCTTTGAAAAAGATAGTAAAAACGCGTTATTTTGAAGACCCAATTGGAAAAAAATCTCTGGAATAAAACATTCTCCTAAAGCAAAGGTTCAATCGAATTTTATCTCCCTCTAACGTAGGTTCCCGAGAACCCAATGTTAACTAAAACGTAAGCTCATTATCACAGTGCTTCATTAGTATCAAATAAAGTGTCTCACATTTTTCTAAGTAAAACTAAAATGTAGGGTCCGAACATTTCATTGGCGACTTTTAATGATGGTAATTCCATTAAAGTTGCCAATAAACGTAATAGACCCTATATCTTAGTTATACTTTGGAGAATGTGAGTTATGCACCTGAATCCTTCAAATGTTCAGTGAGATCTAGATCCACTTAAGCTAAATACTCACTATAACCAAAGTTTATTTGACCACTCGAACTAGCTGAAGAAACGTTTACTACAATCATAAACTGTTTTTCTTCAAACATATTTTCATTTCACAAAAGCTATCAATCGTTTTGGAAGAAAACGTTTCTGATTAACTTTTTCTCAAACATATTTTATTTCCACCAACTAAGTTCTCACTATAACCACAATTTGAACTAAAAGAAGTCATATAAATGTTATTTTCAATACAATGTTCAATTACTAAGTATAACTTGCAAAATTTTATTGGTGGAATTACTCACTTATGATGTATTCTCGGAAAGTTGCAAAGTAAGGCCTATATGAGTTACCTCCTGAAGGAGTTCAACGTGATCTTCAATTTTCATCCATCCACTAAAGCTAATACTCACTATACAGTTATTTACACTCGAACTAGAAGAGAAACGTTTTCTACAGCTAAATTTTCTTCAATATCTTTCATTTACAAAGCTTCTTAGAACATGTGTTTCTGAGTTTTGTTTCATTAATTCACCATTTACTAAGTTTACTATCGTACAATTTGAATTGTTATTTCAATACAATTTTATGGATAAACTTGCATTTTCAGGTGGATACACTTGGATGTCACGTCGTCTGGGAAAGAAATGAGGTTGTTCTCATAAGAGTCAAGTGAGTTGATTTCCACCTGCATCCCAATTCAAGTCGTGCTTTTCAGTAGAGCACAAAGGAAAGTTCATGCTAAGAAATTGGTTCGAATTCTGAATATTAAGAGAATTTGCGTGGGTTTTAGGAAGCTACTTCGAAGTACACTGGCAAAAAAATAACCGATCACCCTTTGTTACTCGGCTGCTATTGTATCAGGAAATTTTTCGGAGGTGTCAATTTCAGAAATAGCGTAGGATTGAGATCTGTAACAGTGTTGTCTACATATAAATTAAGTACCAACTTTGAAAATCCATGACAATTTCCCATTTGTTTTGCATTTTTGCTGAATATTCAAGATTATTTTGAACTCGTTAGGGGAAAATCTCCAAACGAAAAAGGTAATATTGTTGTAATTTCGAACCTTTTACTAATATTATGATTTTTTAGAGTTTTTTAAATTTTGGTTTAAAATCAGAATCGGTTTTTAAACTAACAGATTTCAATGCAATTATTCAATCAGATGACAAACATGATTATTCATTGTTCACATTTTTAGCAATGTTGTTTCATTCATATTGCTACAAAGTTGTTAAAATCGACGCACTTATCGTAATATAACCGTATTACAAACGAGGACGCTACACGATATTAAGGGAGCAACAATAAAATTACGCAGAATGATTTGCAATGATTTTTACAGGCAGTGGGCATAATCATTTTAAATAATTAATGTGGTTAACAATGAAATATACTAAAAACCGAATTCCAATAATATTTTAAGGTGTTAATTTTTAATATAAACACACTTTTTGAAATTGTATTGGAAAAACATACATTTAAAAACATATTAATCAATATAATTAATTTTAATTATATAAACAAAATATATTGTATGCACTTGCAACAAGAATTTTTTTTAGACATTTGACAGACATCAATAATTTAATAAACATTTACCTATAAACGCTTTTCAACAACAAACGATAATGCAAGTTAGGATCAAATTTGCCAAATAATTTTTTACACGTCCCTAGAATTCGGTTTTTTTCCCAGTTTTTTTTAACAATAACTCGGCAAATAATTGTTGTTGAATTAAAAAATTCGGGATTTTGGTTCTACTAGATCTACTTAAATATATGTAAAAAAATGGGGTTGCTATTCATATTTTATTTTTCTTATTTAAATTTAAATAAAAATATATAAAAAATGAAAAATTGATGAAAAAACTTGTGTGATTTGTTTTTGGAAGATTAAGAAGTATATAAGAAAAAAATTCTTTGTTTAATTAATTTTATTTGTGGAGTATGAATAAAAGTTTGTGTAACTTTTTTTTAACGTTATAAGGGTTCAACTTTGAATGCTTATATCTCAACAAATAATGCAAAATAATTTATTTTCTTTTGGATCTGGGGTATTTTGAAGATGATAAACATTTTTATATAAAAAAAATCGGTGTTGCCTTTGAAGTTTCAAAGTTGGTACTCATTTTAATATGTAGACAACCTCTTATACAATTTTTGTTGCAGTTCTCAATTCCTTACGCTATTTCTGAAAATTGACACCTTCCACAAAATTCCCTGATCAATAGCAGGCGAGTAAGGAGGGGTGGATCGTTTTTTTCCCAGCTGTACTAACTCAATGTATAAAGCGAAACATATAAACTCAAGTATTTGGGTAGCATGTGAAAGCGGTTCCCCAACTAAAAACAAGTTTGCAAATAATTTTGATATTTCAAGTAAATTAATAGTTGAATTGAATGGTAGAACCATTTTATAGTACATTTGGTTATATTTATAGTCAGTTCATTACTTTAATATTCCAAAATTATTCCTGAATAAAAACATTTTTTTTAAAAATTTCATCATAGTTTTTTTAACGTTTCGGAAAAGGAAAATCATATTGTATAAATTTAATAAAACTATGCAAGCGGATATTTTTAAAATATCTAATCATAGTCAAACAAAAAAATTTTATAAAGAGTTAAAACACAAAATTAAAAACATCTAAACATCAATGCATATAATTAAAAAAGAATCATCTGTAATTCCAATTGTGACCTAAGGGTACCTATCTATTTTCAAAATATTATAACGAATTGTATAAATCGTTTTTGAAGAAAAGGTAATTTAATTTCTTTGAGATTTTCTTCGATAGTTTTATTAATTTTCTTCTCTTTTTTTCAGTACAATTAATTAGCTGACATCAGTTACATACTTTTTATTAAAATTTCAAAATAAGATATGTTGCTACTATACATTGTATAATTTAACATTTGAAAAACAGTAATTTAGAATTTTTGAGATGTTCTTCAATAGTTTCATTCATTTTTCTTCTATTTTGTTTCAGCTCAACTAATAAGTTGACAAACTCAACGTAATGAAAGCCTTATCCTTCGTTCAGCCAGCAAAATTAATAGCCTTAACAACAAAAGTTTGTCCCCGGAGGGTCCAAGTAATATAACATTGAATCATGAAAACAATTTGCTACGTCTCTTTCTAAAAATGCGATTCCTAAGGACACATTTGTTCGGGTTGGCGACGAAAGAAAAACGTAATTATTTTGAGGAACAAAATTGATTGCGGTTTAGTTTTGAAAATAATTTTTTATTTACTTGTTGCTAAAAGTTCCATTAGTTTTATGGGCTAAAGAATAATTGTTCATGGTTTCGAAACGGTTTGTGATTTATAAGCTTGGTAAATTACCAAGTTATTTTTGGTTTGAAGCACACTTAAAGGTAAATTAGTGTTGTATTAGCAAAACTCATACTCTCCAATATATAAATAAGAAATAGGGTCCTTACCCTTCATGGCGATTATCCAAATATAATGTCAAACCATTACCATTTTCAAATTCAAAATTTTTCTTGAGATATCTTTTGTCTTAAGTTATCTTTTGTATTGATATTTTTTTATCTTACTCTCAAACTAAACGATTATTTACCTGGGAACTTAAATAATATCAAACAGTTTTCTACATTAAACAAAGTCTATTTGAATTTGTATTGAATATTTAAGACTTGGATAGTTATTTTTCACTTAAATTTTAATAATGGAAAACACATTTTCATTTTGTCATATTTTTGTCATTTTATACTATTGTTGTTTTCTTTTGTTTTCCTTAGTTTCTAATTTAGGTTAGTTTTTTTTTGTTTGCCTGAACGGGATTTGTTTTTCTTCTTGGCACATATTTACACTATAAAATGTTTTTCTTTTTCTTTTATTGTTTGAACAATAAAGATTATTATTATTATTATTAAAAGTCGCATTTCAAAAGCGAACGTACAATGTATGTTTAAGTTTTAAAAAAACTTGGTACCCATTAATTGATCCTGAAAAACTAATTATCTGAGTTTAACCGCTACCAGACTCATTTTCTACACAGCAAACAAAAATGTATTCTTCTTTAAAATTAAGAAAAATTTTATTACAAAAAATTGTCAACAAAATTTGTTGTATTACAAATTTATTTTCGAAATAAAGATTGAGTGGAAACCGTTTCGATAGCTTATATATAAGGTTAAGCTACTTGCGGAGAAACAAGGTGTGTAAGATTTTTTTAATGTTCTCTTGACATTCAGTTAATAGTTAGCTTTAAATACTTTAAATACAGTTCACCCTTGAATACAAATCTCATGTGAATGAAAATGTTATAAATAAATGAAACTTTTTAGGTAGTTTTTAAAAAATTATATTTTTGCTTTGCGTAAACCTAATAAATATTCATAAGAAATTAAAAAATATTTTACCTAAAAATAATAAGGATGATACTAATTGTTTTTAGTTGAAAATCTTACATTTTTCAAAGTAAAACTAGGTTATAGGGCACGGTCCGTTCGTTGGCGATTTCTTCTAATAAAATTTACCATTTTCAGGAGTCGCCAATAAACGCTATATCCCAATGAACCAAGCCGGACCCTGTATCTTAGTTATACTTAAGAGAGTGTGAGTTTTGTAATCACATTCTTCAGTTATATGCTACCCTTATTTTAAAAAAAAATTAAACACATAATACTCTCCTACAAACATTCATAAATTATAATTCAAAGCCGCACATTTTTTCTCTAGGTTTTATTCACTAATCCTATAACACTTCCCTAAAAAAACTTCTTTTTGTACCGCAATCATATATTTCCAAAATCTTATAAACAAAAGCTAAACACACATTATCACATTTCAATAATGAAAAAACACTAAGGAATCGCATAAAGGGCATAAATATTCATAGGCTATATCCTCACTACGACATCAAACGCCACAAAAGCAACAAATGCAACAAAATTTGGCGACCGCCAAGGGCGCCAAGCGATGCAATAGCATGGGGCACTGACTCTGCCAAGTCGCCAAGTTTTGTTGCCTTTGTTGCTTTTGTGGCATTTGTGGCGTAGTCAGGACATAGCCAAAAGGATTGTTACCACAGTAATTAGGTCCCGTGCGCTACCCGAGAAAAGTAAATGCATTATTTGTATGATTTACAAATAACCTTTACAAGATGGAGTTGTAGATTTGAAAATAAACACCGCTCTTATTTTCGGAATATTAAATTCGTATCATTTTTCTAATTATATTTTAAGAGATTGGAGAACTTTGTTTAACGTAATATGACGATCTAGTTTGATAGTGGTATAACGTATTACTTAAATCATTCTGTGGATTGGTTCTAAAGTTTTGGTAAAAGCGAGTATTGTAAAACAAAATGTGAAACCATATCATGTTTTTTGGTTGTAACATTACACCAATTTTTGAGTGATCTTACTAAAAGCCAAATATGTGAGGACCGTTCCCCTAAAAGCTATGTAACCTGTTTTAAGTTTCCACAGTGTCCAAATGCATGCGCAATCGCAAATGTTCTTAAACGAAAAGCATTATGAAAAAAAAATGGGAATTCTGTTGATCCGACATTGAGTAGTTACTAAAGCGACGCTCTTGTAATCAAAGGAAAGTCGAGTTTAGAGGGCCAACTTTGACTTGGGTATCTATATATATATAAAAAGGCAAAGTCCTGACTGACTCATTCATTCACGTTTTAACGCCCAACCAAAACTACTGGAGGTACAGCTCAAAGAGTTCTATAGTAGGGTAGAGACTGAACCTACCTAACGCAATTGCAACTACAAACAATATAGGCGTTCGCTAGTAGTACGATCCTGATTAGTTTCATCTGCAGCGCATAACGCTAAGCAAACGAAGCACTGAAATGGGGATTCTCTTTCCACTGGATTATATTCTTGTATCAGTATCAAGTAATTATTAATTATATAAAAACTTTTAAAGTCCTTGATCTGCTCATTCATCATCGATCAGTCCTACCACTAAGAACTCTTTGGTACAGCTACCACATTGTAGGAAAATATTCTTTTTATATCGTATGCGTCAATTAAGAACCTATTTTTCGAAATTCGAATCCAAACGGGTGTAGGAGTGCAAAACGTGAGACGATTTCCCCTTAGGTATAGCATTGTAAGATTAGAATTTATACTTTTTATTTCAATTTAAAAGAAATTTCAGCGCGTTCAGCGTGAACGATATTTAAGAAAAGAAAAAAAAAAGAGCACGTGGGTTTAATTTGCTGGATTGATATTTGAATATCAGTATTTTATTTATTGATTTTAAATCTTTTGATTTTTTTTATGGTGGATCAGATTTCCTCAACTAGATTTTAATTATGTTTCCGAATTTAATTTAATTGATGTTTACAAATGGTAAGAAATGAAAATATGAAGGGATATTTTCAGCATAAATAAGGAATTTGTACTTTATAAAACTTTTCCAACCATACAAGAGGATGAATGTCTGTTTTGTTTTCTGATGTTAAGATGGCTTAATTGCCGATTGAATTTTGGCATTGGCGGCTTTTGGCGAAGTTGAAAATTTAACGTAGGGTAGCTATTCCTATCCAGTGGTATGTTTTAAGGTTAGTTTAAATTATCGTTGCACTAAAGCTACACACGAGGGCTATTGGAAACGGGAGTCGTAATTTAGAACCACAGTCATGCTACGAGCCGATACATGAGTAGGTATACCCAATGCAACTTTTAAGGGCTATATCGTACGCAGCGTCGGGAATTTGGAGGATATTTAAAGTGCCCTTCCTCTACACGGGGTATTATTCTTCGGACATTTTTTTGCTGCACAAGCCCTTTATAGGTCGGCAGTTATTTTGGCGATGCCCAGACCTGAACCTGGGACCATTACCGACCTGGGTCCCCGAGCCCTATCGAGTTGTATGAAATATGAAGTGGAATGTTTACCACATTTGGGAAGTTTCGTTGCGCTAATCGTGAAATATAAACACGCTATTATATCATAGCTGTTCTGGCAATTTGAACAGGGGCCTATGGGAAAGCCCTCAAACAGCCTGGATACAATCAAACCCTCATATAAGAATGGGAAGACCTCTAATATCAGAATGGGAGGAGATTATAATAGCCTGATAAAGTGAACCAGTGGAGAGGGGATCACTCGGTATAAAATAAAAGTTTACATAAAAAACTACTAATTAGGGTTATTAAGGGTACACCCGTGCAACGCCGGGTTTATAAAGCTAGTAATTTTATATAAGAATAGCCACAAAATATTACTCCGTTTTTGCGGTGTAAGGTGGTTACTAAGCTTTGTTGTAAGTTTACACCTTTTATACACATTTTAAATTTACTCCATAAACCATTGCTGCTACCACTTTTATGAAGTAACGTTACACCAAACGTTTTACAGAGAAGGGATACTATCTCTTATAAGAGTTATAACTATGAAAAAATATCTTACAGAAACGTCTTAAAAAATTTACGTTAACGTTGAAAAGACATGAAAAGGGCGTCAGTTTTATACCACTATTAAAATAAGAACTTCATGAAATTTCCTGTAATCAGGTTACATTTTGTAACGTAACTTCAATGACATTTTAGTTTGGTAAAACAAGGTATCGCGCTCCTTCAAATAGGATTAGTGATTTCAAAAGAAAGGACAAAATGCAAATTCTATCAAATATATTATAAGGAATATTTTAGTTATTCGAAAAAAAAAATATTTTAACATCATTAAATCACATTTTTCTCGAAGAAGTATAAAACATACATTTATATTCGAAAGATGAAATGAACTTAGTATTTTAAAAATTGAAATGTATCTGCGGGTATTTTTCAAACGTAATTTTGAAAACAGCAAGTATAAAATAGCAATTTATCATTTACGCGTTTTTAAATATGCTTTGTCTGAAATTGTAGATCCAAATATTTATTGAATTTTAAATACGAACTTTAAAAATTACCCCAGCATATCTTATACTATGTATAAATCAAATTCCTTCATTAAGTTAGTTTTGAGTTTGCTTTTCAATTACATGCTTGTGGAATTTAACCTTTTAAAAGTAGGTATATATATATTTTCCGGTTTGTGTGCTTGGTCAGAGACCCACCTATAAACCTTCGTCAAGTAAGACTGACACAGACATAATTTTTTACTAACACAGAGGAAGAGAAAGTGCACCCAGGGAGAAGGAGGCAATAGAACCCGCAGCCGGTACAGTGCGCAAACTATTAGCGTAATGGGCTGCGATCAAACTCACTAGGCCTACCGACCCCCCCCCCCCCCCCCCTCTAAGGGATACAGAAGTGTAAATCTGTCACATCATTAACCCATCAGGTTTTCCAAACACACGTAATTTTTAAAAAAATTATAAATTCCGTAATTTTACTGAATTTTAAAATTTAAAGCATGGAGGACTCATGTGTGGTCTGTAACATATGTCCCCATGGGTGTGTGGATGAATGCAATTTCGATATTTTCTCATTGCCTTCATCTGCGTGTTTCCGCACTGTTACCCAAACTTTTAGTTAATTAAAAAAAAGTTCACTTATGAATGAGTGAAATTCAAGAATATGGTCCCGAATACCCCCTTTTTTTAATCTTGTGAAATGGATTTCCCTTTTAATAAAATAAACCAAATCATTTCACTATAACATTGTTAGCATACATCACAAAATTTCTTCCAAAACCTTTACGATAATATCGAAACACAAAATGGCGCACAACTCGTAACCACGATTCCTAACTGATTCCTTAGCTTTGTAACGTGACAAATAGAGGCGAGAGTGATTGTTTATGGATGTCAGTAACTAAGGTAGAGCACGGCCAACTTCAATAACAAGGCCAGGGAAGCTCTCCCAAACATGAGCGTAGACGGAAATTCTGACGTCACTGTTCCCAGTGCCGAAGATCGAGAAACTAGTTCGGACGCATTCGGAACCCTAAAATTGTGGTCAGCCGTGAACGAGTGGTTCCGAACAGGTTTCGAGACAGGTTGTCTTCATCTTCGGAAACATTGTCACTCGGAACTATGACGTCAAAATTTCCGTCTCCGAGCTTGTTTGGGAAAGCTTCTTCGGCCTTAGTAGTTGAGTAGGCCGTGGGAGCTCCGTGATGTCGAAATACCTTAGGTTTTCACAATTCCCTCATGTTTCTACATTTTCACTCCTTTTTCTAAAGAAAAGTATAATTTTGAAAAAAAAATCCATTGTAAAAACATAATCTGTAATGTTTTTTATTGGAATATATTTACAAAAAAAAAAAGAAAAATATGAATCAGCTTTGGGTAAACTTTCTAAAAATATATAGTGGAATAGTTTGGTTTTGTCTTCTTGCATCGTAATTTTGAATCCATACAAAACAAAGATAGTTCCACTTACCTGTTTTCCAATTAGACCTTTGTTGACTTGATATTTTTAGGAAGTTTCCTCCAAATTAAGAAACTGAAAGAAATACAATTTTTTTTAAAATTACTTATTATCATTTAAAACAAAATTATATTGAGATGTGGATGATATTTTGTTTTAAAAACTGTTTAATAACACTGGAGAGGGTACATAAATTTATTTTTCTAGTGTATATTTAACATTAATTTGTTTGGAACTCGAACAATTTTCTAGTAGGTTATAGAGCATTTTAAATTATTATTTGAAATGCTCTATAACCTACTAGAAAATTGTTCGAGTTCCAAACAAATTAATGTGAAATATACACTAGAAAAATAAATTTATGTACCATCTCCAGTTTAATCATACGGTCTAAACCGTTTTCTAGCTGGGTAACTTGCATTTTAAATTATTTTCCATATTTCTTAGAAAAGCCAATAAAATTACGTGTTACGTTCCGTGAGGACATGTGTAGACCTGCAGAAGTAGTATTAAGAAAGTTGCAACATCGACAGCTATTGTTTCATGAATATATTGTGTTACAATTTTCATGAAAATTTAACAAAATATATGTATGGATAACGATATAAAGTTAGCATGCTATGTGGTTATTATTTAAAATAAATCAGCTGTTGATATGTGTCCATGGTGTATACTGGTTATCTCAACTGACAAACACGCAAAAGTTCCCAGAAAAAAATTGGGAAAAACAGCAAAAAATGCTGTGATTAGCTCCTGCTGTAAGCAATCCATCCCAAAAAAGAAAAAAAAACACTCTTGTCTTTTTAATGGTGATTAATGTGCTTCATCCATGAAAACGTGCTCAATCCACCGTTATACTATAAATTTTAATCAATTTGATTTCATTTATTCATTATTTAAAACTGGTTATCACTATTGAAGGCAGCTCAGCATCATATATTGTAATAAAGTCAATTTTAATATTATTTAACCTAAAAAAATATATGCAAAATTAACCACATTTTTAATATTCTATACACAAATAAAATTATAATATTGTTTAGAAATTACTACTCATTTAAAACGGCGAAACGTTGTATGTTTGCTAAAATTTAATACGAGAATAAAAATGCTATATTGCCCACCACCTTTTCAACAATTACAAGCACAATATTCATAACATGCTACTTTTAGCAAAAATATATTTAAATGCTTTAGTAATATGCATTTAAGAAATGTTCTATCGGCCCCCCAGACTAGACTCAGAAAAATTATTCCTAAAAATATTATCATTTTTCTAAAAGAATACGAATTAGATTTATTTGCATACCTGAAAATGCAAATTTTAATACATATTTGCTTTTCAGAATAAATTGAAAGTTATTATTATTTTATACCAGAAAACATACTCAAAAGCAACAACTACCTGCAATATCTTGCTTTATAATGTAAAATCAATGTTCTTTGAAAGTATATTTAAATATATATAATAATAGCTACGTGTTCTTTAAATATATATTTACATGATTTGAAATAGTTGTAAGAAACTTTGAACTGTTTTTTTTTTAATTGATTTAAAAATGAATCATTCTAAAAAAAATTACAATTCTAACTTTACAATAGAGAAGTAGCATGTATTATAAATGTTATTATAAAAATGAATCAGTTTTCTTGATTAAGATGTCTCTCTGGTATTCCGAAAAATCATTATTTTTTTAACAAAATACTTCTGCAATAAAGAAAGGGTCGTGTCATTCTAGGAACGTTATCATGACGTAGATGCACATTTTTATAGCTAGATAGATGAATAATAAACTAAACTGTTCTGCGAAATGCAGTACGTCTGGTCACTCTAGACTGGTCGCACAAATAGAGATCAATACTGGAGAGACACTTCTAGTAATATATTTACTTCGAGATGGCCTAGACCGGGGTTTCTAAACTTAAAATTCAGCATTATTTAAGAGAAAACCACAGACCTTAACCGCGCATCGTAACGTTTAGGGTTTCAAACAGTTTATTTATTCAAACCATTATCATTTAGCGATGAAGTTTTAAACATAGCGCCAAATGGAGAAGTTAGCCAAATCGCGAAGCCATTTTGCTGTAGCTGACTGGTCGCACAAATTGAGATCTTATACCACTAGTGAGACTCTTCCAGTAATACAGGGTGGCCCAAAAGTAGGCTTACAGTTAGTTTTGCATACAGTTATTTATATAGCAACAGTTATTTTTCGAAAGCAGGTCTGGTTGTTCACTGTTCAGTCATTTGTCGCACATTATCTCACAGAACTGTAATCTGCGGTCAGGATCGTCCTCAAGAAGGCCATAATGTCACATGGTCTTGGGCAGTTAGGCTTAAGGTTCGGCTGTTGCATCAGGCTTTTGTAATGACGCCCTCGGGATAATCAGTTTCCGGGACGCCTGTCACCTCGAAAAACTTTTTCGCAAGCATTAATCCTTTTATAGGATAACTAGTAGTTGGCGGTATTTGGAGTTACGTACTCTGGAGACCTTATTTGCTTATTTCTCGTGTATGAAATAAATAAACCGAAGTGATCTCGAAACTAAACCAAACAAAGTCCACAAAAAGCTTCTCTTTGGACGCGATAAGCTGTTGTACGGTTTAATTTTAGTCAACCAACAAAACGAAACGAAATCATATCGAATACCTGTTCTAAATAACCCAAAGTTCTTACCAATGGTACATTTAAACGGACATTAACTGTAAGCTTACTTTTGGGACACCCTGTATGTATTTCGATATGCTAGACTGAGATTTTTCAAGAAACAAAATGTAAAATTTACCCCTGTTTCAGAAAAAACCACGCATTTTAACGGTCAAGATTTCAAACAGTTCACTCTAACCTTAACCGCGAGAGAGCAAAGGGGTGTGTGAAGAGAAGTGAAGATGCCCCTACAAATGGAGACTCATTACCACTGGAGAGACACCTTCGGTAATATCGAGACACTTCCAGTAATATCGAGAGTAATATATAGGGCTAGACTGGGTTTCTAGTTTCTAAATTTAAATTTCACCCCTATTTCAGAGAAAACCATACAATTTCACCACTCATTCTAACGGTCAAGGTTTCGAACAGTTATCTCTAACCATAAGCGCGAGAGACCAAAGGGGGTGTGAAGAGAAGTAAAGATGATAAATTGTCATAAATCATATTTATTACGATGTTTTTTTTTAAACTATAAATAAAGTAAAATGCGAGACTATTTCTGTACTGCGAACATACATTCACGCTAGACTGGTCACACAACAATGTTAAGAGTATATTAAGACCCCTGGAGAGACACGTTGTCAGTAAACATATTTATTCTAGATCGCTAAATTTAAAATTCACCCCTATTTCAGAGAAAAAAAACGCAATTTAACCACGGTCAATGTTTTAAATAGTTCTCTCTAACCATAACCGCGAGAGAGCAAAGGGGTGTGTGAAGAGAAGTGAAGATGCCCCTACAAATGGAGACTCATTACCACTGGAGAGACACCTTCAGTAATATCGAGACACTTACAGTAATATCGAGAATAATATATAGGGCTAGAATGGGTTTCTAGTTTCTAAATTTAAAATTCACCCCTATTTCAGAGAAAAAACGCAATTTAACACAACGGTCAATGTTTTAAATAGTTCTCTCTAACCATAACGCGAGAGAGCAAAGGGGTAGTGTGAAAGAAGTGAAGATGACATATTTCATAAATGGCAGATATTATTTACGTTTTTCTTTAAAACACTATGGAAAAGAATAAAGGAGACTATTTCGTAACTAGCGAGACAAAGTACAGTGGTCCACAATGAGAATATATAACCTAGTAGAGACACTCAGTACATATGGTTGAACTTTCTAGTTTCTAAATTTAAAATTCACCCCTATTTCAAAGAAAACCATGCAATTTTACCACTCATTCTAACGGTCAAGGTTTCGAACAGTTATGTCTAACCATAAGCGCGAGAGAGCAAGGGGTGTGTTGTGAAGAGAAGTGAAGATGATAAATTGTCATAAATCATATTTAATTTACGGTGTTTTTTTTTAAACTATAAATAAATAAAATGGAGACTATTTCTGTACTGCGAACCCTAGGTCACCCTAGACTGGTCGCACACACACAATGGAGATATATTAACCCCTGGAGAGACACGTCCAGTAACATATTTACATTCTAGTCGCTAAATTTAAAATCCATCCCTATTTCAGAGGAAACAACGCAATTGAACCACGGTCAATATTTTAAATAGTTCTCTCTAACCATAAACGAGAGAGCAAAGGGGTGTGTGAAGAGAAGTGAAGATGATAAATTTTCATAAATCGTATTTTATTTACGTTGTTTTTGTTTTAAAAAAACTATAAATAAATAAAATGGAGACTATTTCTGTACTGCGAAATACAGTACATCTGGTCACCCTAGACTGGTCGCACACACACAATGTAGATATATTAACCCCTGGAGAGACGCGTCCAGTAAAACATATTTACCTTCTAGTCGCTAAATTTAAAATTCACCCCTATTTCAGAGAAAAACGCAATTTAACCACGGTCAATGTTTTAAATAGTTTTCTCTAACCATAAACGAGAGAGAGCAAAGGGGTGTGTGAAGAGAAGTGAAGATGATGCCCCTACAGGTGGCCCATTTGTCAGAGAGATATCTTCTTGGACCTCTGCCAGAAGTCGATGGTGACCTGTTGCTCGGATCTTTAATGGAGAAAGAATGGTTGGAAGAAAGATGCGTTTTTTTTCCGGTTGTTGAGATTAATGATCAGTGTTTTTTTTTTTTTTTTTGGTTGTGTAATGGGAGATAGGGAAGAGGATAATGATGTGTGGAATAAATTGATAGAAGGAAAAGTTAATATTGAAAGACAATAGAAATATAAAGGTTAATTAAGATGTATTATTTTTTTTAAGGTTATAGTTTTATTTATAGTTAGAGCTATATTTGTTATAAAGTTATTTTGCATTTGAGTTTATTATATAAATCAAACAAATATGAGTTGGTGTGAATTTTTTTTAGTGTACTTAAAAATACAGAATTTAAGGGGACGCATTACCCAAAATTTAGGCTGCCCAGAAAATAATTAAACATGCTCGAATGCTGTGAGCTAAGGATATTGCAAAAAAAGAAGGTATCCTTTATAATGGAGGAGGTTTATTGAAAATGATATAGTGGTTTGGTAAAATGGTTTTTGAAATTTTATGTTGATTTTTTAAATTTTAAATTTTTTCAGCTTGTGAATGGTTAAAACCCTAAGGCTTTTAAGTAAATTAAAGTAGAGCTCTATTTTTTCCCCTGTGTTTAAACATATGCATTTAACAAAAGTTGGTATGGGATAAGGTTTAGTGTGATTAGATTTTTTTTTTAAAATGATGAAGTTGAAAATTTAGAAAAAATCTTATTTTCTGGCCATTTTTATGCATAAAGCTACATATTTTTTTTTATTTAAGTGACAAAAACTTACGTTCCAATATTAATAATTTTTCGTATATGTTAATTGAATGTTAGTTCTTTGTAAAAATAGTTTAATTTGAATGCTAGCGATAAAAATACTGGAGTTTTTTTGGGTACCGCGCCCCCTTAATTGTCGAATTCAAAACTAGTTATTTTACGTTCCTAAAAAGTGATTTATTTTCAATTTAAGCGTTATTATTTATAGACTTTTAATTTTTTATCTAGTAATATAGAATGGATGCATAGAACCATCACCATAGTAAAAAAGTGTGACCTCAGCAAACTTAATAGGTACAATAGTATTTCCTAAATACGGAATTTTAGTCATTACTTTACACATTAACTATAAAAATTCCTAATACGAGAAATTATTTTCATTAAGTCCTTCCTTCCAGTATTTTTGCTTCTCTTCAAATTCTCTCAGATAAAACTTGTTAACGGAAATATGTTATTTAGCAGAACTACTGATTGTCTTTATATGTATACTTGATTGTTTGTCAGAAAAAAATAATGTGGTATGAAGTCTAATGCCTGAAATATTGGAATACTTGTCAATTTATATCATATAATTGGTTTTTTTTAGATTTTTGATAGAAATCGAATTGTTGTTAAAATCATTGGGTATATTACATTTTTTAAGGTTAATGACTAGTTTATTATAGCATAAAATGGGTGGAAAATATCTTTTTTTGTTTGTAAGCATCTTTTAGAATTTTAAAAATGTCCGATGAACTAATTTTTGTTAGTAACTACTCTATAATAGCATATATTGGAAGGGAAGAAAAATTCATATTTTAAAAGAGATACCTCTAAATAAAGGACAGTCAAAAGGAATTTTATAAGGTATAAAATCAATAAATGATAATATTTAGGATATATATTATTTTTCTTGTATCCACGAATTTAATTTTTTTCAGTATGTTCCACAAATACACTTATACAATAAAACTAATTTGGAAATAAGCCTACTTGGCATTAAATGTATTTCTTGTTTTGCCTATTTAAACGTTTATTCTGTAAACTTTTTTTTATACAGAAGATGGTTAAATTAAAATTAAAGCAGTGGATATCAAAAACAAAAAGGAAAAGTATCATTATACAGTCCCTGGACAAATTATTAGACGCACTGCAAGATTTCATGTCTCAATCAATGATGAACAAAATACCTTTGGAAGGACATTTGTGTTCCTAAACTTAATCTATTGAAAAGAAAATACTATATGCTATACTTAATACATATATCGACATCTTTTTTAATGATATTGCATTCTTTGGTACGTTTTCATCATTACTAAAAAAAATACAGTGCGTCTAATAATTTGTCCAGGGACTTTACATGTTACAAACGTTATACTTAAGCAAATTTTGGGATAAATCCTTTAAAAACATTTATAAAAGGGTTAAAATTCTATCAAACTTATCCTTTATTATTATTGAAACGACAATATTAAAATTTTCAGTATATTTAACAATAAGAAATGCGACCGTGTGTCAGAAATTGTAAATCTAAAATAATTTTTTTAGAATATTTGAATATATCTTAGTGAGAGGGAAGAATATGTAATGTGCATTGTATATTT